>BMAU01020878.1:0-395000 GCA_019973935.1 Trichonephila clavipes | reverse complement strand
AGACACACATCACGCGCGCCTGTGGCGCCACCTCAAAGCGCTATTTAAGGCTTGGAGATTTCGGCAATTGTGTTTTTCTTGTGTTTTTTTTCAAAAAACGATCAGTTATGACACGTAGAAAACAGCGATCAGCTTTTGATCAAGTATCCGAGTTCGACAGAGGCCTACCGAGATTGTGGATTATCTTTCAGGGAAATCGGTAGTCGTGTTGGACTGACGAGGGCGATGGCATCAACCTCAGTGCACTACTTCACGTGAGGACAGGCAAATTGTGCGCATGGCAGTCACGGATCGCTTAGTCACATCACAAACGTAACACAGCACATCGAGTCTGTAACGCATCATTCAGTGTCTGCGCATACCATTCGACGCCGTTTACAGAAGAGTGGTCTGTCCGCAAGACGTCCATTGCTTGGTCTTTCCCTTGACGAAGAACCACAGACGTCTCCACCGCCAATGGTGCTAAGAAAGAAGGCTGTGGGTGGCAGAATGGGATGAAGTTGTCTTTACGGATGAGTCACGCATCTGTCTGCAACACCACAATTGTCGGATTCGAGTTTGGAGACACCGTGGAGAGAGGATGCTGAACAGCAGCGTTATGCACCACCACACTGGTCCCGAACCAGGTATTATGGTATGGGTTGGTATTGGATATCACTCTCGCACTTTTCTAGTATGCATTACCGGTACTTTAAACAGCCAGCGCTACATCTCCTAGGTGTTGGAGTCAGTTGTCCTTCCTCACCTTCAGGGCTTTGGCTACAGCTATATTTCAACAAGATAATGCGCAACCACACGTGTCACGCATTGTCCAAAGGTTCTCCGTCAATCAGCAGATTGAATTGCTTCCATGGCCGGCTCGCTCTCCGGATCTTTCGCCGATAGAAAACATGTGGCACATGGTTGCTCAACGATTGACCCAGATTACACACCAGATCAACTTTGGCAACGTGTGGAAGCTGCTTGGTCTGCTGAACCCCAAGAACACTTTCAAAGTCTCTTTGAATCAATGTCGAGGCGTGTGGCAGCGGTGGTCCCCAACAATGGCGGCTACTCTGGCTACTGATTCTGGCGGGAACCACACTTCACAAAAGTCTATAAATGTAATCCTTTGATACTTGGTCAACATGTTATCTACAAAATAAGTTTTGTTGTGCTATCTCTTGTCTTTC
Organism: Trichonephila clavipes; assembly: GCA_019973935.1. Lineage (NCBI taxonomy): Eukaryota > Metazoa > Arthropoda > Arachnida > Araneae > Nephilidae > Trichonephila > Trichonephila clavipes. The sequence goes on along the minus strand of BMAU01020878.1, from coordinate 393,828 downwards.
TTGGTGTTGTATTTACGGTGGCCAGCAGTGTAAAAGTAACAAATATAAGAAACCTGAGTATTGATGTGATATGGAGACTGAACAACGGGCAATTTTAATTAGTTACCATATACCATACAATACGGTATATATATATATATATATATATATATATATATATATATATATATATATATATATATGTAGGGTTGGATAAGTGCAATGGACAACCCCTCCCCTTGTACTTAGGGTGGAGCAGTCCACACTGGCGTCACACCCCGTCAGGAATGTCCGACTAAAAGGACACACGGGAAAATATGTAGACGGACGTTAGGGACGCTAAGCTTTAGACGTAGGAGAAAGACGTTCTCCTTTGCTGTTCAGTATAATCTAGATATTTCATCTTGTTAAATAAATCATTTATCATCCTTAGGTTGTAGTCATTTTCCCATATATATATATATATATATAGGTAGCGTTGGCCGAGTGTTGGTTAAGTTTAATCATGGCTTTAGAAAAACATCTTCTGAATGGACGTTCAGCATTTTTATTTTCACACGAATGTCAAAAGCTTATATTTGTTTGCTACTTTATAACTAAATATGGAAGAACACTCACATGGATAAAGCTCAAAAAAGCAATGGCGATCTAAATAAGTATATGAGCACATAAAAAACCAAAGGATAGAAGAGCTACAGCTATTTGTACATTTTCACGTAGACAAAAGAAGATGAGCAGAAAAAAGACATTCGCTTTTATACCGGCAGGAAAGATTGCGTTACTCCTTTGTAACAAAGCTGTAATTGGTTAAAACGAGCAGGAAAGAGATTTTTTGAAGTAATATTACTATTTGATGACGATTTTTTAAGATTAGGGCGTTAGTTTTGCACGTAAGAATTAAAAGCTTATTTAATGATTATTAAAAAGAGTTAATTAAAAAGATGCTAGAGGGAATTATTACATTATTTATTTATGTTTAAAGCAGGAACTTCAGAAAAAAATCATTTATATCAGCATAAGAAAAGGGAAAAAGCTCTTTAAAGAACATGAAGGAATTCATAATAAAATAAATCTCCTAAACAATAGATTTATAACGGAAAAAAGAGCTCCCGGAAATTTATTGATATATTTATAATTTTTTTACTTATTTCACTGTTTTATAAATAAAATGAGCAACGAAAAGAAGAGGAAAATATGCAAAGTAAGAAGATATAATGAATAAAACTTGAAGAAGTCTTAATTGGGAAATGCATGGATTCTTGCCCCCCTTCCCAAAATTATAGCTTCATCAGATGTTGTGGACAAAAAATAGTAGAGCAGCGTTACGCTTTTGTGAAAGGTTCCAGTTTTTTCCCTCTTAAACCACATATTTCATTGTCATCAACAATGAAATATCGGTTGCGTGTCAAAGAGCAATTTTTATTCGAATGGACATCATACCTACAATTTTCCATTTTTCTTCTTTACTTCTCTCGCAATCCTTCTCCCAGATCATAACACGTGTTAGCAAGGGGAACAAGCAATCTCACAGCTTGGAAGTTTTGTCATAAAAGTATTGGATTATATTATTATACCATTATCTTTTCCGTTTTTATTTCATATATTTCTTAGTATCACAGTATCAGGATTCGGTAGTTGATGTATCATCTTTAGGAAGCGTCAAGCATTCTCACAAATGTCTGTCAGTTTAATTGCATGGTTTTTGTTCACTGTTGTGAAAAAAGGACATTTAAGTTAAATCTGTAGCTAAATTGTATGTGTATCGATGTATATATCAACGCAAATTTTAGATAAAACTGATTTTGTATGATAGTAATATGTATGCTCCACATTTTATTCTTTTGACATGGTTGTACAAACATTCAATAAATATACATACTAAAAATGTGCATATTTTATTGAAAATACGCTCTAGCACGATAATTTTTTTAATTAATCAAGAAATATTTAAAAATTAATTACGATTATTAATACATGTGTACGGTCAAAATCATTAATTTTAGAGCAATATATATTGCTCGGTAAAATTTAAGTACAGAAAATAGTTATTCAGTCAACCTTAGTACAAACTTTGAAAAATTAATACTTAATCATCAGTAAAGCTATCAGTGCGAGAGACAAATCGAAAGCCCATTTTCCCCTTAGGAACTAACTTCCTCTAATCTTCACGAATAAAAATTCATAGTCAACAGAAAAAGATATCATACAACACATACGAAGAATTTTATGGCAGTTAGATGATTTAATAATAATATGTTTCAAAATAAAATGTTACAGAAATTATGGTTTGTAACACTACTGAAACATTTTATAAAGGAAATGGCATTATTTCACAAAAAAATGTTACTAAAATATTCACCATATTTTCTATTACACTTTACGTGTTCTATATAAGCACTAAACTGATGAACGAAAATTTCACCAATTAAAAGTTGAAGAGCATCATATTAGGAACAACAAAATTCCTTCGTAAAATATTTGTTTTCAATAAAATTTAAATTTTAAAATTATTTGTGTAGCAATAATATAATTTATTTATCTGTTTTTTCCAATAAAATTATCTCAGTGAATGCTGATAATTTTATTTGAATTCTCACTCGGAGTTTTTCTCACAGTTGTCTTTTCTCAAAATCTGTCAAATCCACATAGCTCAAAAATGTCATCCCTCATTTTACTTAATTTTATCTTTCATCTGACTACAATGATTGTCTTATGAATTTATTATTTTTCCATAACTCTTATTTTCCCCCTTTGAAAATAAAAACATTTGTTTTTTTTAAGATACCTCTAAGAATAACGGATGGTTGGGTAATCACGAAACAGTTGCTGATTTAATGCCCAGTGGGCTGCACCCATTTATTATTCAATACGACACTTATATTTGTCTCTCGAATAAGTAAACTTTACAGGCTGTTTATCAAGAAAACTTGTCCAGTCACAAATGGCATCCTCGGTGGTTAGAGACGTTTGGGTTGAACAATAAGTGAGTCGTTAATATTCTGCCCAGAGTTGAAATAAAATACTTCTTGGTTTTAGACGAAAATGTATTTTAAATGTATGACATATTAAGTATTATGACATGTTTGTATTTATTTTGATTCTTCCTTTGAATATAAAGCCAAGAATAGTTACTAAATTTAACTAATCCTTTGAAAAGATAAATTTGCTCACTGTTTTATACGTGTATTTGATTTCAAAAAAATGTCATGCTTAACATAATAATGAGGATTTATGCCCAATTCGCTTCATTGATAAGGTGACAGTAAAAATCATAATTAGTCTGAAATAATTTACAAATTTGTTTTTAAATCGTGGTATAATCAATATCCTCCGAAATAAATATTTGTAGTGCTCTACTGACTCTAAGTAATGATTAAAAAATGATAATTTCTCATCTCGAGAAAGCTTAAGTTGAGATTTATGAAAAAGGTTTTCGGAACTTTAAGTAAACACACCGCATCTAGATGCTCCGGATTTATCTAACCTCTGAAATGTTTTCTATGATTTATTATATTCCTCTACTTTAGCATTTCTTAAAATTCTAAAATAGTGAAGCCCATTTGCATATATTTCAGTTCCTTAACAAGACGAGTTAATATTAAAAACCGTACTAAAACTATCCCAGAGGTTAGTTAAGGATATTGCATGTGAAAGAACGATAACGACAGTTTGAAACTGAAAACTCATCAATAAATATGATTTACTACATTATTTATTGCTAAAAACTATATAAAAAGTTGAATTTTTCAATATCAAAGTTTGTTTTAAAAAGATGTAGCTGACAGTAATGCATTGTAATAAAAAATATCTAAGAACCCATTTTCTTATTAAAAAAACGATCTTTTAAAATCTACAAAATTGTTCCAATTCCTTGGATTATTTCCCAGTGTATAATCACTTTTTTCTTAAATATTTTTTTCATCTTTACATTCCCCTATGTATATACATTAGTTGTAAATTAAGTAGTTATAAATACATTCTAAAAAGGTAAAATATTGGAATTATTTCTTTAAAAAATGAAATTAGTTTTCAGTATTAGATTTTAAAGCAAACTAATAGAAATTTTGCTGGATTTATCTGAAAAGATAAAACAAACAGAATATAATTGAATTTTCAGGAATTTAAAGATAACAGTTCTTAAAAATCAAAATAACGCAGAAAAAACACTATAATTTCCCTATGCATCATATTTCTCAATTACTTATTTTAAAATATTCTATCCTAGACATAAAGAACGGCTTTTCATAGAAAGTATTCCCCAACTTTTAGAAGCATTTTAAGATTCAGAACAGAAAACCTTTTCAGTAAACTAAGTTCTTGTGATATAACTTAAAATATTGCCATCGGGAATGAAATTATAAAAATCTTTCTTTCAAAAGTTTTGTATGCATTTATTCGAATAAAATTGATAAATAGGACATTTGGGGAATTTTTTTTTGTATTGAATATGTGATTCTGTTTTTGGATTTTTAAAATAAGGTATAGAAACATGTTTATATGTACCATTAAAAATCACTTTTGCACTTTATAATTAAATTTGTAAAAAATGCATAATGTCTCGTAAGTAGGAGAATGAAAAGCCCCAGAAAAAATTGCTTGAATCTGTACTGATTCTACTAATTATTTTCGAATATGAAATCGATGGGTGCAGTAGCTCTCTACCTCTACTCATTTACAGCTGGAAGGACATATTATTGTCTACAAGGGCTTATAGGATTCTACAGCCGTCTCACGTATCCTGAGTCTGAAACTCAGCATATTGTGGACGAAAGGTTTCTGCACGGACAGTGCTACACATCTAAACCACTTCTCAATGTTAACACGTCACACTGTTACGGGGTGTTTATTGTCTTTGTAAGCGCGTTGCTTAGAAAAGTATATTGAACGACGATCATGGATCAGACTAGCATCATGTCGTCTTACAGACGAGAAAATTCCTGTTTCGACAACAACATAAGCCTATCTTTCTGTGGAGATGTCAAGGAGAATGAACGTTTCTACTTTGTAAGCGCTATCATCATTCAAGAAGGATGGTAATAGGTGTTATTATTCACCCTTCCCAGTTATTCCCTCACAGCTCATCCTCTTTTTCTTTTTGTGTTCAGCTGGTACTTTGGATTGGTGACCTAACATATTTTAGTACTCTTAAGGCCCATGATTGTGTCCTATATTTTTCGTTAACCTAATATTCGAGAAGACAATGCATGATTGCGTACTTCCCCTTCTCTTCTGACTGCCCTCAACACAAAAGGTATTCGAATGTTACTTTCACGGTTACGTTCTACAAACTTTTGCTGTTGTCTCTTATCCCAGATGGCGTTGCTTAGCTACACCATCTCCCCATAAAATCAAAAATCTCCAAAAAATCCAAACATAAAATATGATTCTCTAATACTTCGTCTACAGTAAAATTCAAGCACTTAAGAATATGACCAGGTGGAAGTTGATCAGCCTTGCACCTATGACACTCTGAATGATTTTGCAGTACAGTTGAAAAGTAAGATATTCGATGTGTCCAGTAATAAAGCATGAAAGAACCACCTGTTGATTCCTAGGAATATGAACTGGTGACACCAACGAAGTATTTTTCAAAAATACCTAGGAGGAGCACGTGGTACTCTCCAAAGTACTTTTAATACTGTCATTTTAATAGAGAAGAGTTCGGTAAAACTCAGATAAGTGTTACCCTTTATGGTGCTAGCAGTGGCAGGCTTTGCCAAACAATCGGCTATCTCGTTATCCTTCAATCCAATATGAGAGGGAACCCATTGAAATTATATAGTGTCTTGAAGAAAGATTAACCACTAGATCCAGAATATTCAGTCCTGTGATATTCCCAACAGTTGTCCAATGATAAAGGTGCTGCATAGAAATTTGTCTGTCAGTATCCAAATGTCACTGAAGACAAGTTCAGGAGCCTAATCAGAATATTGTGTCGCTTGACCCCAAGAAACTAACATGCAACCAATTGTCATATACTACAGTTGATTAAAAGAACAAAGGATGATATTTCCATTTCAGTTAGGTAGTTTCAGAAGTCACAAAAGCATTTTTTTCTTTACCTCCAAATGGGCAGCTTGAAACACCCCACCCCAAACATCATTTCCAAGTCCACCAAAGTCAAAGTAAAAATATTCCAAATAACATTTGTCCTATTCAATAGATTATGAATTGTAACAGTGGTTGGAGAAATAATATTTTATAAATATCGATGAAACATTTCTTCAAGTTCAAAACACTAGAAGAAGTATGTTTAACGATCGCCTTTCAATGAAGTAATAATGACAGCATTAAATACATCAAATGTAAGTAAGGTATTCCACCCTAGCTTCATTGTTAAAAGCGTTCTACCCAAGCTTCTCCGAACCTGCAGAAATTAAATTCAAAACACCTTGCCTCAAACACAACAGTTAAGGTCAGTTTCATTTTAGTTCTAAACAAAACTATATAACGCATTTATTGATAATCCGTCATCAACAAAGAAAAATAAAAAAAAATAGAGCAAACTTTAGAGCAATACATGTGCTTGTGTGTGTTATCTAATTGTTCGTCATGTTATATCATTGTATCCAAGTAGAGATTGCAATATCGGACCAAAAGTTCTATACCGGTATTTAGTATTTTTAGAACTTAATACCGGTATATCGGTTTTAACACCGATAGTAAAAAATTTAGAAAATGAAAGGAAACACACAGGTGCTTCTATGTATTGTTTGCCAATTTTATTAGAGGGTGTTAATATCACAAAAAATAATTTCTAACTTAATAATAACATCATATAAAGAATAAAAAAAAGTCAAGGAAAATTTTATTTATTTAAATCACAAAAAAGTGTTAAAATCACTATTCAGTCTGTGATATTATTACAAATTTTTAAATGGGACCTTAAAAAATATAGTGCATCAATTGTACTGTCATTGAATCTGAACGCAATTTTGAGTAAAAATTACCTGCTGTCGAAAACGCTCTTTTGACATCTACGCTAGTTCGTGATACTGTTAAAAATGCGCGATATAATTTTTCCAAGTATTTACCACTAAATACCTTGTCTTTTATCAAATAAATCGGATGATCAACATATTTTCCTCCTTGGATCATTCACATATCTATTCACTTTAGTTGATTGTATGAAGCAACTTTGTATTCACAGTCTGATTATTTTCGCTCATTAGGGAGACAAAAAAACAAACACGTATTCAACTCTGCTATGTTAGCGATCCCTGAACAAATAGTGGACACGATTTTAAAAAAATTTAGTAAATACCGAACAAACGGTATTTAAACTTGTGAATACCTGAATCCATGTATACCGTTATTGCAATCCCTACATCCAAGAATGCATCTAAATGAGACGATGATCACCCTATTTCTATAAAGGTCTATTGACATATTATACACTTTTAAGGGCAGTATAGGACGACAGATCTTCTATTCAATGCAGCACTGTTTCATTCTTGATACTTTTTCAACATTTTATTTTATAATATATTTAGAAAAAGTAGAACATACTTCTTCTCTTATGTCGCTGAAATTTCACTCATCTACCTCGAATCTTATAGAAAACTTCTTTTTTTTTCTTTTGCCCAGACATGTTCTTTGTACGAGAAAAAGTTAGGTATTCTTTGAAATAAAATTTATTTTTGAGCACAATACTTGGAAGTTTCTAAAACGTAAAATGTAGCACTGTACTGTGTTTTTAAGAAGCGCTGAAATGTTTCTTTCTTGTAATAGATAGTAACGACTGCAGACGTATTTATTTTATTATTTTCTTAAAAAGTCTTGGACGTTGTCCAAAAGGTATGGTGTTGTTATAAATTTATAGCAGTGAGGAGGAGTATAAAATAGTACGGAATAAAAAATATTATTCTATAGAGTTAAGCTATAGTTGAAAAATACCTACTAGTTTAAATAAGGTACATAAAAATTTGCTACTTTTGCTTCATGCTGGTTTTTAGTATGCATATTCTCTTTTCCTAAAAGAAATACATTATACTAATGAAATTGAATTAAATCTAAATAAATAGCATTTTTTATTAAATGGGGAAAATATACACACAAGATGAATTTCTTTATTTCCCCCTTGAATTATATAATGCATTGGTAATTTATACAAATTACTTTAATTGTTTATTATTATTTCGAAAGAAAAAAAGCTCATTTTTCGAACAATATGGTGCACTATTTTACAACAAAATGTTCCCTAAAATCAGCCTGCAAGGAGTGTAACACATAGGACGGAAACTAATTCGATGGGAAAAGTAAAGGGGATCGTAATAAAATCCTTTTATAAGTGGGGAATTAGCAATGAAATAGATGGAAGTGAAGATAACATAGTGTAAGAGGAAGGTGACAAATTCAGTGATAGTGACAATCAAAATGAAAATAAATGCGCATGCAACTTAAGCAACATAGATGATGAGTGTCTGGTATTACACGAAGAAGAAATGCTCATATAATTGCTAATTTTTTAACATAATAAATCCGTTTTTATTGTACAAAGTATCATCAATAACAGGAGTCAACAAAATTAAAAAAAAATTATGGCCCAAGAGTAAAAAAGCAGGATCTGGACCACAAAGAAGATGCCGAATTTGGATAGTAAACTGTATGCTTTGATTTAATACTTATACATTTTATTCATGTGATGTAGAAACAGTAGTCCGATGAATTATTTTGAAATTCAACCCCACACAATCACGCTCACATTCTTATAACTCCAGGCCCAATCAGTCATACGCCTCACACGCACTAAACAGCAATCATAAAGGTACCAGTTCTTAACTTTATCCCTTACTTTATAGTCAAAATACAGTTAATCAAACTTTTTAACTATAGAAGTCGAACAGAGCTGTGTTTTTTTAAATGTGTGTGTGTGTAAATTTTCCACCCATATAACAGAAAATTTCTGGATGCTTGAAGCTATTCCTTAGCATACTAACTAAATTATCAACCACAGACAGATCAGAATGCAATCTTACTAAAAAGATACACAGTGAATGTCTATACAATACTATCGCCTTTATAAAGCAACATTGATTAAAATGCAGCAGAGTGCTGACTCCATTTTATGATTTGGTTCCAAACTAAACGACCAGTCAGTTGCCAGTTAAAAAACACAAAAGCTGAACCACATAAAGATTTATCGTTTATATGCATCCATATCATATACATATAAATAAATACCTCAAACCCATTATTTAAAATATTGTTTTACATAAATTATTTATTCCTCAATAAAAAAATTCCTAAAAATTATACTAAATACCAGAAACTTGTGTATAATTGAACTTAGTTGCGCAATAACCCACGATGGCCAAAACCTACTGTACCTATCTCAGTTTACGTGACCTTAAGCAATGGAGTGCATGTGCAGACGTTTCAATCAAGTAGTCAGTCTGACATGAACCCCCAGTGTTCATTTCTCAAGCAAGCTTGGTACTAATTTATCGAACCACCGAAGGGATGCAAGACTGAGCCCACCTTACCTAGACCTAAGACGTGGAAGCATGATACACTACCACTCAGCTACGGGGTTTCCAAAATTTGGTACAAAACTGTGGATGATAAAATAAATTCTGATTACAAATCTTGTGACGAATCTTTACGGAACCTTTCCACTAATATTCTAAGGCGTCTTTGGGGATTGTAAATTCACGTATATTTCCAATCAACTCTAAAAGGAGAAAACGGGATATGTAAAGTAGATAGGATATTTAAGTAGAGCGTTGTGAGTTAGCGGAGATAAAGGCAATTGAGCCAACAGCAGTAGTGACAAAGTTTATAGGATTCAATTGGATTACGATAGTGAAGCATTACTGTTAGTCCTCAGCGAAGAAACCTTAGGAAGTTAATATACCTGTGAAGAGATCAAAGTACTACCAGGTGATAGATTCTAGTTTAATACCGTTTACCACAAGCGTTAGTTTAATAAAATTAGTTTAAGTTAATGAACGCTAATAATTCAATTTGCGTGTATTTCTCAGACCTCCTATTCCGGTAAACCCTTTCGATATTGCGCGTAGTTATTGATTAATTTCCTATTTCATAATTTAAGTTAATATTAAAGGTACATTCCTTTTTGACGTAGACATAAAGCCTACTATTTGTTATTGGATTTTTGATGTTTGAACCAAATGAATAAATATATAAGTTACTATTATACAAATGGCGTCTGGTCATTCTTTGTCTCAAATTAATCTTAGTGTCCAGGATGGAACCCTGGGGAGTTCGCACAATCTGAATTCTACGGAAAAGTCTCGTGAGGAACACAATCCCGTCTAATCCAAGTCATTTCCGTAAGTTATAATTTGATGCAACTTATACGCTGGAAAATACGGTTCTTTATATAACGATAAATTTAACACATCTTTTTAATTCAATTGGCAACTTAGTAAATTTTCTCGAGAGTAAAATAACTTCATTTCTTTGGCAGATGATTAAAAAAATGGTAATTTCAATGCGTACAATTTACAAAATATACAAGAAAATCAATTTTTGAATTTTATTTATTATAATAAATAAATATAGAAAAATATATAAAATATATGAAAATAAAACATGAGAAATATAAAAAAATATGATAAATTTCGTAGAAAAATATATTTATTCTCAAACATTTTATTAAAAAAAGCCACAAAATTTTAAAAATATTTCTAATAGAAAATCTAATTATATATGGTTCAAAAATAAATTTATAAAATATGATGCCCTATGCAAGCACTATTATTTGAGAAAAACCATATTGTCTAAGAATGAAAATTTTAAATTACTTTATCCATTTGATTACTTGCACAATAAAATCAAATTATAAAAGTAAATCTTCGTAATTCGAAAAAAAATTACTTTGTAAAATATAATAACTAGAGACAAATTTGTATTATATTATGTCATAAATTACACGATAATTTCATAAATAATTCTACATTTAATGAAACATATTGTTAGCAGGAGCAAGAATTTACATTTTCTATTTTTAAGATTAAGGATAGGATATGGCACAGGTTTTTTTTTACCAAATCCTTTGATTTTAGATTAAGTATGTAATTGAGGTTAGTTAAATTATGAATTTCTAAAATTAAGAATATTATTTTCGTAGAAATAGATTTTAGACATTATACCTTTATTTATACTTAACTAATGAAAGAATCGATAATTTTTTTTCTTGTAAAAATTATTTAAATGCTTTGAATTGAACTCATTAAAAATGTAAAAGTAGTGTTACAATATATAAGAACTAAACATTCTGTTCAAAACAAAAATGTCACCATATTTAAATTGTCATAAATTTCATGAGGTTCAATTGCTGAAATATATCTGCTATGTTAGAATATTATATTTTTGATGATTTTTTTGGTAAAAAAGGATGTGCATTTAAATTTGGAATTTCTAAATTGTTTTTCGGTAGTTTAATACTAATATATTACTTCTATAAAATATAGGATTAACATTAAAAAGACATTTTGAAAATTATTATTTTAATGCAATTTAAAATGAATGTAATGTTAATTTGAAAAACTGTTAATAACTGCCAATGAAAATTTCTGAAATTCTTCTTACGATGAAAACTTTCCTTTTAAATTAAAAAAATGTTTTTTTTAATAGTGATACCTTAACTATTTATTTGGGATTCTTAAAGCTTCTTATTTCACTTTTAGCATTCACATTTTGATACGCTCAAATTTATTTATGTTTTTAAATATATAAAGACACTCTCTTCTTAAATAATTCTTATTTTTCAATTTTTTTTTTTTTTTTTTTTTTTTTGATAATCATATTTACAAAGCTAAGTGCCTTCTACATATGGGAGTACTTCTAATCCCATGAAAATTACGAAACCAAAAGTTATGAATTATTAGATAAAACAATTGACTTTTTTTATTATTCCCCCTATCTTTTGAAAATTGGATTATATTCTCATATCGCTGGAGTAAGAAGAATACACTTTTATTGAAATAAATAGGATCACATTAAGAAAAAAATAGGTACGCCTCAGAACTTTTGCAGAAGCAAAATTTGCATCATAAAATTAAAATAGGCCAAAGCAAAAATTCAATATATTTTCCTCTATTGGTTCATTTGCTTCAAGAATTTCAAATTAAATGATTTAGGTAGAGATTATTGGGAAAGTGAAACACATTAAAGGAATTTTTTTAGATAAGATATGAAAAATATACCACTGAAAAATAATTTATTTGGTCTAACTTTATACCAACAAATTTCCCAAATTGTAGCAACTGTTTTGCTAATTACTTAACCAAACAAGGAAGCAGTTAAATTGATAGCTTAATTTTTTGACAAAAACAAGAATTTTATTTAAAAAAAATCTCGAGCTGTTTTGTTTTCCTTATTTATTAATAATTTTTAATAAAACTTAAACCGCATCGTTAAATTTTTCTACATTGGAAAAAGTTAGTAATTAAATATCATTCATTACTTATTCAGGATTGGATTTGCATCCTTCTACGCCACTTAAGCCAAAAAGAAAATTCTTATGTGACACCGTCCCACATAAAGAATAATTAATAAAGTTAAACTATGTATTGACCACTTCATTGTCGAAATAATAAAATATAATCCTGAAATCTGCAAAAGTAGAGGCTTAAATAAAAATTTTAGAATCATTTATATAACTCGCTTTCTTCCTCGAAAAGATTTCCGAATACTCCTTTTCGTTAAACAGAGCTTTTTATACCTTCTTCAAACCAAAGAGATATAAGCATATTAAGATTTATTTGCAATATTGTAAAACATAGAAAAATCCCCGATCTTTTAATTTTAAGGAAATAAATGATTTTTCGGTTGATGAATTCGCCATTAGCTTGAAGACAAGCATTTTAATGGTACATCAGTATTTGGATAAATTTATTGTATTCATATTTTGTAACAAGATTCAAAGTGCAAAGGTTTTTTTTTTATTTTCCAAACAGCAGTCATTGTAATCAATTGTGTAGCATTTCACGAAAATTCGTTAATCGCAAAAAAAAAACAAGTTCCAGAACTGTTTTTAATCTTAGAGAAACAGGTTTCATTACTCGTTTTTTTTCAGAAAAAAACCTCCACCAGAAATTTATAGCATAAAGTATTTCATCGACTTCATTTTAAGCCTTTAAGATCTTTTTTTCCAAGATTGAGAATTACAAATAGGACTGCATTCATTCAAAATTTTTCTTGATTTAAAGTCTTTAAATGTATTTCATCAAAATATATCTAAATGTTTTCCACCCCGCTAATATACTTTATTTTCAGAAATATCAAAAACATTTCTAATTCAAAGAAACTGTCTGCAGTGATTCGAGCTAGATCATGAATAAACAAATCAAAACTAGATATTGAAGTTTTTTGCAATTTCCAAAACTTTAAAACTTTTGTACATATTAGTTCAACTGATATGATTTTGTAGTAATGTTCTCTTAAAATGGGACATAAAATTAATTTCAAGTTTTTGCAGCTTCATGAATATATTTCAAACTTTTCATCAAGCCTCTAAGATTCTAAGGAATTTTATTTCAAAACCTACAAACTGCATAACTTGCCAACTATTGTGTTGTGAAAAGAAACTTGTTATGAAGATATTATTTTTTGACATGAATACGTCTTTAAAATTACTTCCATAGTGGGAGGCAATGTAAAAAAAATGAATGATAATGAAATCGGGGGATACAGTTTGGTGTTATAGCTACATATCTATATCTATCCAAAATTCGATTACACCACTAGATAGCTAAAAAATAAAATAATTTATTACGCTAAGTAAGGACTGTGACTCATCGCGCATGGTGGAGGGGGGAGAGCTGCCATTTTGAGGTAATTTTACCGTGTACTGAGATTTTCATTTAGTATAACTTTTGAATCGGAGAAGCTACGACGTTCGTTTTGGTTTCAATCGTCAGCTCTGCTCAAAATCCATCGATTACATATAAAACATAAGTTTAAAATAGTGATTATAAATATATTGGAGTGTTAAAATAAAAAAAATTCATCAAAAATATATAATGTCGACTAATACGCGTCAAAAAGCCAAATCCAAATACAGAAATCGTATACGGTTCGAAAGAGCTTCTCAAGAGCAATCTAAGGGTCATACTATAACACCATATTGCCAAGTCAAGCAGCGCGGGTAACGTAAAAAGAAGGAATGCGACCGAGCTGATCAACGACTGTTCCAGTACATCTGTAGCTGGGGCAATTGAAACTATGCAAGTGGATGATTAAATAGCTTCTAGAGGGTGTTTTTTTAGAGGTATAGAACTTTAAATTGCAATAAAACAACGATGTATTATTCGATTGACATGATTTTTTTTATTCGAAAGATAATCTTGTGGCATTAAATTTTAAATATGATTTCTGGCATAGGACTGCCACGGCTGGCTCGGTTGTAGTTCAATCTGGACGTCCAATTTTCGATGATTTTTTCCAACATTTGTGGCCGTATATCGGCAGTAGCACGGCGAATGTTGTCTTCCAAATGGTCACGCGTTTGTGGCTTATCCGAATAGACCAATGACTTTACATAGCCCCACAAAAAATAGTCTAGGGGTGTTAAATCACAAGATCTTGGAGCCCAATTCACAGGTCCAAAACGTAAAATTAGGCGGTCACCAAACGTGTCTTCCATTAAATCGATTGTGGCATGAGCTGTGTGACATGTTGCGCCGTCTTGTTGGAACCACAGCTCCTGGACATCGTAATTGTTCAATTCAGGAATGAAAAAGTTAGTAATCATGGCTCTATACCGATCACCATTGACTGTAACGTTGTGGCCTTCATCGTTTTTGAAGAAGTACGGAACAATGATTCCACCAGCCCATAAAGCGCACCAAACAGTCAGTTTTTCTGGATGTAACGTTGTTTCGACATACACTTGTGGATTAGCTTCACTCCAAATGCGGCAGTTTTTTTTGTTGACGTAGCCATTCAACCAGAAGTGCGCTTCATCTCTAAACAAAATTCGCTTATGAAAATCGGGAACAACGGCAATCTCGTTTTGGGCCCATTCGACGAATCTACGCCTTGCTTGATGATCGTTTTGACGAATTGCCAAACCAAACTGAGAATAAATCACTTGACAGCTGTTAAATCGGTTGCCATCTTGGAAAGTAATGCCAACTTAAACTTCTATACCTGGAAAAAAACACTCTTTATATTGACACTTTACTGTGCAGGCCTCAATTGTGTACGATTCAATCTGTCTTACATCGAAACTTCTCCATCAACTATAGGTAACACCAGTATTGATTAACCGTTTATCAGAAATCTCAATGTATCCTGTATGCCCTTTGTGTCGTACTTTTCGTATCACAAACCTATAATTAACAAAGCCATGGTATAACACTTTAATTGTTCATTTACTTATTTTCTTTCCGAAATCCGTTGAAAGGAGACATTTGTCATCATTAAAAATACATGGAAACCCGGAGGACTTCATAGTGTTCAAAAGTGATTATGACATACATAAATAATAACATTTTCTTATTAAAAAATATTTCCCCTTTATGCGACGTATTCACGTACAACACATTACCTTGCCCATGACACAGCCACACCCTCTTTTTTCAAACAATTTTAACATTAATGTTGATGTAAAACAATACACATAAATATCTTTAATTTGTTTGAAATATGAGGGTTCAAGTAAACGTTCAACACATGTATACTTTTTTTAAAGAAGCTTTGCTCCTGTACAGGGTATGAAAGAAGCAAAAGGACAAACTTGGAGCATTTTATATGAAGACCGGAATACAAATAACAGTGATATTAGCCATATTGTTTTACGAATGTTAAGAACATCTCAAAAGATTAAAACAAAGATCTATTATAGTTTGAGTTTAAACTTCACACATTTCAAGGAGTTTGTGTCTAAAGTTAAGTAAACAAACTTAGTTAATCTTGCAATAGATGTTTCCTATTTTCCTTAATACAAGATGAACGACAACTGATTTATTTGTATGATATCAGGAACCGAACATACAACGAGGGAACAGTGATTCGAGATTGTAGCTTTTAATGTAAAATAGCCAGCACATTCTTAAAAAAGGTTTCAATTACTCAAATAATTATTTATCGAGAAATAAATAAAAAAATATAATATTATCTATATAATTGACGACGATAGATTTTAACAATAACAATTACCAATTTATACCTTAATTAAATTAATCAAAGCAATTAAGCGAAAAATGAGCCAAGGATCCTCAATACTTAAAAACAGAAGTTTGCTGAAAATTTAACGTAGTTAAAATCTTTGTAACTCATAAATAATGAAATCACTTAACAATATTAAAAATACTTTAATCAATTAGACGCTAAGTGAGTGATGTAACACAACAGATAGTTGATTAATAATCACTTAATTTCTTTTAAATAATGTGGAAAACAAGCTACATCATAGAGAATACACGTATTTATATTATCTATTTACACTTTAATGAAACATTAAGCGTATACTTTGAATATATATTATTTAAATAAGGATTTTTAATGGTTTTTGTTAACCACGAAGAAGCTTAAGATTATTTCCCCAACTATTAATTATACCATTAGTGTAATTCATCAGGGAATTTGTAGTTGATTTATAAAGTAATAAGAAAGGTTTAAGTTATTAATATATATATATATATAATCTTCGATAATTAATTTTATACCTTGAGTAACTAAAACGTTCACCTTAAAATATTAAATCATCGCACAATTTGATGTATTACGTTGTATGAGAAAACGATAACTACACTAAATAAATGCGAGATTTTAAAATACCTTAAAAAGAAGCAAAGAGAAGAAAATTTACATCACCAATAGCTACAAAAGTTTTACAGTTAATAATTTCCAATTCGTACAATTCTGTAAAATAAAATGCTTAATTTTATGCAATTTATTTCTTAAGAAAATAACTGAGAATGCCTATTTATATTTAGAGGAGAAAATAATACTTAACTAATTATCTTATTTAGCTTAAGTCACTACTTTTAAATGCGTCACAACTTCTCGGCGTCTATTAATCAAGTGAAGTAAGCTTGGAAATCATTTCCAATTTCGTCTGACACATTATGAAAAAGAATTCTACATCTAAATCTGATGATGAAATGGGGAATCTAATTATGTTAATTACCAACCATTGAATGCTTTTGAAAGTGAAAACGTACGCATTTTTTCCTACCATTTTACGTTTCATTACATGATAGTTATAAAATATACACATTATGGCATTGAAACTGCAACCCTATGAAAGAGTGGTCTGAGTATGACGAATTCTGCAGAAAGAGACTGCAAAGAAAATTCATATATTTTAAGGGAGTGAATATTAATGTCACCGTATTCGGCTACACGAGGGTTTTTGAGGACGGACCGGATAACTATGAACCGCGGTCAAGTGACGAGAGTGCACCCCTTCTCCTAACATTCCCACCAAACCAACAGGAGGACATTTCTGCCCTAACAGATTTAACGTGAATCAGTCTCTCTACACCAGTGCTCCGCAACCTTTTTATCGCCGCGGACCGGTCAACGTTTCTTAATTTTACCGCGGCCCGCTTAAGGGAAGGATGTTGATTGTTTATATATCTTAGACTGTTTTGATTTAATAATTTTAATTTAAGTGTACTTAATCGTGACTTCTGAATAAAACATGGTTACACTGACAAATGAATATAAACTGATTTAAGGCTACACGGAACACTATTCAAAAAAATTTTTGGAGACAATTACAGTAAAAATAATTGATGTTTTATATTTAGATTATATTATTAAGCTGATTCTGTAAGCAAAAAGTCAGTTTGACCAGACATTATTTTAAAATTTTAAAAAATTAGGACTTTTTGAAGTTTTTTCAAAATCTTATAAAATACTCAATTTTTAAATTTTTTAATAATTTTAAGTTATTTATGATTCTTAGATTATTACAAACAATATTTAGTATGGATTTCAAAATCTATTCCCTTGT
Source organism: Trichonephila clavipes (assembly GCA_019973935.1). Classification (NCBI taxonomy): domain Eukaryota; kingdom Metazoa; phylum Arthropoda; class Arachnida; order Araneae; family Nephilidae; genus Trichonephila; species Trichonephila clavipes. The sequence continues at coordinate 375,914 of BMAU01020878.1, read as the reverse complement.
TGATTTTTAATAATTATTTTTCTAGAAAAAACACGAAAATTTTTAAAATATCAATTTTAGCATTTTTTGGAAAAATAACTAGAGTTCTCAGTCCTAAATCCATACTAACTTTTATAGAACATACATTTGGGAGTATATACAAAAAAATTCAAGACTCTATCTTGAACAGGAAAAAAAAGCCTTAGGGATTAGAAAACAATTATACCTTCAAAATTAAAAGTCTGAGAAAAACGCATTTAATGTTTGTAAAGTCATAAAACTAAAACTTATAATGTCCGTAAAGCTCTAATTTTTTAATATGTTATTTTCCAATGTATGTTCTACATTAAAGCACTATTTTTATTAAATATGACTGAAAATAATATTTTTAATTCAAAAAATATTTTTGCATAATATTGATAGCATTTGTTAAGACGTCAGTATATTCAGCTGTATCTTAACCTAATATTTCACAAAAGTTTTGAAACACGAAGCATTTATGTACAAAATAATAATGATACAAACTTAAGCTAAAAATAGTCAGGTTTTCTCATAAAATTTAATTTTTTTCAGTTTTAAATTGGGCAGTTTAGGAAGTTTTAGCTCTTGTCGTACAACTTTAAAATACTAAAATATAGTACTACAATATGTTTAGTATATAATGCAGTTTGGTACATCAAGGAAAGATTCAGTTATATATGCAGCATTTAAATTCAGAATACTTGTATTCGGAAGTCTAATTGCAGAATCAGCTGAGGACTGATTTTTAGATACATCATTCTCAGTAGTATTCTATTTCTTCGAAATATTGTTTCTCACAGAAACCCAGAACGCATTTGCCATGGCATTTTCTCTACAGGAAAAAATTAATGATAAGGCTTTTAAGTTATATAAACTATTTTTAAAGCAAAAATTGGCCATGAAATTAATCTTTATTAATTAATTATGAGAACTCAAAAAATTCAAAACATAATCAAGCCAAAATTATTTTAGTAATGAAATTTGGAATTAATAACCATTTCAACCTAAAAGCTCAAAAATATTTTTAATTAATTCAACTTAAGAGTGAAAAAATGCTTTAAAAGGAAACCGAAACCGAAACCATAGCTCATAAAACTTCAAATATCTTAAAAACTAATTTGCTAACAGATCTGAAATTTCGTGGCAAGCATCTCAATGATATGGGCCACCAAAACATGCAAAAAAAACTCAGTAAAAATGAAATTTTTAGGGTACTTTGTAGCTTTAACAAGGAATATTAAGAGATTTTCATAAAAAAGTAGCTCAAACCTAAGAAAAATATACCACAATAGATAAAAAAGAAAGAATTTAATATTTCTTGTGTGCACCGGTAGCATTTGATCCACCGACCGGGGGTTGCGGAACACTACTCTACACGACGGGTAGAAGTCCGTTATTTTGACCACTAGGATACAGCAGTCTTCAGATATTTTGAAATGATACTCATAACACAATTTGAGAACAACTTCTACTCAGTAGAATGTTGGATTACCGCGAAGGGGGATGTCCGTAACAGGTTTTGGAAGATTCAATTAAAATAAGAATAGTGTTTGTGGGATGGCTTTCTTTTCTTGTTTAACAATTTGCTACAATTCGTCTTCTGAAACCAATGTTAGCAGAACATGAAAGCACAGTCCAATCACATCCTGTAGAGCACGTTGGCTGATGCGTGCAATGTGTGGAAAGGTGGCTTTTAAAGACACCATTGCTTGTCGGTGGATTGCTCGATTCAAGTCTTCTAACGTCATTTTGGCCATGCAGACACATCTCAAACGTGTTAATTTTTTCTCTTCTAACAACTATCTTCATGATAGACGGTGCACAATAGACGTATCAAGGCGAGTGTCAACTGAGATTTGACGTTCGGACCAGCCTGCGTTTATCTAACCAATCATCCGTTCCTGCGTAATATACACTAGTGTGCAAAAATTAAGAACGAGACGGTTTTTTCAATATAACTTTGTACAAAAGCTTTCCAAATCAACACATTTAATTCTGTAAGATCCCCAATACGTAAGGACATGTGTAATATGTAAGCAACACTTACTAAAAGAGAAATCTGAGGGATAAAAAGAAGCTTGATTGAAAAAGTAGCATGGAGCGCAATGCGACTGAAGGCCGAAACATCCCTGTGATGGGTGTCCAGCAAAAAACATCCGGTCTTTAGTAGGGGATATGATCTCCCCTGACTGCTAGGCAGGTTTCACAGCGTCTGCCCATGCTCAGAATGAGGGTGTCAATGAGTTGTTGAGGCATTGCTGCCCATTCGTCTTGCAGCGCCAATCGAAGCTCCCGAATCGTTACTGGTGGTAAGATACGAGCTGCCAAGCGTCTACCTAGAAAATCCCATACATGCTCGATGGGATTGAGATCCGGACATCGTGCCGGCCAATCCATACCTTCAATATCCTCACTCTCTAAGAGCGTTCGGCAGCTAATGTGCGATGACATGGTGCATTGTCGTCCATGAAAAGGAACTGCAGACCCATAGCGCCTCTAAAAAGGCGCACATATGGAAGAAGAATCTCGTTACAATAACGGGTCCCGTTGACTGAACCTGCGTCGAAGATGTGAAGGTCTGTACGACTACCAAGCATGATACCTCCCCAAACGAGAACACCGCGACCTCCATACATGTCCATTTCAATGATGTTCGAGGGATGATTGCGGCTTCCCCGCTCTCTCCAGATGAGTATGCGATGAGAATCGCCACTCAAACTGAATCTGCTCTCATCTGTAAAGAGTATTCGTCCCCATTCATTGTCTCTCCAATTCCAGTGTTCCCGGCACCACAGAGAACACCTTCTCTGATGGGCAGATGTTAAAGGTACACACCTTACAGGTTGTCGTGCAAACAGACCACCACCGTGCAGTCTTCTGGCCACGGTAAAACGCGATATCGGTCGTCCAGTCACCTGTGTCGTGTGTCTAGAGATTTCTCCCGCTGTCTGCCGCCTGTTTCTTCTGGCCTGTAAGACAATGTACCGTTCATCTGCGGGTGTGGTTCCTCGTGGACTTGTCACACTGCGGCCTTCCTCCAACTTCCCAATGATTCGACCTTGGGTAAAAGCATCCAGATGTCGTCTAACAGATTGATTATTCGCCATTTCTCGCTGAGGCAGCAACTCGGTGTTATTTTAACTGCTATACGGCGTGCACACAATCTCTTTGCCAGAAATACTGATCTTACACCGACAACATGCTTTATACTACTCAGACACTCCCCATTACGTCTACCTGCATATCTGTGCATGTGCTACCGTACATCACATTACTTAATCTCCTGATTGGTCTTTCTGTCCGCTCTGCCTCTTCGGTCAGCTGATATGCTAATTTTTCGACTTCGTCCTTAATTTTTGCACACCAGTGTAGTCTGTCTACTGGAACTGCCTTCGTTGGAGGAGGCTTGATATTCTCCGGGACAAGAAAAAAAATTCCACAAAAATACCTGTATGTGCATGGCTCATTCTACAGGTTCTTTCCCTTAAGTTCTATTCGAAGTGTACAATAAAGCTGTGCAAAAAAAAAAAGCAGATGATTTGAATAAATTAACTCCCCATATGAATCATCATTACATGGTGAAGCGTGTCCATCGAAAAAATTGGCAAAATGTTGTGCCTACAGCTTCTTAAAGTAGCGCAGTTTCAATTCAGTGTTACATAGTGTATTTTTTAAGTACTACAATATGTGCAAGTAATTTAAATTAGATGAGTTTTATATTTTTGGATGAACAAATTAAGACATTGTGCATAATAGCTTTTATGAACTTTATGAAAAGGGAAACAGACACTTAATAAACACAATAAATTTATAAACTATGGCTTAAAAATATTACACAATATGCAAAAGGATTTATAAAACTAGATAGATGAAGATGATTGACGAAAATATTATATTTTAGATGTTGGTGAAAAAGCATATTTTCCACAACGTTACAAAAGGTTAAAAAAGAAATAAGGTATATTTAAAGTAAGGAATATTTTGTACGCAACAAAGACTGAAAGAGAGTTTTTTTCCTGGATGTTTTACTGTCTTTCATTATTTTTTCTGGGAAAAAGAACGTGGAGGATGTGTCTTCGTCTTCTTTAAAAAATCCTTACAAAGGTCTACAACAAATCAAATCATGTCTGTTCCATTTTTGTTAAGAGTTAATCTACAAGTGCTTTCATGTTTCTTTTTCATTTTCATCTTTTATACGCGTCGATGATTTTTTTTAAAAATCTAGACGGCTGTTTTTCAATTTTCTGAAGATTGTTAGAACATGTCGGTTCTAAAAGTTTGGGATAGCAGTGTAGCACTGCAGTTTTAAACTGGACATTATTCAAGGCACAAAACTAGATACGTTTTTAATCTACCCTAAATTGTGATGTATCAAAGTTTTATGGGTGGTTTATTGTGGCAAGATAATCCATTTAGTATCACTCATCTAGCTCAAAACGAAATGGCTTCAAAATCAGTTTATTTTCATTTCGTAGACACTTTCGCCTTACATTTTAATTTCATTGAATTATTTTTTTAATGATTCTTTCCTAGATTTATTTTTGGGATTAAATATCATATAACTGGAAGTAAACTTTAAAATAAATAGTACAGGCCAATTTATATCAATGGGTATCAAATAATTAGGACACTGAAAAAAATCGGAAGAGGTCGGTATAAAGAGAAAATCCCAATTTTTTTAATACTTAGAGATAATAAATTATTATTTATAGAAAATTAATGAAAACTACACGCTGAGCTAAATAATTATTAATAGCTATCACGAATAGTTTCCGAAATATCTAAGAAGAAATATTTTTTAAAACGTTTTAAACTGTTGAGATATTTTACCCATATATTTTTAATTTATATTAGTGAATACACAATACAAATAATATATATATATATATATATATATTCTCTTGATATATATTCTCAATATATATATACATATATTTTCTCAATTTCTTTTTACGATTTTATTAGGCCCTACAACCACGTGCTGTATTAGGCTTAACTTTTAAACTTGAGTTTTTTTTTCTATTATGTCGAAAATTTCTGCAGTACGGGGAAGGTGGATCCATAAAGCATTGCTAACCGTAATTCGCTGGCCTAACTCAGCGACAGCTTTAGAAATCATAATAGGTCTCCAGTTTAGTCCTGACTTTTTGTATCTACATTTGTTGTGTTTGCTCAATTCCAATTTCTTACTTCTTTAGTACTGTGGGTTCTAGTTATTCTTCACTTTTATTTTATTATACTATATATACACTGCTGGACAATTGCTAAGGACGGATAACACTATCATCCATAGCAACCACAAAATGAAAGGAAGCAAAATGTGGAAAATTAGAATAAGTGCGGGATATTAGTAAGAAGAAGTATGAGTAGGCAATTTTTTTTCCACGTCTGTTCATCACGTGATAGCGTTCATAAGAGGTTTAAAGGTTTTGACGCGTGTGGACAGTTGTTGTTTCAAGTCAAAGTTTTACAGGAAAGATTTAATAGACGAACTTAAAATTTTTGGCATGTCTTCCCGACATCACATAGATGATTTTATGCGTGGCCGAATTATTGGTTAGATCGAAGAAGGGCGAAAAATAACAGATGTTGCCAGGGAGTTCGACATCGCTCACAGCGTTGTTTCACGGCTGTGGAAGTCATTTAAAACTACTGGAATGTGTAGTAGACGGCACGGGGGAGGTCGTGTTAGAAGTACGACGCCTGCAGAAGACAGATATATCGTCCTATCAGCAAAAAGGAACAGGCGCACCACAGCTCAGCAGGTGGCAAATCAGTTCCTTGCTGCCTCAGGAAAGCAGATCTCCCGAAAAACTATTGCCAGACGTTTGAGGGGAAGAGGACTATACGCACGCAGACCTGTTGTGTGTCCCCCATTGACCAGACAGTACCATACTGCCCGTTTGCAATGGTGTCGTGAGCATCACAATTGGACTGAACAGGACTGGGCATGCGTACTATTCTCAGATAAGAGTAGGTTCAGTCTGTCATTGGATTGTAGATGCCAACTGATCTGGCGTGAGAGTGGTACTGCTTATCGTCCTGAAAATATCCAGGAAAAGGACCGATATCCGACATGCAGTATCATGGTGTGGGCCGGCATCATGATGAATGGCCCCACGCGCCTACATGTGGTTGCGAATGGGACTATGACGGGCCAACGATACATTGATGAAGTTCTACTTTCTCATGTTTGTCTTTTCCGTGGTGCTGTCGGTGATAAATTTGTTTTTATGGACGACAACGCAACATGTCATCGAACACTCGCTGTTCAGGATTGTCTAGACAGCGAGGGTATTCAACGTCTCGTATGGCCAGAGCGTTCTCCAGATCTAAACCCCATTGAAAATGTGTAGGATGCTTTGGGGAGGCAAGTTGCTGGTCGAAACTATCCTCCGACAAACAAGAATACCCTTATCCGTGTACTCACAGAGGAATGGGATAAATTGCCTCAACAGCTGCTGGATAATGTTGTGCAAAGTATGGTACGACGTGTGGAATGTTGCATCACACTCCATGGTCGACATATCCCGTACTGATATCTTTCTTTAAGGTGCCTGCTGACTTTTAGATTCATTGTTCCATTTCTCCGTACGCAGATCCAATGAACATTTTTTTTCTTTCAGATGTTTCACAGCTTTTGTACTTTCCAGAACAATAAATATTCTTTATTCTAATGTCTGAACAGTGTGGCAACTATATTTTATCCTACTAGGCCTCATGTCTCACTTAATGTTATGCTACATAGCAATTTGTGATCCGTCCTTAGCAATTGTCCAGCAGTATATATATATATATATATATATATATATATATATATATTAATCGAATCAAATATTTAGAGAGAAAATCCTAAAGCAAATTAAAATGAAATAGCGTTTTCCAAGTATTTTAAAAAGAGGATAGCATAGTTACCAAGACTTGCATTGCTTAGCCAATACTTGAAATCGAAAATTTAAATTAAGTCACATACCAATCGTATATGATTTAAAAGAGTATCCCTATTATTTGTATGCACTGGAATAGAAGAAAATCATGTTATTTGTTACATCTGAAAATGTCCTAAGGAATAACACGAACATGAAGAACATACAAGTGCCGTTCAAAGCTTTCGTTTCTGAATAACCTTCAAAATAAGAAAAAAAAACCTTATGAAGCTGACAATTTCGTAACATTTTACAAACTATATTTTCTTTCAGTAAAAGGTTTGAATGAATCCTTGTCTCCTAATGTTTTTAAGAAAATCTGAGTAATATTTGCTTTTTAAAATTAGTCATGATCTCCCCTGGAACCATCTTCCTGCTAAGATTTTAATTATTCTCCAACAGTCATTTGATTTCTCGTGGGAAAATATCCAGAAGAGGACAATGCCCTCTCATAATCTCAAGAAGTCAACCTTTCACCTGACTTTGGTCAAGGTTTGTGAGAAACTGGAAAAGTTCTCATGCCAACCTCCGACATTTAAGTCGACCTCACGGTGGGTGACATTGCTTCAATAGTGATTACATCTATGTCTAATAAAAATCATTTTATATCACGTGCCTTCCTTCGAAACTGTGACATAATTCCCCTTTGAAGAGACACAAAAAGGCGAAACCACAGACCAGTTCAGCATATAGCATCAACTTTAAGTTTCAAACCAGAAACAAACTTTGCCAAATGTTGCCTAAAGAAGTGTTAATCAAAATGTTGGACGCCCCCTTTGGGGGCGTGATAACTCTATGAGAGGGGCGCGAGCCTGTTGAAAAGCCGGAAACAAAAGTCTATTTAAAAATTTTTTAATTGACTTAAGGTATCCGACTACGTTCGAAAACGTGATTTTAAAAAAGCGCATAAATGGATAATTTTAATGATATTTAGAGTCACTTAGATTAGAATACATGTATAAAATTGTTTCAAGGGCATTTTGACAAAAAAGTATTTAAATAAAATATTTCGGCAAAAAATGAACTTAGAATAACCTTTTTTTCAAAATGTTCTCCTTTTGTGAAAAATGCTTCTATTATAATAATATTTTGCCTGCATATAGCTCAGGCCTCTGTACAGAGGCTCAACTATAATTTTTCAAAAATTCATATTATTTTCAGAGTTACAATCCATTGAAATGTATATCGGCGTTTTTTCTTAAAATTACTCCCCTCTGTTGTCATAAAACAGGGATAAGCCCACTTCTAATTTATATATCTCAAAAATTCTAGTTGAGCCTCTGTACAGAGGTCTGAGCTATATACAGGCGAAATATTTTTATGGAAAAAGCATTATTTAGAAAAGGAGATCATTTTGAAAATGGATCATTCTATGTTCATTTTTTGTCAAAATATTGTACTTAAGTAACTTTTTATTGTAATACTATTCTTAAAACAATTTTATGTACATTTTCTAATCTAAGTGACACTAAATATCATAAATATTATGCTTTTATACGCTTTTGTAAAATCAGGATTTGGAAGGTAGTCGGATAAATAAAGGTAAACAAAATACTTTCTATTATAATAAAAAGCAAAATACGCTTTTACACTGATGTAATACACTTATAAATGTATCAGTGTTACACAATGTATTTTATAATTAATTTAACAATACCAAGTTAAGAACAAGTTTGATAATTATCAGTGACCCCCCATGGGCTCGTATTAACACTTATCTTGGTAATTTGTACGGTTTATAGCTAATCCCTTAACTGTCGATTAAAAGTTACGCGGTTCGCTTCTCAGTGCCACCATTTTCCATGTAGACGTGCGTATTTCGATATTTTTTGGGGGGGAGAGGGGGGTGAAAATGAATAAATAAACCAATCCTCTGAATTGAGAAAATCTTTCGCAAGCATTGTCAAGGACCTTTTATTGCATTCCAAAGCCTTCGGGATAATTTTATGGATAGCAGTGCACAGAGGAGATCGAACTTTGGAATAACGCATATATAAGCCCAGGAAAATAATGTTTTTGCTGAGAGAGACGCTTATGTACGTCGGTGGCATGTAAGAGGTAAAAGTCGTACTGTAGCTTTAGTGTCAAAATATAGTAAAAGGTGTTTTTTAGAGGTATAGAACTTTAAATTGCAATAAAACAACGATGTATTATTCGATTGACATGAACTTTTTTTATTCGAAAGATAATCTTGTGTGGCATTACATTTTAAATATGATCAAGCAAGGGGTAGATTTGTCGAATGGGCCCAAAACGAGATTACCGTTGTTCCCGATTTTCATAAGCGAATTGTGTTTAGCGATGAAGTGCACTTCTGGTTAAATGGCTACGTCAACAAACAAAACTGCCGTATTTGGAGTGAAGCTAATCCACAAGTGTATGTCGAAACACCGTTACATCCAGAAAAACTGACTGTTTGGTGCGCTTTAAGAGCTGGTGGAATCATTGGTCCGTACATCTTGAAAAACGATGAAGGACACAACGTTACAGTCAATGGTGATCGGTATAGATCCATGATTACTAACTTTTTAATTCCTGAATTGAACAATCACGATGTCCAGGAGCTGTGGTTTCAACAAGACGGCGGAACATGTCACACAGCTCGTGCCACAATCGATTTATTGAAAGACACGTTTGGTGACCGCCTAATTTAACGTTTTGGACCTGTGAATCGGGCTCCAAAATCTTGTGATTTAACACCGCTAGACTAATTTCTGCGGGGCTATGCAAAGTCATTGGTCTATGCGGATAAGCCTCAAACGCTTGACCATTTAGAAGACAACATTGGCCGTGTTATTGCCGATATACGGCCACAAATGTTGGAAAAAGTCATCGAAAATTGGACGTCCAGATTGGACTACATCTGAGCCAGCCGTGGCAGTCATATGCCAGAAATCATATTTAAAATGTAATGCCACAAGATTATCTTTCGAATAAAAAAAATTCATGTCAATCGAATGCTACATCGTTGTTTTATTGCAATTTAAAGTTCTATACCTCTAAAAAAACACCCTTTATTATTGTTTCAAATCATATTATTGTATGGTGGAGGGGGGGGCACGATGAAAATGATGATTGAATATTGAAAGCTTGAGAAGCACTGGTCTAGAGCACTTTGAAGCAGCTATTACATTATTAGCTAGCCCTGACGGAACACAGGCGATTTGCAACGCCTTAAGGTCCACCGTCCTATATATGCGCCCCGCTCTTCAGGTGTGCTATGAACCCCGGACGTATATATCCTTCCTCCTGAAATACAGTTTTTTTTTTTTTTTTTTTTTTGCTCGCGGCTATCATTAAAACTTTTCTGAAAGCTTTGCAATGTAATAAAATAACTTAGACAATATTTGCAAAGGGTTTACTTATTTCAGAGGAAAATTTGCTTATTTGTGCCATTTCTCTCCCTCCTCCTCTCCCCCCACCTTCTTAGTACACCAAAAGCGTGACCCTATGGGAAAAGCGATGGCACTGATGAGCGAATCACGTTTCTTTTATAATCGGCAATTAAGGAGTTAATGGTGCATTACTTAAGATTAACATTTATTTGTCGGGATATTATTCAAAGGTTTAAAAAGTAATTATCATAATACTTATTAATTAAAATGCTTTGATAGATACTGAACAAATTATCGACCTTGTTTTTTTCAAATAATAACATAGGCCAATTAAGTTTTATTAAGAAAACTTAAACGGAGTTCGCAAATATATGCGTTACAGATATTAATGTTATGCTTATCTAAACATAGAGAAAAATTCCAAGTTAATATTTAAATAACCGTACAAAATATTGAGTCGTAAGCAATTTTAATTCAACGTCTTAAGTAACGTTTTCTAAATTTCTTATTGCAACCTAAGCATATGGAAAAAGTCGACCAAGGAAATTAGATTTTATTATTATTATTTTTGAAAGAAAGACAAAAGTTTTTATTCTTTCTGACATCAGATCGTGACTGACATAAAATTACGTTGCAAAAAAGTTGTGATTGGTCAGCTGCATTATCTAGAGAGAAGTACTTTTCAGACGTCTTAAAAATCGTGAATTCAGCAGTTCTGACAGGAAACTAAGATGAAACAGTTATCATGGGCACTTAAACTTTTATTGTATTAGTTTTTTAGAAGAAAAGAAATTTTGACTCAGATCACACACACTATAAAAATTTTGTGAAGTTAGGAATTTTTATACGATTTGGATTAAAACCTCTTCGATCAAAAATTAAAGTACAATTGTATAACAGTTCAAAACTTTAAATCATTTATTAGAAGCTTATTTATGAACGTTTGCCAAATATACGCCTAACATATGGAAATGAATTACAGACTATTGATAATTTCTTACAGAAAGCTGCTATAACTGCCTTTTCAAATACTATTTTTTAAAAAATTATTTATGAAATACTTTCAATATTTCTACACATCTCTACTTCAGAAAACTATAAATAAGTACTTATATATTTAGAAATGTAAAATGCTCATTTACACTAACTCTGCAGAGCAACTAGTGATTTATTGACCCTATATTTGTACATATTATATTTTTGATTGATGGGATTTTTTTATTATCCTCTCAATTCACAGATACACAAAGACTATTGGTGGACGCATAACTTACCGCGGTATTCATTACTAACTGAGCCGGTTTATAAAACCTGGAAAAGTGAAAGCAAACCAGCAGCTAAAACTTTATTTCATCACTGTTTTTTAACTCCTATTACTCTACTGCGATTTTGCAGCATCATTGGTCAAAATAACATTGGTTCTCGCTAGAATATTCCATATATATGTGAGGAGGTACTCGCGACCTACGGATTCGTAAGCACGTAACATACCATTGAACTAAAATGATTAATTCAGTCCGGAGCCTGTTACTGGCTTTAATAGATACCACCACTATGCACTCCCCTATTAGTGAGTCGGTGGATAGGCGAATGAAAGATATTGTTATTTCGGCGAGCGTGTGAGTTGTTGTTGCTTGAAGTGTATCTGACGGCTTTGACTGTTTCGTCAAGTGTGTCTGGTGGTTTTGTTTACTGTGTCAAATGGATCTTACGGCTTTTAATTGCTTTTGCGGTGGGTAGATGACGCCACGACAGCTGCGCGAAGGTTGCGTTTTTCTTAGTTCAGCGACAAGGTCACCTATAAGGAGAATAGAACCCAATTCCTTCTGATTCGTGAGCACGTAACATACCACTGGACCAAATAATCACTTCACTCCGGAGGTTGTTACTGGCTTATATAGATACCACCGCTACATATGTTGCATCTCTTTTTCTCATTTCCTTTGCTTGCTACCGAGATAGTTAAGAAGATTTTGGTAACATGTTTCATGTTGAATTTCTAATAAACCGTATGTGTTCAGCATCCGTTAATGTGTGTGTATGTTATTTTAACGTAAAGTAAGTTAATTTTCTTGTACCGTTCTTGTAGATACAATTCGTCTTTAAAACCCTAGATAATCTGCAATTAAAGTTCCTTTTATTGAGGAAATTTCAAGGAGATTGTAGATAAAAAAAATCAATCAATCCCTTTTTTTTAATTTGTCCAAATGAGCGATTTTTAACGTTTTGAGATATTTCTTAATATACTACTGTAAGGAGATATACCATAAAATCCGTCGTTTATGCGCACCGGTGTATAACATGCACCTACACTTCCAAACTGCATTTTTTTATCTTTCGGTATGTTCGCCGTATAACGCGCACCCATTATGTTTCGACTTTTCAATTTTTTGTGAAATATTTTAGTTCGCAATGCACGTCATACGACGGTATTTCGATATGCGGTAGGTTATGCTCATATCTTATGTTTTTTTTAAAGCTATCGTTTTTATATCCGGCGTATAACACGCACCCTTAGATTTCGTTCTCATTTTTTGTGTTGAAAGTGCACGTCATACGACGGATTTTACGATAGGTACTGGTGCTTGTTCCGCATGCTTAAACTAATGATACGAGGTGGAGCTTTCAGCGGGAAACTTTGTAGGTAGACAATCGGTTGCCTTGCTAAGCTCTTGCGTGATTATTTTTTATCAGACTCAATTTGATTTATAACAAGCACTTTTTTTTTATTAAGCGCGTATTAAGATGTCTAGTGTTAAGTTCCCAAGCAATCTTGGTACTCATTTATCGACCCACTGAAGGGTTGAGTCAACCTTGCCGAGCCCGTCGTTTGAACCTCGACCTGTAGAGTGGAAGCGCGATGCACTATGCATTCAGCCACTGGGCTTCGCAATTATACGATATAAAAAAATTAAATAATTAAGAGACCAAAAACATTTCTACATTTCTATATTGTACTATAAACTATTTGTTCTCTCCTTGCTACTACACTACCAAGAACTTAAAATAAAAATAAAAGGTGTTTGTTTTTTTTAGAGGTATAGAACTTTAAATTGCAATAAAACAACGATGTATAATTCGATTGACATGAATTTTTTTATTCGAAAGATAATCTTATGGCATTACATTTTAAATATGATTTCTGGAATAGGACTGCCACGGCTGGCTCGGATGTAGTCCAATCTGGACGTCCAATTTTCCATGACTTTTTCGAACATTTGTGGCCGTATATCGGCAATAACACGGCGAATGTTGTCTTCTAAATGGTCAAGCGTTTGTGGCTTATCCCCATAGACCAATGACTTTGCATAGCCCCGCAGAAAATAGTCTAGCGGTGTTAAATTACAAGATCTTGGAGGCCAATTCACGGGTCCAAAACGTGAAATTAGGCGGTCACCAAACGTGTCTTTCAATAAATCGATTGTGACACGAGCTGTGTGACATGTTGCGCCGTCTTGTTGGAACCCCAGCTCCTGGACATCATGATTGTTCAATTTAGGAATGAAAAAGTTAGTAATCATGGCTCTATACCGATCACCATTGACTGTAACGTTGTGGCCTTCAACGTTTTTGAAGGATTCCACCAGCCCATAAAGCGCACCAAACAGTCAGTTTTTCTGGATGTAACGGTGTTTCGACATACACTTGTGGATTAACTTCACTCCAAATGCGGCAGTTTTGTTTGTTGACGTAGCCATTCAACCAGAAGTGCGCTTCATCGCTAAACAAAATTCGCTTATGAAAATCGGGAACAACGGCAATCTCGTTTTGGGCCCATTCGACGAATCTACGCCTTGCTTGATGACGTTTTGATGAATTGCCAAACCAAACTGAGAATAAATCACTTTACAGCTGTTAAATCGGTCGCCATTTTGGAAAGTAATGCCAACTTAAACTTCTATACCTGGAAAAAAACACTCTTTACAAGTATGCTGTCTTAATTTTTAAAAACATTTAAAGCAATAATACTTAGCCTTTATTTAGGAGAGAAAAAACGACTAAATTTTCTTTAAAAACAAATAAATAAAATCAAACTTTGTTATTCACAAAAAGCTTTGTTTAAAGAAGTATGCATTTTGCCCACATATGGATTAAAATACATAACACATAGTGTATTGCTGATTTATAGTACTTTATTTTAATTAAAAAAATTTTATCATCGAACTTCAAAGTAACACAAGGGTTATTGGCAATGATCCTCATACTTTAAAATCTCGGTCAAATGAGAAAGGTGACACCTGAGTCATAAAAAGTAAGACCTGAACCAAAAAAGTACATATGTAAGAACAGAGATACTAACGTGACAAAAATTGGAAGTCAGCGTAGTAAGGCTTAAAACGTTTTTTTATAAAGACGAAATATATATTTTAAGTAGTACCTAAGTAAATATAGACCTTATAAACAAAATAATGCTTTATATTATCTACATTAAAAAATCTACTCTTCATAAAAAATATCTAATTTTTAGCACAAAAATGAAACCAAATTATAAAATTTTACACAACAAAATTCGTCTTTTAATTTTTCTTTTTCTTCAAAGCACACACTTCAAAATACCTACTTTTAACTTTAAATAGACATTACGTTTTCGAGCATTACATTCACGCTGCATATTTACTATATAAAACAAAAATACTTTTAAAACTTAAAATCTGAAGCAATGCACACATTTTTCTCATCTAGGAAATTAGTATATATTTGTAAAGAGCTTTCTTTACACTTTTGTTATGAAAACTCAGAACTTTATTTTGTACTGAGATATATTTATAGATAGAGATCATCATATATCTTTGAGTTAAAAGAAATTAAAAATATGAGTATTATGACAACATACTTATGAAATTTATTTTTTTATGTTACTTACGCAATTTTTAATCTGATTTTATAGTTAAAAGGCAATCTAAATTTAATCTAATAACATCCAATTTATTTTACTTTTAATTTACTCACAATTACCAAAGTTTATATTTTGAAATGTGTATTAGACCCTGGTAGACAAATACAAATACAGAATTAAAAGTTTGACTTTGTAGTAATACAAATACTCATAGAAACATTCTACTTTGATTATTAGCGTTGGACTATAAGACAATATGAAAGCTATTGATAATGAACTTCGTTACGATTAACAACAGTTACGTTACAAGGACGATACCTTGTGACGGGTCCTATTCGTACCCTTTTACTAATCCTCTTCGGGGAAAATACTTCTTTGACCGTCATTTGAGTTTAAAACCTCAACCTCAAGAGATAATTCTATTCTCTTCTATTTAAACCCTAGCAAAGTGAGTGTTAGAGTTAGTTGTTAAGCTGTTATTAAAGGGACTCCACGGGTCTCCAACAAACTTCCTCAGATTCTCTTCTAGTTTCGTTTGGACTCTCTCGAACCTACTATCGGACCTTTCAAGGCCCCAATCTAATGAGCATCGTGTCGTTTGAGTTAAAAACTGTGTTTCAAAGAGAGAACTTGATTCTTCTATATAATTCCCAGCACAGTGAGTGTTAGAGTTAGTTGTTAAGCTGTAATTAAAGTGACTGAAGCACGCTCTCTCAGATTCATTTCCCAGATTCGATTGAACTCTCTCAAACCTATTCTCGGGACTTTCAAGGTTCCAGTGTAACTAGCATTGTGTTGTTTGAGTTAAAAACCGCCTTTCGACGAAAGAACTCAATTCTTCTATTTAAGCTCCAGCAAAGTGAGTGTTAGTTAGTCGTTAGGCTGTTATTAAAGTGAATCGACGGGACTCCAGCTGACTCTCTCAGACTCTCTATCTGATTCACTTCCAGATTCGATTAGACTGTCTCAAACCTTTCAAGGCTCCAGTATAACGAGCATCGTGTCGTCCGAACACAGCCTTCACATCAGTAATCCGACCTTATCAGCACCTCATCAGTGTTGCCCCTCTTCACACAGTGATGAAATAAATTATCATTTATATTGTCCCATTATTTAGGATGAATTGACTTTGCGTAGACTTACTGACATTTCTATAAAATACAATAAGTGTTAATTAAAATTATTTGTAACATTTTATTCTGAACATTTTTATTAAAACAGAAAATTGATAAGATATTTTGTTTTATTTGAAGTGTTTGTATAATTATTTTTTAATTATAGTCTTATAAAATAAACTTAGTTAGATTTTCATAGTTCATTAAAAACATTTTCGTTCACAACATTTATAATTAAATCATACATGATATAAACATTACATCATTCACTAATTCAAAATTCATGTATAGTATCTTTACTATATACTAAAATTTTCTTACTCATACATTTTTATACTTAATACATTTTTGCTCATTCAAAATATACCTTTAATATTTAACTATATATTTATTTCATAAGCCTAAGAGAGAAATTTTACTTTAAGAATTTTCTGTATGAAATAATAATATCTATGAGAATAACATTGTTCCCAAATTATGCACAAATCATCAACAATTAGACATTTTATTTCAAAATTATAAAAATTATTCAATTTCTCCAAAAATCTTACAATATTAGGTATCCAATTACGTCAATTCAAAATGATTGATTAAGCTTCTGTGAGCCCAATTAAATGATTAAAAGTCTCCCGAAGTTCAAAAATGATTTACCGATGTGTGTTAGGTAATTAAAATATAAATGCAGGATTTGTATTTTTTGAAATCTTTTTTCTAGTTCCTTCAGTACTGCTTATTTCACCCTAATTAACATAGATATTGGATGTATTTCATTTTACTTCTATTTACCTTTTATTCTGAGCTAGTTCATGGGATATAAATATCTCATTTTCTTTAGAGTTTTCTATTAAACCATTCTTCCTCCAGCGATGATGTGAATTAGCGTAGGCTTAGCATAAAAAGTGTGTTATGCATTTCTGAAACCTGCTAGATTATATTTGAAGCTGTTTTTATTACACTCAGATGCTAAGGAATTTCATATCTTAGAAGTGTTTAATTATTGAGCCCTTTTAATTGGTATATTTTGACAAAATAGAAATGTTTAACAGTAAAGGTAGCTCACAAATTTTAATACTTCTTTTAAAAGTTATATTCTCTAACTAGTAATATGCGTATGAATTATTTTACATTTCTTTAGAAAATATTTTAGCATGTTTTTCAAGTTAACTAAAATTTCCTTGAGGCTCTTGCGAAGTAGTAGTAGTGTGTCAGGTAAGTTAATTTTAATTAATTATAGAAAGTAGTTCATGGTATTCAAATTTCCCCTCATAAATGGTTATGGGAACGATTTCGACCCCTGATGTCACTAAAGAACCGCTGTGTAGAAAGTTTGATGCCCGTTAAGTCTGACGTGGCTTGAAGTCCTACTGTTAATATACTGTGATAATTAAGAGCTGAAGGTGCCAGTTTAGGGGTGAAAACCGCGAGGTCCTCGCATGCTGCTCATACCGAAACACATACAATTGTACGTAGAAAATAACGACTGCGTTGAGATAAATTACTTATAATATACAGACATATTATTTTTGTTGTTCCATATGGTGTAATACGATAATATATATATGGCGTAGTAAAATAAAAGTGAAAAAGTTCCAAAACCTACAATTCCAAAGAAGAAAGAAATAAGAGTTCAAGAGACACAACAAATGTAGATACAACAAGGTCTTTGTACTAAACTGGATACATATTAAGATTTCTAGAGCTGTCTCTTGAATTAGGCCAGCGATTTAGAGTTAAGCAATTCTTATGGATATATATATATATATATCAGTGTAGCGCACACAAAAATTTTTCAAAGGAGGAGTCTAGACTCGAAAGTCCTTCATTTTGGTATCATGCTCCAATACGCTACACCTAACATATTCTTTAAATTTTGTCGATTTTCGGGAGCAAAAACAATACAAATTTAATTATTGAATAAATAATTAGGATTAATTAATAAAATTAATTATTAATAACAAATACATAATTAAATTTTACGTAATGTATACATAAGATTATAACCAAACGAAAAAAAATCAAGGGCGCTTGTGTGCGCCACTGATATATATATATATATATATATATATATATATATAGTAAGTATTTATTACTTATATATTCTTCTCATCTTGAAAAGTGTTTATGGTACAGTGGTGCTGAAAATTGTAAGTAAACTACGAAATAAACTTTGAAACTTTAGCAATTTTTCTACAAACAAATATAACTATATTTGCGATTAAAAGAAGTTTTTCACATATTTTTAAACAGGGATTTACTTACAGAGATTACTAGAGAGATACTTAAATTATACAGAGATTTATTATCATCAAAAAATTGAAGATAATTTAAAATTTAATGGATTAATTTAAACTTCACTCCTCAAAAGTGTAATTTCAACACCAAGAAATAATGCGCATAGCGTCAGGCAAATTTCAAGAGCGATACTACTTAGGTCGATATGCAGATTATAAAAAATAGAGAAATAAATTCATTAAAAAATAATTTATTCAGTATCTAATGTGGCCACCCTGGACAACTGTACATTCTCCAATCTGTTGAGGAATTCTATCACTTAGTCCATTGATGGTTGCCTGAGTTAACCGTTGACAATCCACTTCAACTGCTGAAATCAGATCATCAACGGTTTGCGCTAGTGGTCCTAGTTTCATGCCACATCCAATGATATCCCAAAGGTGTTCGATGGAATTCATATTAGGTAAGTTTTCCGCCCAGGGAAGGATGTCAAATTCAGTCAGGCTGTTAAGATTTTACTCTTTGACGTATGGCTTGATATTATCTTGCCGGAATTATGGCTTGATATTATGTTAGGTGTTCCCTGCAACAAGGGCAGAACAAAAGGCTCTACAACGTGTGATGTAGTGGTCCTTATGTCAAACTGCTGTCAATATGTGATAGAGACGTTTAGTGATCGAATATTACACCACCCCAAACCATAATGACCGGTGTAGGACCAGTGTAATGCTCTGTGAAATGGGTTGGTTCGGAGCCCTCCCCGGGTCACCATCATACTCGTCGTTGGCCGTCATTCCTCCCCAGACAGAAAAGAGATTCATCTGTGAACAATATCCGATGTCATTCGATGGCCCAGGTACGATGACAATGACATCCCGCCAAATGCCTAAACCCGTGTTGAGCGATCAACGCTACTCCTGTTGTTGGTACCCATGCACTTCATGAATTGGGTTGCGTATGGTTTAGGTAGTTTCCACCTAATCCTGGAAGCAACCAACTTCGTATGTCAAGGGTCATAGAGAAAGGGTCTCGAATAAATAATCAACTGGTGAGTACGTCGGTCTGGACGCTTTGACGTGCACTAGTGCGCACCACTTCCTCTCCTGTGTGCACGTTGACCTTCTGAATCCTTCGTGTGCCGCAACGGTGGATAGTACTCGCGCTGAGCCCAACACGAGTTACTATTGTGCGCAGCAACAATCTCAATTCAGGGAACTCGATATTACGGTAAGTCTCCCCAGTGTAACGATTCCCTCCACACAACTGTGAATAAGCTTCTTTGTGGATCACCACATGTGCATTGGCCCCAGCAACTTTAAAATTACTTGCCCGGTCTTGCTTTGAATCTCTCAGGGCAACCTTTCACACCACGAGGGACCCCTTGCCACCACTAGCCGGATGTAACTGGAAGCTAAAGATGCCAGTCTCTGTCATCCCCAAAGTTAGAGAGGGCAGAGAGAGAAAACGGAAGACGGTCTAAATACCTTCGTTGAGAGCGGACTCCAAAGAAACTCCTTCCTCACAAACCACATCATTTGAACTCTAACAATCTCTTTAATAAGTTTAATAATTTCAACGTATAATCTGTAAATAATATCTGTGACGTAAATAAATTAAATATTTAAATTAATCAACATCATGCTACCGTTATTTATCTCAAACGTCACACAGGACGTTAACTGATGGTATTGAGCTCGTTGACGTCTCAGAGGCATTTTCTACACTTCTTCGAAAATCACAAATGCTACACAAAACCTTAGATGCTATTTATGAGGAGGGAAAATTTCTGGCCTTAATAGACCGCGAATATGAGTACCCCTAATCAGATGTATGAGCAAATTTAATCCTTTCCGTATTCACCACTGCACCATCCCTCTTGAAATTTGCATGAAGCTAGGGGCATCATTTCTTGCTGTTGCCAATTCCAAGAAGTGTAGAAATTGTTATTTTTATTTTTATTTTACACTTTGAAGCGGAAGAAACGTATGCAACAGAGATTTTTCGGTTCATGCCTTCTACTTCAAGTTTTTTTTAAAAAATGGATCATTGAATCTTATTTGGGCTTGTTTCATGTTTCATTCCTTTCCGTTAGAAAAAGTTTTTAAAATGTAATATTTTCTTACAATGTTTTGATTTTTACTACTTACGAAAGCTGTAACTCTTATGGTGTGTTACCCCATTTCAAGAACATTTTTACAAAAATAAAATAAACAGAAAAGATGAGAAAGTAAAAAAATAATCTTGAAAATGGAAGGTACCTGATCAGTGAAGCATTAAACCTTTCTACTCAAAATGACTCTCAAGTCTGAACTAATAGTCGATACCGATCAACTCTTCCCAATGCGGGTAACGGTTTACTGATACTTTAAAGGGACTACTTCATTAAACCGAGATAATCAATTTAGTGCCACTAGCTTCAAAATAACGAGGTAATGGGTTTTCAATTAAGATTTTTTAATTAATTTTCTTAGTTTTTTCTTTTAAAATTTTTGTAAACATAAGAGATAGATTTACGTAATCAAAAGGCATTATTATACGTTGGTTTTTAAAAGGAGAGAGAGAGAGAGAAACGATAGTTCTCCAGTATTTAAAATTGTCTAATAAATGTAAGGCTCACTAATGAAAAAAGTTCTAGCTGTTGATTAAAGATAAATACAAAGTTTTAAAAGTTGACAGTTCTAAACACGTTTAGTTTGTACGAATAGTAGTTATTTAACATTCATAATGTGAGGTGAAGTTTACAAATAAGGTAATTATGTGAGGCATGAGATATTATTTTTGAATAATTAACTTGATACAAATTTTCTAATGAAAATGACGTTAAGGATCTTCAATGAAATAATACTTGAACTCTACGAGATAAGGTTATGATCTTTCTTATTTTGAACAGTACTAAATTACTGGTATATCTGTAATTTCTATTATAATACTAATACAACTAATATATACGCTTGATATCATCCATGACATAAGTTTCTAAAAATACTGTACACCAGTGTTTCTCAAACTGTGGGGCGTGCCACCCTTGGGGGGTGTCACAACTGTACAAGGGGGGCGCGAGCATATTGAAAGGTTTAAAGCAAAAGATTATTTTTTAAAAAAAATATTAATTTACTGAAAGTAAACAAAGTATATTCTGACGTAATAAAAAATAAAATACACATTTACACTTATAAGTGTATCAGTGCTACACAATTCATTTTAAATTAATTTAACAATACTGTTAAGAACAACTTTAATAATAACCAGTGACCTCATTAATTGCCATATATAAAATTATTTACAAAAATTAACACTTATCTTGATTCTTTGTACGGTTAATAATTAATTCATTAACTGTCGATTGAAAGTTACAAAATCCGTTTCATAATGCCAACAGTTTTCCACGTAGGCGTGCGTATGGGATGAATTGAGGAGTAGGGGAAGGAATAAAGAAACAAATAATCTGAAATAATTAAATCTTTCCCAAACGTTATCAAGGTCCTTTTATTGCATTCCAAAGCCTTCGGAAAAATTTTATGATTAGTAGTGTGCAAAAAAGATCGTTCATTGGAAAGACGTGTATATACGTCCGGGAATATAAGCATGTTGGATTAACGAGACGCTTATACACGTGATAGCACTTTAAAAAAATTCGCAACGTAGTTTTAGCTTGAAAGTATATTATTTTTGAATTCAATACGTTGTTCTTGTATAAGGGGGGGTGAAAATTATTATTGAATATTGGGTCGCGAATATGGGAAATTTGAGAAGCACTGGTGTACACTCAAATTAAAACCATTCTGCTCTGACAGATTTTTATAAAAGTTGGCTATTTAATTAGATGAAATGAATGCTGATTAGCTGATGAAATGATTATTTTTTGATACACAGTAAAATCTTACCATTAAGGGACTTTGATCCTTATCATTAGCAACGCTTATTATGAATGTAAAACATTAAGAGTATATCAAGAGCGTTGATGCTTAAATTTTAAAAAAAATTAAAAATATGCAAGCGTTCTATCAACTCTGCCATTTCGTATCAGGAGAAAACTAAAACTTAATTGTATAAAAGCTAAGCATGAATTTCGAAGGCTATTTTCTAAGAATGGACTGGCTATTCGGCGGAATTACTTTGAGGGTTGAACACCCTAAAGGTGTACTATTATTACATGAAGTATCGACCTCCCCCAAAAAAAAAAAAAATTAGTCAAAAAAAAACCAAATTCTGTTTGGTAGACCTGGACTATTATCTCATCTATGTTCCTAGAATTCTAATCCAGTGAATTAATTTAATATTCAAATTTAAGTGATAAAAGTAATTATTTAATATACTTGTAACAGTTATGGGTAATTAGGAAATTTTTACAAAATCGGCGAGTGGTAAAAAAGAAAAAGAAAATAACAGATGAAATGTTTTGACTTAGAAACAATTATGTAACTATCAGAATATAAAGTGGAAATAAAAAAGAAATGCACTTTTTCGTAGAAATAAAACACAATACAGAAAAATGAGAAGCATCCAAATTGTACCAAACATTGAATTTGTTTTGGTATTCTTCAAGTGTGCATCTTTTCGAATTTGTATAGGTATTATACAGAAGCTTATAGGCTACATACTTTCCAACTTAGTAAATATGGTTCATAAATATGCATGCCTAAAATATAAAATAAAAAAAAACATTTTGGAAATTCCAAATAGAAATTTTGCCCATTATCCTTCTAAACGAGCATAGTTTTTCATTTTTTTCTTAAAATTATTACTTGAAAAAACTGAATAATCTTGTCTGAACTTTTAGAAGTATCTTAAATGACCTGTCATATGTTTCTGTATTCAAAACGTTCCGATCCAAAAAATTATTGAAACATATTTTTGCCAGCCTTAATTTTGATTTTAGTTAAATGCGTTTTTAATATGAATAAAAGTATCATAATGAAAAAAGCGTTCTTATTTTATTCTTTATAATATAAATTTAGTTTATATCCCTTGAGAAAATATTATAATTTTTTTTCCTAATATTCTAATCACTAATTTTGTCACTTGAATTTAAAAATATGTATTGCACACGCACATAAATGTACATACAAACACAATAAAGAAATGCAGAAAAATAACCTTGAAGTATGAATATTTTACTGAATATATAAAACAAATCCGTAACTTTTTGCATGTTTTTTTTTAACCTTTAATCTTATAATAAACGTATAATTACTCAAAAGTTACCAAATTCTACATTTTTGAATGTAGAATTTCTGTTAAAAATTCAAATATTTTATATTCTAGATATTTATAATTTTTCTACAAAATTTCTTGTAAGCAAATTTCAAAAAATATTTTGTTAATTTGCTTCTATCTTTCTGGAAAAAAATTGTATTTTTTTAATTTTTTTGCTTATACTTCTAAAAATAATTCAAAATAACTTTCTGAACTCATACATAAGAAAATATTTTTATTAGTAATAAAATGAATCATAATGGATTACATTTTTAAGAAATATTCCCATATATTTTGTTGGGTTTTTTTGTATTTTTTTCAGTTTAGAAACAAATAGAACATTTATTTTAACAGTTTTTCATTCAGAGAAAATTAGTAATATTAGGTTATAACAAATATCTTGAACTTACTAAAATCTTTCGATAATAAAACAAAAATGATATTAAACACTTTGATAAATAGTAACACTATATCATTTGCAATGAATTATTATATACCTATGATGTTAGAAAGTTGTTGAAAACTTCTGCTCTGAAGCTTTATCTACTTACATAAATTTATTTTTATCATATTTTAGAATCATACAGAGGGTTGCCTTTAAATTAAAATACATTATTTAACAGTAATGATTATACCCTTGTTCACTCTATTAAATCATAATAAAATGATTCCCCATAACAATAGTTTATAAATTAACAGCAGTTTATATCAGAGCTTCTCAAACTTTCAATCCTTGGACCCAATATTAGGTCACAATTTTCATCACCCCCCCGGTCCATACAATAAAAATGTATTGAATTCTATAGTACTATGCTTTGACGCTAAAGTTGCAATCATAATTTAGCGTCTTAAGTGTCACCGGCATACATAAACGTCTCACTTTGCCACAGCGTTATTTGCCCCGGACGTATATATACGTCTTTCTGAAGTACGTTTTATTTTGTGCACTACTATCCATAAAATTATTATTTAGGCTTTGAAATTCAATAAAATGACTTTAACAATATTTGCGAAGGATTTACTTACTTCAGAGGATTTGCTTATTTATTCCTTTTCTGTCCCCTTCCCCAATACATCACATTCCCGCACCTGCGTAGAAAACGGAGCCATTGGGGAGAGAATCGCGTAACTTTTAATCAGAAGCTAAGAGAAGAGATTAATTATAAACCGCACAAATGGTCAAGATAAGAGTTAAGTTTTGTATATATTTTTTTATATATATGACAAGTCCATGGGGTCACACTGTGGTAATTATCAAACTTGTTCTTAACGTAGTATTGATAAATTAATTATAAAATACATTGGGCAGTAGGGATACATTTTTATAAGTGTATTATATCAGCATAAATGTGTATTTTATTTTTTATTCTGTAAAAATGTATTTTGTTTAGTTTCAGTAAACTAATTAATTTTTCAAATAATCTTTTGTTTTTGACTTTTCAATATGCTCGAGCCCCCCTCGTAGAATCATTACGCCCCCTACTGGGGCGCGCCCCACAGTCTGAGAAACACTGGTTTATATCATAGCATTTTTTAATCACAAATTTTCGTTACGTAAACATTATTGCACATCGTCAGTGTTTTCCACTGCTTCAAAAACAGATCTAGCATTAATGACAATGACTTCATAATTTCAATGGATCTGAAAGTAATTTATAATCACAAACTGTCGCATCTTTCTATATATTTTATTATAATAATTTTACTTATAAGAAAAAAATTATTACATTTTCTAATACATAGGAAAAAATTAAGGGAAATTATAATAATCTTGAACAATCTCTGAATATATACATAAAATACATTTGATTGTGCGTGATTTGTGTTTGTTTATATGTATATTCGTGTATATGTGGAGTGGGATGTTAGAATAAAATACGAAAAATGCTTTAAGGTACTTAAAGTACAGAGTACAAAATCATTATTTCGAATATCAAAAGCGTTAGTAAATAATTCAGAGTGCCCGGTCTAAAAGTATACAAAAATAATGGCTTTTTATTACGGAACTATACATCAGAATGTAATAAACAGTTCATCCTTGGATTAGAAAACTCTTCAAGATTTTTGGAACTAATCCTATCGGCCACATGTGCGCATATTATTCGGTAATGGCAGTCAATAGACATTTTACACTGACTTCATTAGTAAAGATATGGACACCACAGTAAAAGGTACAGTGCGTACTTTGGATAACGAAATTTAAGTTAGTCACGCGTGTACAGAGATGTGTTTAAACAAAATGGAATGTCGTTACTGGCTTGCCTGATAGACCTATCAGGACTCCTACAAAATGAATCACGCACGTGAACAACAGTGTCTTCTTTCACGAAAACTTACCAGAATACTTGCCAGTTTGAGATACCAAATTTCCTATTTCCTTTCATGTTCTTTCCCATTGGTGGACATATTTTGAGGTCGGAGGGTCGATATTCCATTTTGTTCGAACACGTCGCTGTACACGCATGACTCATTTAAATTCCGTTAACCAAAGTACGCACTGCACCTTTTACTGGGGCGTCCACATCTTTACTGATAAAGTTAGTGTAAAAAACTCGCATAACGCGCACACGTGCGGCCGATTGGACTATATCCAAAAATTCTCAGAGGGATTTCCAATCTACGGATGAACAGGTTGTTTAATTATGATGAGTACTTCCGTAATAATAAACTATAACTTTTGGATACTTTAAGCCCGTACACCCTGTATATTAATAGAGATTCAATTAAGTCAACTATTATAATTGGTGTGTGTGCTTTCACAAATTTTAAAGAATATAAATTCAGTAGTAAGAAGATCATTTGAAGTTAATTTACTAAACTATATATATATATATATATATATATATATATATATATATATATCAGGTTTGAAATATATGTCAGGTTTGAAAAGTTTAGATTCAAAATTAAGGAAGTAATAAATGAAAATAGAGCGAACTCTTTACCATCGCGTAAGGATTTGTGGGTAAATAAGCCTGTTAAAAGATGCAACGAGCGCTGACGAAGGCGAACGCATACTAGAAAAGTTTTGGCTGGTGTCTCCTCGCTGCGATGTTGTTTTTTGTACCACCCGGTTGCGCGGCAAAAGATCCGCCATGTTAGATTATATATGATGGAAGCGTAATAAAGGAATATTGTGAAGATGATGCCCTCCTAATTTTACCAGCAGGCCTGGGGCCTGACATAATATATATATATATATCGTTCAAAGCCCAGTGACCGAGTGGTAGCCTATCGCGCTTCCACACTACACATCCGGTTTTCTACCCTCGGGCTGGGCAAAGTCAACTCAGATTTTCATCCCTTCAGTTGTTTGATAAATTAGTATCAAACTTGCTTGAGGACTAAACATTGGAGGCTTTTGTGTCAGACTAACCACCTGTGATCGGGATTCAGCGCCTCAAGTCATGAATACTGAGATAGGCATAATAGACCTAGGCCCTCACCACTGAGCTGAGTTGTATGTATAGTTTACTTGTTAGAATATTAAGGATGTGACTAAACATTTTGCAAAAAGATTTGATTAATGACATATATAAGGTGCCAGGTAAGTATGTCATATGTTAATACTATTACATGAGCATTTTCAACAAGCGTTTTCAAAATATTGCATTTTTTGTGAATTTGAGCTACATAAGAAGAAATTAATCACAGTTTTAGGTCTTTAAAAAAACGCAATATTTGCCTTTATGTTTTAACTATCAAATTTAATAAGAATTATATTGAATTTCAAAGTGCTACAAATTGTTTCAAAACTTGATATATTATTTCTATTAAAATACAACAATATATTTTACAAAATAGCATTCATTATCTTATACTTACAGCAATAATTAAAAACATTAAATTGCTCATAAATAATTTAAAAGACAGATAAATTTGATCTATACATAACTATATTTTGATGAGATATTTAAGACAATGGATACTAATGTTGAGATGAATTTTTTTAAGAAGGGATAATTGTCTAAATCAGAAACTTTTTTCTCTCTTGCCCTTGCCATGTATTTCGGTTTTGGGTAGACCCCGAATACCTAATATTGGATTTTGCTTGGATATTTTTTGACAGCTGGTGTAGAACTACTTACTTTACAAAATATTAATTTATTACTATAGTTGAAGTCTATGTTCATAGAATTTAAGGAACACATGTTTATATTAATTAAACTAAAGTGCAATTGTTTAATGAATGAGAAGGGAATGAATCTGGTGTTGCAATAACAAATATTCACCATTTCCCATCAACCAAATTTATCCCTAAATTTTTTTGGTTAGTAGTGTCTATTATTTCTTTCGGAGATTGGCAACCGCTTTGAAACTCCTTTTTACTTGGAAAAGCAATTAAAAACTCACTCAAGATATTCCATAGTTCGGGATAAATAGCAAATATACCTTATAAAAATATAATTGCTGGCACCCGTTTCTAAACTACTTTCAGAACTTCGTTAGTGCCTACTCCGATCATCAGTTCTTCGTGTAATCTGACATATTTTTTAATGTGACCAGATGAGTTAATTAACTATTGTGTTATTACAATGTTCAAAGCATTCTCAAACCTAGTTTCAAAATCTGAATAAGAAGCATTTAAATACTGAATGTAGGTAAGACGTCATTTTCCTGGCAGATTGTCTGTGACCAGTTGAGAAACTGGAAAAGCTAGTGATGTCAAAATTATACTTCTTTATTCTGTCAAAAAATGCTGAAATTATGGTCCTTGTTTTAAGAAATTTTATACTGTCGCCTATATAACTGAAAATTAACTTTATTAAGATTGTAAATGAATCTGTTAAATAGGTAAATCTGATTTCCACCTGATTAAATTTTCTTTTAAGATCAAGGTCAAGATCTGATTTAAAGAGAGCTACCATCGTAGACCCCCATTTACATCTCAAGCACCCCAAAATTGCTTTAGCGCTGGCATGGACCCCTTGCAGGGTGTCATAGACCCCTGGGGGTCCTCATGGACTACTTTGGGAATCACTCGTCTAAATAGTGAGTTATAAAATTTTCACAATGAAAACACTCTCATTAATTTAGTTCTTAATCATATCAATTATAACTGTATTATACATACACACACTGATGATTTAACACAAGTCTAACAACAGTTTTACTAATATATATTTAGACCTTTACGAAGGACAATGTGTAGTAATTAGTATTTTTATTCATAGATATATAAATGATATAATTATTTTATAGTAATATGTGAATTTTCAACAAAATTTAATTTTCATTCTACTTATTTAAACTGTATTAAAACTAACGATTACCCACTTGCAACAGAATGCTTGGATATAATTTACATTTTATGGATCATAAATAAAATATCGATATTTTAAAAGTTTATTTTTAATTACTTGTTCATTAAGAATACATAAATATGTAATTGACAAAAAATATTTGTCGTCAATTTTTATATATGTGAAATGGAGAATTTTACAAGTGAATGAACCTTTTCGGGAAACAAAATAACATTTCTGATTTACAAAATATATTTGTCAATTTTTAATGTGTGAAATGAGGACTTTTACAATTAAATTATCCCTTTCGGAAAACGAAATATCATTTCTGATTTACATATGTTTAGATTTACGAAAGACTTCAGTTACATTAATAACTTCTATTTATAACGTATTTATATAAACAAGAACAATGATGAAAGAACTAAGACAAGACAGAAACTCAGACAGGCTACAAAAGATCTAATAACAGACCTAAGCGAAGTTTCGATGCAGGTTATCTCTTGATATTTAAAAGAGAGATGATCAAAGTGGAAAATTAAATTTTTACACAAAGTCAACCAAAAATGCATACTGTAAAATAAAAATTTGTAAATTTAAATTTGGAAGTTCAATCTCACTGCTCTCTTCTCAAATATTTTATCTTACCTCATAACTAAACAGTTCAGAAAAAAATGATGAGTATAAATAATTGTAAAACGAATATTGAGAGCAGAGGAAACATTTACATTGCATATTTACAAAGCAAATATTGAACCTCAATAAAATTAAATATAATAACATATTTAGCGTTAATTAGTCGAATTTTACGTCGTTTATTTGAGAGCCTTTCATCATTAAATTTTATTATTAAATTAAACCCTTAAAATGAATAAAAAAATTATCTTGAGTGTAAGCATTTTAGTTAATGTAGTATTTTGAAAATAATATTTTATCTTCCATTACATTTTTGGTACTATTATATACCATGTATTTAGTAATATTTTTCTATATTGTAGTTAGTCTTATAGCTTTATAAATTCCCTTAGCAATGTAATTCATTATGTTTATTTTTATATAATTTTCCGTTGTGTTATTTCTATAAATGAAATCGAAAATAAACATTTATCTGACACACACACAAATACAAAATATGGATAATGGATATAAATTGAAATAATCTATTCACAATTTGGTCAGTTTAAAAATCCATTGGCTCATATCTCTGCACATAAAAGAAGTAGTTGTATAACAGCAATTATGCATTTTTAACGTAATAATAAATGTTTATGTTAAGAAAAATAAAATTCTGAAATAAATGGTATCTAAAGTAAGATATGAAAGCTGAAGAAATACGCTATTTTTTCTATAAAATAAATATTTCTGAGATATTAATAGTAACAAAATGCTTTTAAATATGCACAAAGAAACGTGAGCATATGAGCTGTACTACTATTAAACCCGTTTTTGTGCGGTAGATAGGGACCACATAAAAGAAATCGCACAAAAAATATTCGAAAATTTCTTAAATATCTACACATAACAAACAATTTTGTCGACATACTGGAAAACACTTTTTTTATGCGGTGGAAAGGGACCGCATAAAAAAGTCGCACTTAAAAAATGTCAGTTATTTACGAAATTTATGAGAGAGTATTTCCAAACAAAATAAATAATAAAACTTCACATGGAAACATTTTAAAAATATTTCATTTCTATTTGTATACATGGAGAAATTTTCAAAATGTTCTTACATAATTCTATTTCCTGTGATGAATTAGTTCAAAATCACTTTCGTCAACACATTTGAAGATAAAATTCGAATTAATTTTATATTAGGCACCATAAAGAATGTGATAAGTTGTGACGATGGTCAGTCGGCCAGTTGCTTGTGAGCATCACGATAAACAGATATGCATGATCGAAGCTCTTTTTTGTAATTTCAAACTCCTTCCGGGATAGTATCTATTTTAAGAAAATGCTTTTCCGATTTGTGGGAATGCTGGATCCCAGCATATATGGCATCCGCTGTCAAAAAATCCGGTCCTCTTCAAGTTCGTCTTCATAATCTATCAAATTATTTTAATGTCACGGTTATTGAAAATTTTTTCTTCTAGCAAATGCGTGCTGCTAGTGCGTTGAGAGAAAGCAATGCAATGTGTAATGTCGAGAGACTGTTTATATCCAATGAACAAAGCGTCTTGAAGTATATGCATGTACATTGATAGAAAACACTACAGGGGCAAAAAGCGTTGAAATTCACATACCCCATAAAATATTGCACACAAAAAATCGTACAAAAATAAATTCTCACAAAACCAATCGCATAAAAAAGAACCGCACAAAATCAGGTTTTTCAGTCTTGTAAATTATGATTTTTGATGGAAAGGAAATGAACAACGGATTTTAAAAATAAAATATTCACAAACGGCCAAAATTTTTCACAGTTTTAAATGTTTTTCACGTATATTAATGTATTTTTAAAACATTAGGTGGCGCGTGGTGTTTCAAAACAAAGTGCTCTATAGGCGGAAGCTTTCGGCTGTGCTATATTTACCCATACTCCGTCAGTGATTGAACTGCTATGTGTCGTCAGGCTGTGATGGAACTAAAACATACTGCAACCCTACTGAGTAAAAGGAAGTTTTGTAGCTTAGAAATAATGTATTTTTTACCCCTTTCTGAAAATAAGAGTTGGGTCTAGGAACTGGAGTTAGAGGTTTTCTTAAAGATCACGTGGTACTCATACAACAGTTTAAAGATAAGCCTAGTACATTCCCCAAGAGCTGGTATCACTTTTTAGTGTGACTGGATGATTGATTGATTGAATATTAACGTCGCACTGTTCAGCTACACGAGGGCTTTTGGCGACGGACCACGTAATTTTGAACCATGGTCAAGTGACGTTGACGACACCTGAGCTGGCACCCCCTCTCCTAACTACCACACCACATCAACGGGAGGACGTTTCAGCTCTCGATAGATTTAACGTG
This sequence comes from Trichonephila clavipes, assembly GCA_019973935.1. NCBI lineage: Eukaryota > Metazoa > Arthropoda > Arachnida > Araneae > Nephilidae > Trichonephila > Trichonephila clavipes. Next base: position 344,058 of record BMAU01020878.1, on the reverse strand, counting down.
CCGTACACGGCGGGTCTTTAGTGGTACAGGGTTCGAACCCGTGACAAAGCAAGCCACGGTCCGATACCTATACCACTCGGCTACCGCGGCCACCTTTTTAGTGTGACATAGTATAGGTTAGGGTACTCAAACGTTTTTTCTGCTGGACCGCATACATATGTCGGCTATTTCACGCGGGCCGCATACATATGTTAGTTACTTCATACGCGCCGCAACATGAGAATAAATGGGAGGGGGGAGTGTGAAATACTTTAAAACCAAGCTAACATTGGAAATTTAAAATGTGGAAAATTGATCAAAATGTTATAACTTCTGTTTTATTTTTTTTTTAATTATTATATTTTTTTTCTGTCACTAATACTAAATTAGAAGCATTTAAGAAACACTTCTTCACAATTTCTGCATCAATTAAACGGTTTCATATGATTACCAATAATATAACAACCCTCATAAAATGTCTTGGTTATCGTTGTGATATTACCACTGACAAAACACTTTGTTTCTGTTGCAAAGATTATTCAAGAAATCTTGAAAACTCTTTCTCTTGAAAGAGATCTTTCCAGGAAAAGTGTCATTAAATGATTCATGTTTATTGGTATATTTTAAATACAGCACTTTCGTGACAAATCAAATAGTTACTGATCCAATCTTCTTAAAACAATATATTTTCTTCGTATATTGTTCACTTGCATGGTATGAAAGATAATTAAAAATTAGTTTCATCCATAAAAGTGCCGCTACTCCAATGTTGTCTGTTATCACTAATCGTAACCGTACCAAATAGAAAAAGAATATCCTTTCATGCCCGTACGACACCGACAGCAAAAAGCCTAATTGATGCATTTGATTTCTTGACAAAGAATTCCCACCCAATTTTTAATCCAATGTTATTAAATAAGTAAATTTCTCAGAGCAATGGGCCATAGCCAGGCCAAGTAAAAAGACTTGGTAGGCCACAGGATGAGTATTGATGATATAGGTGGAATACTTATTGCCACAATGTAATTTTGACGCCCAGTTTCTTCCCCAGAGGGAGGCACCTGAGCTCTAACGATGAGAAATAATACTAGGATTTCTTTTTTTTTAATTTTGCCGAGAGCACCCAAGCCTAACAGGCACTCTAGGTATCACATACTCATACGACATGGACGCTGTTTATTTGCTGCATCATGAAAATCCCCCGACTTGGACCCGGAGTCGAACCCGAAAACTTCAGCATAGAAGGTCGGCAACAAACTAACTACGCCCTCCATCCGGAATATAAAATTTATAATTTAAAATCTAGCTTATGTACTTACAGAAAGAAAAAAAAACAGTTTAAAGGAATATACATTTGAGTAAAAAACTCATACCGTATAGTTTATAATAAAAACAAGTAATTTAAAAAAAAAATTAAGGTATTAGACTACGTTCGGAACCGTGCTTTTGCAAAAGCGTATAAATGGATAATATTAAAGATATTTAGTATCATTTAGATTAGAAAATGTGTTTAAAATTGTTTTTTAAGAATAGCATTACAATAGAGAATTATTTAAATACAATATTTTGACAAAAAATGAACATAGAATGACAAATTTTCAAAATATTCTCCTTTTGGGAAAAATGCATCTATTATTATAATATTTTGCCTGTATATAGCTCAGACCTCTCTACAGAGGTTCAACTAGAATTTTTTAAATACCGAGTGGGCAAAAAGTCCGTAAAAATTTTAAAAATTCATAAAATCCAAAGAAATGAACGGGAAAAAAAACTGTTTGCAGGATCAGCATTAGTATGTCACGGGATTTTTTTTAAGCTAGAAAAAAAATAATTCGAAGAATATCCGGTAGGTGGCGCTGATGTACGCAAATCAAAGAAACAATGCATAAATAATGAACAGAAAACTTTCACAACTTTATTACACCAGAATATGTTCCACATGACCACCACCACAGGGGAAAAGACATTCCAGACGAGTGACAAATCCAGCAACGGCAGAGTGCAACATGTCCGGATGTATGGAGGATACTTCTCAGCGGATCGCGTCTTTCAGTTCCGATAGACTTGATGGACCGGATAGATACACGCGATATTTCAAATATCCCCACAACCAGAAGTCTGCCGGTGTTAAATCTGGAGACCGAGGAGGCCATGGGTACCTGCAGCGCCTGCTAACGATTCTGTCTTCCCCGAACGTCTGTATCAGGAATGCCTTAACCGGTTTAGCAGTGTGACTGGTTGCTCCATCCTGCATGAACGTAACATTCGAAATCTGACCTCGTTGAATTAAACATGGCACGGCAGTCTCCCGCAGAAGCGTTAGACAACGCTGAGCATTTACCGTTTCTGTTATCCATCCATTTACTGGGCACTGCGTTTCAAAGAAGAAGGGTCCTATGATAAATGAACCCGTGAAACCACACCATGCTCTCACTTTTGGGGAATGCAATGGCTTCTGTGTACTCACGTGGATTAGAGGTCGCCCAAATGCGACAGTTATGGTTGTTAACGTCACCATGAAGCGAGAAATGAGCTTCTCATCTGTCCACAAGATGTTAAAAACCCAAGTGGGATCCTGTTCCATTTTAGAGAAGGCCCACTTCGCAAATGCTTCCCTCTGTGCGGTATCCGCTGGCAAAAGTTCATGGCACGATTGCAATTTGGTACAGCTGGAGGACTCGACGAAGAATATTGCGGACAGATGATGGTGGTAAGCCCAATCGTCTGGCAGCTTCACGAGCACTGCTGGTCCCTGAAGCGGCTTCGGACGCAATCGCTTCCATTTCGACAGCAATGCAGGGTGCACGTGCTTCTTTCAAGCATGGTCGTCCGGTTCGTGCTCGATCCTCCAACTTTCTAGTTTCCTCAAAACTTTTAACAAGCTTTAAGAGACCTGCAGGTGTTAAAGGGCCTTTTCCACTCTTCACATTTTTCTGAACTCTGAATTTACGCAAGGCAATGGTCGCTGATTCCTCGTTCATGTAAAATAACTTCACCAACAAAGCGTTAGCCGGCGCACTGAGCATCCTTGTTCACATTCACTGTTTGTAATGGTGAAATGAATGTGGATTCATTGAGAGCAAAGGTTTTTATAGCCGTCTAATTTGCATATTTCCACCACAGACTATTGTAATAGCGCCACCTACCGGATAACTTTCGAATTATTTTTTTTTCTAGCTTAAAACAAATCCCGTGACATACTAATGCTGATCCAGCAAACAGTTTTTTTTCGTTCATTTCTCCGGATTTTATGAATTTTTAAAGTTTTTACGGACTTTTTGCCCACCCGGTATATAACTTAGATGTGGGTTTATTAGTGTTTCACGACAACAGAAGGCGAAATTTTAAGAAAAAAACGCCGATAAATATTTCAAATGGATGTATCTCTGGAAATAATGTGAATTTTTCAAAAATCATAGTTGAGCCTCTGTACAGAGTTCTGAGCTATGCACAGACAAAGCAGTATTATAATAGAAGCATTTTTCACGAAAGTAGAACATTTTGAAGAAAGGTTATTCTAAGTTAAATTTCAGTCGAAATATTGTATGTAAATATCTTTTTTTTTGACAAAATGTCATTAAAACAATTTTATGCATGTATTCTGATCTAAGTGACACTAAAAATCATGAAAACTATCCATTTATGCGCCTTTTTAAAATCACGGTTCCAAACGTAGTCGGATACCTTAAGTCCATTCCTACTTAGATCAAAGAAAATTTTTATTTTAGTTATTTTTTATTAAATAGTTACAATTAATATAAATATATATATACATAGGACAGAATCACAACATTAAGTGGTAATTAAATTTTATTCATTATCATTAAAGTATCGTATTTTCATCCAAAACAATCGTGTATATAAAATTTCTTTTTAACTGAATGCTTTAAAACGTGAGAAAATTTTTTTTCAAGTTTTGACACAAGCTGCCAAAAGGGTTGGGTCGCTAAGTCGCCAATGTGGGTGTATTTGCAATTCTTTAAATAATTAATTTCCATGAATTAATTTTATTAATCATAATTTAATTATCGTATTGTCATCCAAAATAATCATGTATATAAAATTACAGCTCAATTGAGCGCTTTAAAATGTATTTTATTAACGATTGAAAATTCTGCTAAGATTAATAAATAAATACAGACTGTGAGTTATAATTGTAGGAATTGAAAAATTACTAACATATTATTTATTGCTTCAAGAATTAAAAACTTTTAAATAGAAAAAATAATAACCAATGATCTTTCAGTGGAATACTTGTGCTACATAAAATAGTGCCTAGAAAAACTCTAGATATATAGGATTTTCCAAAACCACAGAAGTTATTTATACAAGTTTTGTTTGTTTGTTTGCTTGTTTGTTTATTGTTCTGCGTTTTCCTGGGATATATAAAAAATATGAGAGATAGATGAACGGATACATATAATACAATCACAGAAGACTAGACTTTTTAACAAACTATAATCCCTGCATAGAACAGGAAGGGTGCGCTGTTTTCCATTTTATTATTTAAAATCTATAAAGAACATCCAGAAGATATATATATATATATATAGTTTTCTTCATTTCTAATAAAAACGATTACAATCAGCATTTTCAAGAAATTGCATTATGTTTAATCCATTTCAGATAGAAACGAATCCGCTTCTATTTTCTTTTTCCATTCAACATTCTACGATTTCGAAACTTTCTTTAACTAGAATAACATTTTTTTCCATTCCATGACGGTTTTGAAATGGAAGAAAGAACAAGAACAAATAAGGTAACGATGTGGTCCTGCAAGTGATAGCTTAAAGGTTAAGTGAGGTGAAGCGGCTAACCTTTAAATTCGAAATGACTCTCGAGTCAGTAGAAGTTGATACCAATCAACAATCCTCGAACACACCCTGGAGTTTCACACAAGAACTCTTCCGTTACTTCTAGGTAGCCAATTTAGTTCATCTCAGATTGCTTCAACGAGCTAACGGGTTAGAAATGAAGTATTTTGCTCTTTTCGAAATGTTCTTTTTAAAGTGTTTTTTGACTCTAATAAAAACACATTTATGGACTGAGACTGAGGGTTATATTAATGTCGCAATATACAGCTGAGCGAAGGCTATTGGCAACGAATCTCGTAATTTTGAACATTGGTCAAGTGACGAAAACGCGCCTGAGCATCTCCCTTTCCTAACTTCCACACCACAGGAACGAGAGGACATTTGAGCCTCGACAGATTTAACGTGCATTGGCCCTCTCTATACGGCGGATCTTCAGTGGTACCAGCCTCAAACTCATGACACGCCGACACATTTAAGTAATCAAATAGCATATGGTAAATAGTGGGTTAATATTGAAAGATCTTCGGTTATTTTTCCAGAAAGTGAAATTTACTGTGTGAATAAATCAAAATTAATGATGGCTTTAGAGTCTATATATATAAGAGAATTTAGAAACATACAGTTATAATTAATACATTGCATTTTCACATGTAATAATTTAAATATTTAAATTAAACAAATAAAACACCAAGTTTTAAAAAGAATTTATTTTGTTAATTTTATAAATCTATAACTATAAATATTCGAAATTTTTAAAAGACATTTTATTTCACGAAAAACAATTTTTAAGCCCTTCTGTATTACTTCTAAGCCATTTAAGCGCTATTTTAATTTTAGATAAATTATTAATACATTTCATTTCAACATAACTTTAAACATTTCGTATAACAAGCATAGCTGAATGTAACAACAATAAAATATAAATCTCTCGAAGTTATACATTATGGAAACAGTATAAAAAGCATAACTTACAGAACAATTTTATTTACTTTTCTCTTCAAAAAATAACGCGAAAAACTGTTTTAACGTATATAATCTAAAGCACTGTTTTTTTTTGTATATTTGAAGTCCAACATTTGAATAAAGTCACGAACGCTCCGTGCGATCGAAAGGAAAAACCCCATTATTTGTAAAGCATTGAAATAGAAAACAAGTATATTTTTTGAGAGAACTGACGAATAATTTGACCGTTGAGCAGGTAATCTTAAGAAATATTTGTTTAGATGTTGTTTATACTCTATGCCTGCAAATACTATTTTGGTTCACTGTTACGCAAAGAATAGTCTTAAGAATAGGCATGATTCAAAAATCAACCAGGAAGGTGCTTCTCTCGTATCTGCTTTCTGATTACCGCATTTAATCTCTATTCTGATTACTTTTTTATATTTCTTCCTTACTAAAACAACCCCAAAAAATATCTCCAAGGCTTAGCAGATGAACAGCATTATTTTGTTATCATTTTCCGACGATACATGGTAATGTCAATCATCGACAAAGCGTAGGCAAAATTCACACCCCGAACATTAGTTTCATCTTAAAACTAAACGTCTCTTTTGGGTTAAATACGTACAAATTAAAAAGATTTTTAGGAAAACACACATTGATTTATGCCACTATCAGTGAAAAAAGTAGAAAGCTCTTTTAATTCAATATAAACTATTGGAAACATGAAAAGATGATGTCATTTATGAGATAATTAAAATATAAGTGATGTTTCTGGTAGCCTGTAAAAAAAGTAAATTCTTTTATTACAAGTCAACAAAATACCGGAATACCATTAGTTTGCAAAGGATATTGATGTTTCATCTTGTTTTTCACCATTTTGTAAATGTTTCTCTCTCTTTTAATTGAAAATATGTTGAGAATGTTATATGCAAATTTTAAAATGTACTACGTGTTTGACTTGCGTTGATAAGTGTTTACATCATTCTAAAGTGGAATGAGTTAATTTTGTTATGTTGCTGTTGTAGAGTTCGTTTGTGGTGCAAAATTACCTTAATTTCTGACAACAGTTGTTTTGTACAAAAGACATGTACAATGTGGGGAGGAAATAGATCGATATTCCTTTAACTCAGTGTTTCTCCAACTGTGGGCCGCGCCACTCTGGGGGGGGGGCGTAATAACATTAGAAGGGGGCACACGATCATATTGAAAAGCCGAAAACTAAAGATTATTTAAAAAAAATTATTAATTTACTGAAAGTAAACAAAATGTATACTGACATAATAAAAAAAATACAGATTTACACTTATATAATGCACTAATTAATATGACAGTGCTGCGGAAAGATTTTTATATTTTAACAATACTAAGTTAAGAATAAGTTTAATAATTACCAGTGAGTCCATGGGCTTGTTATATATAACATTATAAGCAAAAATTAACACTTATCTTGTGATTTGTATGGTTTATAATTAATCCCTTAAGTGTCGATTAAAAAAATGCGATTCGCTCCTCAATGCCACTGTTTAACACGTAGCGAGCGTATGTGATGTATTGGGGGGAGAAAAAGTAATAAATAAGCAAATTCCCTGAAATAAGTAAATCCTTCGCAGACACTGTCAAAGTCCTTTTATTTCATTCCAAAGCCTTCGGAATAATATTATGGATGACAGAGCACGGAAAAGATCATACTTCGGAAAGACGTATATATACGTTCGTGGCAATTAACGCTTTGGCTGAACGAGATGTTTATATACGCTGGCTAACCTTAAGAGGTTAAAGTCGTATTGTAGGTTTAGCGTCCAAATATAATAGTTTGAATTCATTACATTGTTTTTATATGGAAGGGGGCGCGAGAAAAGTTATGACAATATTGGGTCGCAAATAGAGAAAGTTTGAGAAGCACTGTTTTAACTGCAAACAGTGAACTTTATTGAACGGCAAGGCCAACATTCAAAATTTGAGCACCAATTTAAGATTTTTTTGAAATAAATACGTTAAGATTTCTTTATATACGTTTGTGTAAATAGTATAATTTTGAGTAAATAGTATAACGAAATCTCTTCTCTGTACTTTGCTTCAAATTAAGATGTTATGTGCATGGCTCTTGAAAGGTTAAACAAAATCTAACTTTATGAAACTTTATTAATTACATGTAAATGGAATAAGCTGTTATGTTTGCATATCTCCTGATTATAAAGTAGATTATTAAAAGATTTATTTTCTATAGCATGTTCGCTCAATTTCGCAATTTTTAGGTCATGGAAATTACTATTAAATGCATTTTACGAAACAGTTTTATAAAAAAAAATCTTTAAAAGAGTTACTTAGTAATTCTTTATATACTATTTAAAAGCTTATTTTTGAAGTAAAACGAATTTGTGTTTTCATATATAAATATAAATGTAAATTTCATATATAAATATAAATGTTTCTTTCAATTATAAATGTAAATATCAATTTTCAAAAAAAGATTAAGCCTACTTTTTTCATATATTCTACACGTTATCCTATGGAATTTTTCCTTCATTCTTCCTTTCCAATATTTATTATTTCTTTTATATTAAAACATTCACTCAAAATAATGCAAAATATCTGAAACAATTGAAATAGCTCCATAAAGTTCAGCATTATTTATTGGAAATTAATCATAATTAACGTTTTCCCTCACACACGCGACCTATGTGTGTGTGAAAGTTAAATAACACCTCCTTAAGTTAATCAAGACATGATATTGGCTAACGTGTCATAAAATAATACAGCTTATTTCGCAAATAAAATTGTTGAGTTGGTGATATTTTTTTTTCAGAAAACTAAATGTTACTCATTGTGTGTTCTAAATATAAAGCAACACAATCAGTTATTAATAATCTTTATTTTATACAAAAATACTCCAGTTTTTGAAGTTTCGTCGTAGAGAGTTTACTTTTAAATACATTTAATTACCGACCATTTTGAGGAATTTCTTTCGCACAATTAATCACGTGAACATACTAATTATTCCTAGTTTGGAAAAGAAGGCTCTCGTTTTCCACTTGTAATTAGTTAAAGACTTTGTGTGTGGTGTGTGCTGACATTTTCGTGAAGGCGTTCGGTATCTGTTTACAATTAATCATATCTAGAATGCAAAACATTTTTAGGAACTTCCAAAATTTAAATAATTTATTCTCAGTTTCATCGAAATTTGTAAATCACCTGGTCAGGAAAATAAAGGGAAAACAAGAAATTCCACTTCTAACTAAGAGGACAGTGAAATTTAAAGCAAAGGATATTGCTTCATCTTGTCAAGTAGTAAAAAGAAACTGTTCAGAACTGAACTGTCAACAGTACTGCTTTCGCCGTTTTTATTAATTATTGAGACACTACCTTGTTTCGTCAGACCATGCCAACAAGATAACGCATTCTATACCTGCTAAGAAATGAGAATATTCTCAGTTGAGAAAATAAGAAAGGAAAAAAAATTATCGCTCCCTCATCTAAACGTAAATTGAGTTTAGTCAAGTTATGGCTTTTGGTAGAACACATTTGATCAGAACGCAGATGAATGAGAATTGAACGGCATGTGTGATAGTTTTTTGAACAAACTTGTTCTTAGAGAGGGAATTCCTTTCAGTTGAAATATATCAACCACATCTGTAATTATTTAAAAAATGTGTAACATTATATTTAAAAAGTAAGAAGACCGATATACCGTAAGATTGTCCTTCTGCATAGATTTGGCAACAAAATACAAAACTCTATCTAGCTCTAATAAACCTATCAAATTAAACAGCAGACAATTAAATAAAATAATTCCTTGATAGTCTAAATCTCAGAACCTAACAAGATAAAACGGCAAACAATTTTTATAATCGTTGTCCAAAACAGAGAAATAAAGGCACATAAAAAAGAGAAAACTATGCGAATAAAACTAGAATAAGAAAACTGAATGAAGAATTGAAGCTCTGATGAAAATAGGTGAAATAAAATAATTATTTTAAAATTATCTCTCGATGAAATGTATACCCTTCTTCGGATGTTACAGTGTTATGGCTTTTTAAAGTATTTAAAGCTATAGTAACAACCATAATTCAAACATTCTCTCTAATAAATGATTTTTTCTTCTACATAGGACATGAACGAAAATTTAAAATACTGTAACTTTGTCCGCACCGACAACTGAAAAATCGACTTTCTAATTCAAACAGCAGGGTATATTTCCCACCCCGATGTGCACACATAAATATTACTGTTTCTTTTTATCTGGCATCGCCTCCTCAACCGATGGCCATGAAAAACCCAACGGCTGGGCACACGTGCGAGCCTGCTCCCCGAGTGTAGTTCGAGGTGTCAGAATCTAACCACCCCAAACCAACGGAGTGGAAAGACAGTCCGTTGAAAACACCAAAGAAGATCGACTTTGTTTATACCTCCACCCTCACAATATCGTATTCTGTTAACTCTTGAGAGTACCTCTCTAATCTTCCCCACCGTGCCAGAGACGGAGGTTTCAGTTTCGACAAATTTCAGGTGTTTCCACCACTCACTCTATAGACTTTAATGGTGTGGAGGTGAACCCGAAGGAAGGTTGATTGATTGATTGAATATTAACGTCGCACTGTTCAGCTACACGAGGGCTTTTGGCGAGGGACCACGTAATTTTGAACCATGGTCAAGTGACGTGGACGGCACCTGAGATGGCAGCCCCCTCTCTTAACTACCACACCACACCAACGGGAGGACGTTTCAGCTCTCTACAGATTTAACGTGCATCGCTGCCCTACACGGCGGGTCTTTAGTGGTACTGGGCTCGAACTCATGACATGCCTGCCATGGTCCGATACCTTAACCACGGAGGACAGGACACGAGCACCACGTAACATAACCACCAGACAAAAATGATCCCCTATGTCCAGAAGCTGTTACTGGCTTAAGAAAATACCCCTACAGTACTCCCCCACCAGTAAGTCGGTGGATAGGCGAACGTTTTTTATGATGGCGAGCGTGTGTGTTGTTGCTGTTAATTGACGGAGTTACGTCAAGTTAGTCTAACGGCTTTGGTTGCTGCGTCAAGTCGGTCTGAAGACTTTTGCTTGGTTGCTCTTATTGCTGGTCGATGGCGCCATAACAGATGATAAAAAAGTTGCATTTTTTAAAAAAAATTAGCCGAGATCATCATTGTGGTGGTGAATCCGGAGGACAAAACCTGTGACACCCAAGTTCGCAGCCGCGTAACATAACCACTAGATAAAAGTGATTATTTCTGGCCGGATGTTGTTACTGGGCATAGCGAATCGGTAGAAGCAAACCGTCCACAACTCTTTTCAACAATGAGCAGACGAATACCAGAGCCAAAAAATGATGTAGCACTGATTTTTAAATATGCTTCTTAAATCCACGTCTGCCAACATGTAATACGTAAATAAGTTGATACACTTTGCATTCTATACCTTTTGGTAAGCCAATTACAAACCTTTAAGAAAAATAGATTTTCTTTTTCATATCTGTAATTCTTTTAAAAAATTAGATTTTGTTCCTTTTGCTTTCAAAAAAGCATAAACTGGAAAAATTTAAACTAACATTTGCACTGGAATGTAAAAATAAGTTCAAACCATATTTGCTCTAAATATATGTTTTTATACTTACAATTCCTTGAAATCTAAGTTTAGTATTTCTTTACTAAGACTTGAAATGATCCATAGCATTGATATAAATACGAAATTATGATGGGTATATATAAGTCTAGTTACATGTTTTATATTTTTAGCGAAATATTTCAAATGAAATAATTTTAGAAAAATGCTTTCTTTCTTTTTAAATCTATTTCTCTTGTAAATTTTTTTAAAAAAATATTTGTCATTCATTTTTACGATAATTTATCCTATCATTAATTTATTCTAACACAAGCTATACAAAATATTGTGAAATGATACAAGAATTTTGATTTAATAATATTTTCTACCTTACCTTAAAAAATATTTGTTTTTTTTTTAAAAAAAGATCAAAGCTTTCTAGGAAAGCATAGTCAGCACACTTAAATTAATTGCATAATTTTTATCATAGAAAACTCCTCTTAGAATATTCAATAATTTCAGAGAATACTATGAAATCAAAAGTTTCGAAACATTAACCATTCTTCAAAGATAAATGAATATATTAATTTTAAAGGAGTACATCTTAATTCGGCTTAAAAGCCTTTATAAATTATTAAATGCTATATTGTGATTTATATTAAATTTAAAATGATTAAAAAAGTGAAACAGAATGATACCCATACGATTTATTATTCATCATCACAAATATCAAAACTTGTATTCAGCGTATTACTTCTTTTTCCCGGATTCTATGATCAACAAATCATAGTTTTTAGCGATTTTTTTTTTCAAAAAAAAGATATTTAAGCCACCATAAGAATTTCGAACAGTTATACTGCCAACACGTAATATAAAAAAAATTAAGTTCATTCCTACTTAGGTCATTAAAGAAAAATTTTGTGTTACTTTTTATTAAATAATTACAATTACTATAAATGTGTTTATACATATGACAGAATCACAATTATTAAGTGGCAAAATAGAAAGCGATTTTCCATTTTTCTTTCAATATAGGGAGCTGGACTATTATTTTTGTTTGTTATTATTTATTCAGAAATTAAATTTAATTATTCCAATAAAATAGCATAGTAAACAAAAGTCACATTCTCAGAAATTAGGCCATCCCATGTGGGATTCGAACTGACGAACTTTGAGTTAGAAGACCAACGCGCTACACGGACACAGCGAGTGGTTTTCCTTTCTGTATGTAGAGTGCTGGACTACTATTTTGTCCTTAATTTAATTACTGAGTTAATATTTGAAAAAAATTGTATTAACATCAAGTGTCATCCACTATAAGTTTAAAAAAATTGGATTTGAACTTGAGTGGATGAACAAAAAGTATTTTATTAACGATTGAAAATTTAACTATATATATATATATATATATATATATATATATATATATATATGGATAGTATGAACTAATAATAGGAATTGAAACAACTAAAATGAGCTCCCTATATTTTCGCACAATATATTTTAAGGTTAGAGTAATTTGTTTACTCGTAAATATTTAAATCGCTTTCAATTTATGGAGGAATGACTAACCAAAAACCAGAACACATGCATATCCTGCATTGTACGTTAACTCTTGTTTGTTAACTGCTAAACTCTTTTGCGCTGTTTATCCAAACGCATTAGACGTTCGGAAATGCATATGGGGGTTGTTAAGCTCAGTTGGATAATTTGAATCCCTCCGAATCACATTCTTCAGGAAGACGAACAGTTTTAGACATTATCATGTTAAGGGTTGATGTAGAGGCGAATCCATTTCAGACAATCTAGGAGCTATCAAACACTGTTAACTAACTTGGTCGACCATACAAGCACATTTGCAGCAGATTGGTACAGTGAGCAGAGCAAGTGTTGGGTCTTGCATAATCTGTCCGAAGAAAACAAAGCTAACCAATCCACCGCATGCAACTTATTGCTTCAGCGTCCACGCGACAGAAGTGTTTGATTGCTCGATCATTGGAGATGAGTCCTCTATGATAATCTGAAACGCAAAAAGCAGTGGTTTTTTTTCCCCAAAAGGTGTTTTTGTGTGTTTGGTGGATAATTCACGTTGTCTTTCATTTTGAAGTGCAGAAACCTGAACAAATTGTAAATGTAGTCACTTAATGTGTACAAGTGGATTGAATAAATCAATCTTTACCGTAAAATCCGGCGTATAACGTGCACTTTTAACACTAAAAAAAGATCGAAATTGAAGGCTTCGCATTATACGCCGGGTATAAAAACGATAGCTTTAAAATTAACAAAAAGAGATGGGCATAAAAAAAGTTAAATTCTACACGTATGGAAATGATGTTTCTTTAAAATAAATGAAATGCTTTATGAACTAAAAGAGTTGTAGCTCTAGAAGTATATTATTTTTTTCAAAAGTCTGGGTTGAGATACCTCAAATAAATGACTTCAAAAAGTAGAAGCAAAACATTAGATCTCTTTGTGAATAAAGGGGTGCCCGTTATACGGCGAATATATCTAAAAATTAAGATATGCAACTTGAAATTATAGTTGTTCGTTATACGCCGGATTTTACGGTAATTGAATATCGCCAATATATCATCAATAGAAAGGGTGTTATTGCGAAACTTGATAATGCAAGACCAAATTGCGCAAGACGAACTCTGGAATAGTTTAACGAACTGAGATGGGAGATATTGTCTCAGCATCCATACTAGTCCGATTCTGCTCCAACGGATTTCCATTTATTCCTATCTCAAATATTTTTTAATTGGTAAGAAATCTGAAAATTCAGACGATGTCCAAAATACCATTTCCAGATATTTTGCTCAAAAATCATTTGACTTTTATCCATCAAGCATTGGAAATTTCTACAGTAGACGGCAAAAAAATGTTTATACCGAGGATGATTACATAATTGATTAAAACTAAAAACTTAGTAAAGGTCCATCTTCTTGAATTGAACGCAGAAAAGCGACATTACTCTTTCCAGTCCCCTTAATATTTTCTTTTTTAGAATTATCTGCTAAAAGTGGTAGTTTTCAAAAATTTTATTTTTTTATTTAACAAAAATATCCAATTACCACTTAACAGATATTTAATTTTGGAAATGTAGCAGAATTTATTTAGAACCTACAAAAATGTTTAACACTAATATTAAATGGATTATAAAAAAATTTATTATTTCAACTCAACAAGGTTATTTCTTGAGAACCTTTAAATGGACAAAGCTCCTCAAAAACATGAAGATTTTGTTCTATATTAGATAACTAAAATACAATTGCTGTTTTGATGCTCGGGAGTATTCTTATTTGTTACCCTAAAGTTATTTACTCCTTCATTCCATATGTTTAAACAAAATTGTTATCAAGATGCACTCATTCAATATATATTTATTTTCAGAATAACTTTAAATATTTTAATTTCCTTCATGTTTTGTTATGTAGTTTTTAATGCTACGTATATATATAAAAGTGCTTACTTCGCAATAAGTTTACCTCAAGTAAAGGTAGTTAATTTCCTTATACATCGTTTCTCAAATTGTGCTGCGACCCCAGGAAGCGTGACAAACTTAGGTGAGGGGCGTAAAGTCTAAAACAAAAGATTATTTTCAAAAATTTATTAATTTACTCAAAAGAAGCAAAAAAAAACCATTCTGATATAATGCAAAATAAAATGTGCATTTGCAATGATGTAATAAACTTATAAATGTATCTCTATTGCACAATGTATTTGAAAATCAATATAACAATACTAAGTTAAGAACAAGTTTAATAATTACCAGTGACTCCATGGGCTTGTAATAAATAATAATATATACAAAATTTAATATCTTGATAATTTTGTGACGGACTCACGCGTATTTTCTCTAACATGTCCTTAAGGTTCTTTGGGGCCAAAATTAATGGCAACTCTTTTCCAACCAAATCCAAGAAGTGAAGTGTGAATGAAAGATTGCAAATTAGGAAGCTTTTAAATAGCAGAAGTTAGAGTAAGCGCCATGGCAATTAGAGGAATGTAAACAGTTCGTGGTTCTAGATTGAAGAAGTTTTAGATAACGTTACGTGACGAAGAATAGTAATTATACGCGATAGAGATTCATTGATTAAGGTGCATACCGTTGCACTCGAGTTATTGCAAGACCTCATCTGGAATTGTTGTGATCGTTACTGAAACTACAGCAAGGTAGGATTGACTATTTAATATTAGGATCTGTAATAATATTAGAATCGTGTTTAGGCGAGTCAGTTATTGATTGTGGTTCGAGTTAGGTCAATTCGGTAACATATATATATATATATATATATATATATATATATATATATATATATATATATATATATATATATATATATATATATATATATATATTGTATGTTTTGTCACCGTAGATTCTCTAACATATATTATTATAATTTAATTTGTTAGAGGATTAAGTTTAATATCTTAATAAAGTTATATCAAGATAATGTATACGTCTAGTTCTTCCGTTAATCCTACACCTCTAGCTCACGCTGATAATTTGTACGGTTCATAATTAAAGTCATATCGTAAGCTTTAGCGACAAAGTATATTATTATTGTAATCAATACAATGTTATTCTATGGAGAGGGGGATCCACGATGAAAATTTTGATTAAAAATTGGGTAGCAAATATTGAAAGTTTGAGAAGCACTATCTTAATCAAAGAACAGTCCATTTTAGAAATAACATTTTTCCCCCATGAATTAAATTAATCAGTTTTTACAATATGTATAACCTAAGGGGGACATTTAAATTTTTTCCTATACAATAGAGTTTAGTTTATCCGAATCAATAGGGTCTGGACACCGTTCAGATACGTGATTATTCGGATAACCGAATGCGATCCATGCAGTATATGAGACCGGACACTATACGAATATTTAAAATCATCACATGCGGGAAAACTGCTGAAAGCAAAAGTAAAATAGGTGTAAAACGTCGCAATTTTACCTTTATTGCGGAAAATAATCACTTATTTTTCGCTGTGCCATTGTACGCCTTCATTTTTTCGCTGCCGCTGCAAGGTATCTGATTCTTTTGAGCAGCAGTAGTTGGGTAGGACAGCAGTCTGATTGTTGTTCGTACCACTCCATAGCTGTCTCCAACGAAGAAAACGCGTCAGCATTTGATGGACCTTTGCTATTTTCGTTGTTGTTGTCCTCGTCTTCATCCGTTTCATCGTTGACAGGATCGAATTTACGGAAGTCACAATCTCGTCATCATTTTACATTTGAAATCCACAGTCTTCTGCATCGTCTGCCATCCAGGTTCCTACATCTTCGTCGCATTCTTGAAATCCTTAATTTAAAAAGGTTTCTCACCCTTTTTTAAAGTCAGAAATTTTTGACCTTCCAACATTATATAAAACTGTGCTAGAGACGCTCGACTTTCTCCCTTCGTGAGGCGGCTCAATATTTCAAGTTTTGTCTCTATGTTAATGACGTTGCGCTTCCCTTTTTGAATTTGAAGCCAAAGCAGGTCACAACTCAACAAAAGGGCATGTATATACACCCTTCACTTGAAAACAAGCTGACCTTATATTCCGCACAGATGTTTACTAAATCACACAACTGAAATTTTCCAAATATCCCTCACCTTGGGTTTTAACGTCACTGCTGTTCTCACGCGAAATAACTCTTGAGCATTGCAATGTTCGAAAACGTATTCATATACAGTACATGTAGTTGACAAAAAAAACTGGTCCGGATATTTGACGCTCCGGATAAACGACGTTTTAATGTACTGTTTATGAACAGTAGTTATTTTTCAATGCTAAAAATTTTAATCATAAAAATCATAAAAGCCTCAAACTTCCGGCGACAATCTTTAGTATATTTTTGATAATTCAGATTTTTTTAGTATGCTTTATTCACTATATTTTTAATCATTATACATTTTATTTAATTATATATTAATACATTAGTATCCTTCTAAGAAATCAAAAACAAATTTATATTTTTTCCCATAAAAAAGTCGGTACGTTTTTTAATTTATATTAATTTTTCTTATAACATGCAGTACTTAACAAAATTAATTTACATTTATAGTAAAAATAATATGCAGTGAATGAGTTTTTTTAAAATGCTATTTCGACTGAAATATTATTTAAATTGTGAAAATTTCTAACTGGTATCTAAAAAATCATTTTAAATTCAAACCATAAATATGCTAAAAATGTTAGGTAAAAAGTGCTATTGGGAATAATATTATTTTCTTAAGAGTTTTGAGGTCATAAAATCACAGACATAGGGAAATCAATATAATAAATAAAAACTTTACCAACTAGAATAAACCTGACAAGAAATATTTATATCTTACATATATATTTGTTATTTCTGTATTATATTATATTTTATAATGCAATCATTACTTTTAATGTTACCATTTTTAATGTAAGTGGAAAAGGATTTATTAAATTTCAAAAATAATAATTATGGTAATCTTTTAAAAATAATTCTAAGTTATATTTTTTTATTTTAAAATGTTAAAAATTCAAAAACACAACTTAATAACTGGAAGTTTTAAAAAAGGCTATTCTTTTCCTATTTCAGCTATATTTTGATAGAAAAAGAGAAGCACACATATTACTAAAAACAAAAAATACGGCAGACATTCAAAAGAAAAAATGCGTAACATGAAGAATACTTTTCTTTTATCTCATTAAAACATTTCTTCAAATTCATTTTCTAAATAAAAGTGTCCAAAGTATTGTTTTAAAAAAAGAATACAACTATTTTGTCTTGTTTAGACAACAACTATTGAATTATAAATAAGTTTGAAAGGCAATATTCCATTTTCAGGCAATTACAGGATTGCAAAAGTTTCTCTCAAATTTGTCAGATGCGTCAACGGAGTAAAAAAGCTTCGTATTGACAAAAGTATGAATTTTTAAACCTAGAAACGTTTTTAGAGACACGAAAATCATGAATTTTAAAGGATGATGTCTGGTGAAATATACAATTTTGTCAAAAGATCCACAAAATAATGAAGCTACAGTCAAATCAATATTTTAGGCATTATTCAAATTGCAACGACGTTATATATATTGGTATATTCTTAATTTAAGAGGGAAAAAATTCGACTACGTGAAATGTATTTATTACTTTAACTGTATTTTAATTTTTGTTTGACAATAAAGTACAACATAAAACGCTATGCTTCTAGAAACAAAATTAATCTTTTGCTGAGTGCTCTTTAACTTTTTTTATACGAAGAGATACATATAGTACTTTTTATGGTGTACAACTTTCCTTTAGTTCTGCTTTTGGAAAGAAAAGAAGTTTTATTTTATTATAAGAATTCAAATTTAAAATAAAAACATTATGAAACATATCAGCACTGAAGATTAATATTATATAATAAACAAACAAAAATACTTTATGGATATAGGGATATTTTGGAGAAATGGATTTCCATTGATCCATACGTTAGTTTGTCTATTTCAGAATATCGCAAATATCGCCAATAATATTTCAGTTGTAATTTTTTTCTCTCTCAAAAAGGATATAATTTCATCATCTATATTTTCAAATATTTGAATGTTAGAAAGAGCTTGTAAATATTCAACTTTTCCATTAAGCATTTTATATAGTCTGTTTTACGCCAAACTTTGTAATTTCATCATTACCAATATAGACATTTTCTTATGGTCTTTAGATAGACATGGATCTGATCTCTTTGATTTTGTAGGAGTATTAAAAGTAATGATGAGTCTATGGCATTCCCCGATTACCGTGAAGCGCATACTTATGCACAGAAACGTGATGAAACGCACATCTCGCGCTCTGAGCGGAGCGCGAGTAATGCCGTTAAACAAGAAATAATTGATAAAGGAACTGAACAATCTCTGCTTTGAAAGATATCTAAGAGGAAGATAAAGGAGTACTCCATAGACCAGACATCGCCGATTGAGGATAAGTTAAGGTTTTCGTAGTTTTAAGCAGACATGAAACTTAAAATGCGTTTTTCTCAAAACTGCGTTTTTCAAACATTCCTCCCCAATGGTTTGACTGAACCACTTTAAATTTATAGGATAGACCCTGCACATATAGACGCACGGAATGGACGATGATCGTTTGAAAATTTCCAATATTTCTGGGGGGTTTATAACAAAAACATAGCAAAAAAACATGAAATTCGACACATTTTCTTCAAAGGTCTACCAAAATCCCCTATTCCGTGCATTTAAACTTACGGATTAAAATGTTATTATTTTTTTTAATTTCAGATAACCCAATCAGCCGGAAGCATGAAGGAAGGAAGCGTTATTCGAGGTGGGTTTGTTCAGAGTGCTGTAACTCACGTCCAATTGGATATTTTTGGCTAAAAATGTATGTACATACTCTTAAAATACATATAAATAAGTGATGAAAAAAACTTAAAACGTTCTATCTTTTTACTCAAACTCAACTCAGTGACGCAATAGCCCATGAAGGCCAAGGCCTAATGAGTCCATCTCAGTGTACGTGACCTTTGGGCGCTAAGCAAGCTTGGTACACATTTATTGACCTACTGCAGGGGGGATGAAAGGTTGAGTCGACCTTTCCCAGCCCGAGGATAGAACCTCAAATCTGTGGTGTGGAAACCCGATACACTACCACTCTGTCACTGGGCCTTCCAAGGTCTGGTGTTTTCAGCATGGTATGGCCGTTAGTATCTTTTTACTGGTGCCTAAAAACAAAATTCCAAAAATGCTTGAAAAACAGGGCATCACATAGGTGAAAAAGTCAAAATATAGCTAAAGTAACACTATAACGTGCCCCAGTTGAACAATGCACAATGGATTCTTTTTCGAAATTATACTGAAAGCATAGTATGCAACAAAACCCATGTAATTTTTATTTTTATTTCTCACACCGGGTTCACAAATCTAAAAAGTTTCCAACAAATTTTCCTAATTTCGAGAAATGTTTTCTCTGTGCGATTTGTTTTTCTTTTCACAAATTGGCTCTAAATTTGTGAAAAACGTTAGTGACATTTAAATGATAAATCCTCACGAAAGATCGACATGGCATCAAGTAAGTAATTATGTATCGATTGTAAATAATATATAAACCCACTGGAAAAAGATTCTATTTTTTTTTATTTTTTGCGAGAAATAAAAATAAGTATAGTAAACGTATGGCAAGATTAAAAAATTAAAAGAGACCATGGTAGGAGACAAGTGTGATAAAATATTAAAAGATGGAGATAAAATAAAATGTATTGCAGCGTAGTTCGGGGTTCGTAGGAGTTATGCTAAGCAAAACAAATTTTCAAGAGGGATGCAATTTATTGTCAAAAAAATTCTTAAAATACAGAATACAGGAGTAAAATCCACTCCATAAGTTCCAGAAGATTTCCATACATTCTACAGTGCTCGGACACAACTATCAATGTCTAAAAATACAGGTACGTAATGATAAAGAGTATTCGCAAGCAACCTCTTGGTCGTAGGCAAGTGAATACTTTAACAGCTGAGCCGAAGTGACACAATTTCAGCAACCGTCAGATATTTATAGTATGAGCAGCTACATTCCAGTGCTTTCTAGAAAAATCCTCTTTCGTCTTAAGTCGTGACGCCATATTTTCTAGTAATTTCGAGAAGCATCCATTTGGTCACGAAGTCGCAAAATAGCCACGAAGTTACCAATTTTGGTCGCCAAAAATGATGCAAACTTGGCTGTATCTGTAATATTTTACCAAAGTCCCTATGAAATGCCATTGTAATCCAAAGGACGACGTTGCTTGCGAATATTATTGTTTTTCTCACAAAATAAATGCAAGAGAAAGTAATATTAACTTATTAAACACCCAATTATAAATTATTTACATTAGTGTAAAATACAATTAAGCATTAATTGCACAAAATTCGTAACAATATGTGTGTTGATTCATCATATCTTTAGAATTTTTCGTTCTTAGTAATGTGATCTTATTTAGAGCATAAAATAGTCATACGTACGTTATATAAACATTAACTTTGTTAAAATTATGATCTTAACGGTAAACACAAACAGAATCGTAGGAATTTCATAAATTAGTATAAAAAATAATATATATATATAATATATATATATATATATAAATAGAATTAGCTTAAAAACGAGGCAGAAATGTATGTTAAGGATTAGTATGTTTGTTTTGGAGGCAAAATATTTGTTATAAATAGCACCAAAGTAAATATAAATACGGTAAACAAAGTATCTACTTTGCAGCATAGAAATGAAACAAAATATAAAATGTTTTGTAACAAGATTCTTCTGAGAACGAAACTTATGTTTTTATTTGTGATTTTCTTCAAAGTACAGGCTTCGAAAATTTTTAACTTTAAATAAGATTTACTCAAAGACATGGGAACTTAATGTTGTCGAGCGTAATATATATATATATATATATATATATATATATATATATATATATATATATGCATGTTTGCAATATGAAACCAAAATACTCTTAAAATTTAAAGTCTGGAACTGCACACATTTTTCTCGAACTTGAAAATGAGTATATATTTACACAAACTTTACTCTCGTCTTTTGAAAACAGAGAACTTTATTTTCTTATAGCGTGATGTATTTACATAAAGCACAGCATATATTTAGCTTTAAAAATTTTTAGCTTATGGTATCCGGCTACGTTCGGAACCGTGATTCGGAAAAGCTTATAAATGGATAATATTTATGATCTTTAGAGCCCCTTAGATTAGAAAAGGTATATAAAAATGTTTTAAAAATATCATTACAATAAAAAATTATTTACGTACAATATTTTGACAAAAAATGAACATAGAATAGCCAATTTTCAAAACATTCTCCTTTTATGAAAAATGCTTCTTTTGTAATAATACTTTGCCTGTATATATCTCAGACTTCTGTACAGAGGCTGAACTAGAATTTTTGATATATATAACTAAGAAGTCGATTTATCCATCATATTTTGCACCAACAGAGGGGAGAAATTTTAAGAAAAAAATGCCGATAATCATTTCAATTGGAGGTAACTTTGAAAATAATGTGAATTTTTCAAAAATTCTAGTTCAGACTCTCTAGAGAGTTTTTTACTTTATATAAGCCACACATTTTTTTATTATTATAGAAGCCTTTTTTATAAAAGAAGACAATTTGAAAAAAGATTATTCTGAGTTAATTTTTTGCCAAAATATTGTATTTAAATAATTTGTTTCGTCATAATGTCCTTAAAACTATTTAATACATGTATTCTAATCTAAGTGACACTAAATATCATGAAAAGTATCATTAATGTGCTTTTTTAAAATCACGCTCATGATCGTAGTCGGATATCTTAAGTATTTTGTTACTAATTACTTTTAAAATATGTTAACTTTTATTTAGTTATCTAGTTACAAATATGATTAAATTGTTTAATATTATAGTTAAATGTTTATTAATTTTATTCCTTTACGTGCAATTTAATTTAATATTGCGTGTAGTGTTTTATTCAAAATTATTGTTCTTGTCTTTTGAAATGCATATTAGACCGAATAGGTAAATATAAATACTAAACTTATTATCTGACTTGGAAGTTATAGTTGTACGTGTCAATTAATTGCGGTCAAGTAATAAAGACTATATCTGAGTGGTTATCACACTCCTCAAACTTCCCCACGACGCCATTGAGATTTTGATTATCTGAAGAGAGAGAGAGATTAAACGTGTATCAATCCTATTATATGACGTATATCTGAGGGCACTAGGATTCAAACCCACGACTCGATAGTAACAAAGCCGAACATGAGTTCACGAACATGACCATTAGGAGGAAAGAGTTTAACAATTATGTATTTGATGTGGCTTAGGTGAGTTTTTTTTCTCTTGGAAAGAGAAATATTTTTATGCACGTTATGCAGGTGGATGTTTGAGGCTTTCAAGGGGGCAGTAAAAAATCAGAGAAAATTAGGGAGCGTTGAAATGGCTCGGTGGCACTTGGGCAGATTAACCAAATATAATCTAAAAAAGACTAAAAACACAATGATTATGTACTAACAAAAGTAAACTTTAATACTGGTTACCTTATGTTGATTGTGTGTTCTTAAATTATTTCTTTCACGTGAACGAAAATGTACATATTTTGGTTGTTCCAAAAGTGGATGAAAATCTTAAAGATTACATTACATTTAGACCTACATTAAATTGATTGATACGGTAAATTTTAATTTTTGTAGTGTACGTGTTGTCTTTGCCTGTGAGCAGTGGGAAAATGTTTCGTCCTCTGCATTCATTACCTATATTATCCAAAAAATATAATTAAATATGTTAACCAGAAATTAACGTGTGATTCTTTAAAAGTTGAAACTGTCAATTTATTTATTTTGAAAGCAATAGTTTATTATGAACTATTTCGTATCATCAGTACCCTGCCTGCCCTTATAACAGGTAAGCTAAAGCTTGTATTCCTCCCTTTTAAAAAAAGAAGAAACTCAGTAGTGTTTGAATTCCACCAATATCCTATCTACAGCTAAAATATATAATATGACACATTTAAATATATTTGTGACAATAGCTATTTCAGATTCGCAAGTACAAAAAACTGGAGGCCTTAAAAAATTAAATTAAAAAAATATATACTATTAGTAATAGAATATTTTTTAAAAATTTAATTCTTGTTTTCACCATGTATTATTTTCGTTCTTATTTCTCTAGTATGGGAGGGTGGAGGTATCGAAATATTCACTAAAAAATTTGGGAACCTATAGTTTAGACCAGCGGTTGTCAAACTTTTTGACCTCACTGACCAGAAAAATTTATTTAAATTCCGCGGACCACTAATAGGATTTTTTAAATGTTAAACATATTTATAAAAAAATGTGATCTAAGAACACGTAAAATGTACCTAGTTAATAAAATTAAATTTTTAATTGTAACCAAAATATAAAAGCTTTATTAATAAACCATCATAAAAGGAACAAAATAAACAAGAACTGTTATAATAAAATAATTAAAAAATGGTTTAAGTATATCAAACTCTTAGCATTGTACATTCCTAGTGTGTGTGGATGTTCCTGCTTACTTGAAATAGGAGATCAATGGATATTTGGATCCAATAATGTTACTGCAAGACGGATAACTACTTTTATTTCAAGCTGAGATCGGCACCGTGTTTTGATGGCTGTGATAGATGAAAAAGCCTTTTCACATAAATAAGTTGTGGAGAATTGAATCAGAATTTTCATCGCTGTTCACTAAAAAAAGGGCATTCACTTTTTATGGAAAGCCTAAACTGAAGTCTTGATAAAGATGAATAAAATTTAAATTTGAGAGTTTCATCGGACGATAAGTCGATGAAGCCCTCTTTTAGATGCATACTTAAATTACTATCCTGAATTTTCGCTGCTAACGGGTATGTTATCCACATGTAATAATGCAGCTACAACAGTATAATTTATTTACCGTTTCGTTATTCTATGAAATGGCGTTATTTGATGAAGTAGCGTTTTTATAACTTTTCACTTATTGTTATGAATTGAATTATATGTTTCAATGTATCGAAAAACAAAACTAGCTACTATATTCCACACATTTTTCTGAGGACCAGCAAAATTTTCTCACGGACCACCACTTTGGCGACCTCTGGTTTAAACAACTTGCTTACGATTTAAATTTTTAATACCTATCTTCAAAGTAGGTGTTCGCGCTAAGACAAATCATCGTGTCTTCATATTTTGCAAAGACATATCTGGAACGATTCCAATACCTTGGAGACTATGCTGTTTTATTTTCCTTCCCTTCACGTTAATCAAGTGTGCTGCTTGGAATAATTAATCAACAGATTTTGTAAACTTTATCTAAACAAGATCTTGGAGTATCGTGGTTTACTTTAGAAATTATTATTAAAAACATGATGATGCGAGGAGTTCCTAGACAACATTCTATGTCTTTTTCTTCCTTAGACCATCTATGGTGGGTTACTGTTTTGTATAATTTTGTATCAAGTGAATGGCAACCCACTGGAGATTTTGAAAACTAACCGAAAAGAGATGCAACATTCTAAATGAAAGGAAAGCGGTTTTGTATTAAAAAATTAAGTGATATATGTAAATAAACATTAAATAGCCTTAAAAAAGAAAACTTCTTATTTTCTATTCATTAGAACCGAGGTGGACATTATGTCGATCACGATCGACTGGTGGACCGCCAAGACATTTTGGGGTGACCACCTGAGGATTTTAGCAGTTAGTAAATTTATACGGAAAATTCAAGACAGGCTGACAGTACGCAGACTAAGTCTTCTACTGACTATAGCAACGAAAATTAAATTTTGATAAAAATGTTTTATTTTCAATAAATTTTGAATTGTTTCATAATAAATGCATTATTTGATATTACATTTGTGACTATCATTATTATTATGTTTGCATCTTGCGTTTTGGTTTAAATGCGGTTTTAAAGTTTTGTTACAAAAGGTAAGTACATATCCCGTATATTTATTATTTAGTTATAATAATAACCTTTTTCTTACCTCACCACACTTACGACATTGGGCCGTGGCGCACACAAAAATTTTTCAAGAAAGGGGGCGGGGAAGGTCTACCATTCTCGTATCGCACCCCAATACGTTGTCATAATATTTTTTTGATTTTGTCGATTGTCCGGAACAAAAAAAACAGAAATAAATAAATAACTGATTAAATAATTAAGATTAATTATCAAAAAATAATAATAAGAAACATTTAATTACATTTTGCGTACTATATGCAAGGGATTATAATCAATCGGAGAAAAAAAATCAGGGGCTATGAGAAGGGTCGGGACCTATGAATTCCCCCACCCTAACACTGGAGGGACCGCAACACCTTGAAAAAAATTAGAAGTAGCCCGTACCCTGGAAAAGCCTGCTTCCCCCTGCATTAGAGGTTATCATTTAAATAAGAATTATAATTGTTCAAAGAAAACGAAAATCTTTCTCAGGAAGAAAGAATCCGAAGTTCCTTTAAATTGCGAGAGACATTTGTATAATTCTCATTTTTTTTATAACTTATAAATAAATACTACATTTATGAATTGTTTAATTGTTTATTGATTATTTTCTACAATATTTACTACAATTAATTATTTTCTACATGTATTAATTAAGGAATAATAAAATTACTTATGAGCTATCTATAATCAAAAAGTTAAGACTAAGAGAGACAATAAGCAAAAGAGAAGAAAATCAGGAAAACTAGATCTTAATTTGCTTGTATAAAAATTAGAAATGACTTTCCTTATTTGGAAGAAATTCATCCTAACTATAAAAAAAGCTTGATTTTTGATTTTAAAAACAATATTAATATTTTGTGAGTTTTTTTACATAAAAAAAAAGGAAAAGAAAGAGTTTATTAGCGTAATAAAAATTTTGAAAACATAAGACCTCATTAATTTTTAAAGCATTTTAACCATAAAACCTATATTCTCGATGGAATATTACTTTTATATTTTTATAAGCTTCATAAAATTTGCATCTTTTTTTAATACTTCTATTTTTTTCCATGAATATTATGCTATTTTTTTTAATTCAACATTCTTCTATTAGAATCTTATTATTGGAAGCTGCTTTTAAAATGAATGTATTGTTGTGCGCATTCTTAAAAAAAGAGATTTACTTGAAACTGTGTTTAAAATGCTGCTGATATATGATTTAATGGATTGCCATTGTAGTTCTGATAACGATTAGTGATTTCTTAAAAGTTATCAAAAAGTTAGATTTGGCAAAATTTTCAAACAAAAAATATAGAATGATAAAATATAGCCTCTTATTTAAAAAAAAAATACTTTAGGTTACTTCTCAAATACCCAAAATTATTTAGTCTTTAACCACAACTACAAAATAAACAGAAAAAAATAGTTAATATGTTGTTTTCCTATTATTTATTAAAATTAAATCTATTCCAAAAGTTCTTTTAAAAATATAAATATTCTAGGGAGGTAAATAAAAACTCGACTCGCGCAACCTAAGAAAATATGGACGACGAAAGTATGAAACATCGTAAAATAGAAATATGGGGAAAATCAAAATGAGACTGGTCTCATGATAAAACCCAATATTTCTTACTACAAAACTTTCAAGCACTGTGATTGTATCTTCCCATCAGTGTGATTTACTTTTTTCTCTAACCTAACATGTGTTTATGATCGTGGGAAAAGATTGTAAACATAATAAAAGGAGGAGATAGAAAACAGTAGGTGTGGGTCTCTTTTAACTACTCCAAAATGATCTCGAACACGCAACCGTTAGCTGTTGAAGAGAAAGAACCAGAATTGGCATGGATAACTCTAATTAAATCAATGTTTTTGAAAAAATTGGTTGACTCATTTAACCAAATTTAGTAAGTGATTTTTTAAAAAAAATAAAACATAAAGTGCACGCCAAATTTGGCAAATTTTTGGTTTCGTAACAAGTGTATTACGGTAAACCTTATTTTAATGAATAATACGATAACTATTTTTTTTGGTAACATTTAAGACAATTTTAAAATCTATTTTAAAAATCTCAAATATTCCCAAAGTTGTCGATTTGTACATTACGCTTTGTTTAAAATGACAAGGATTTTCTATTTGTGCTTATATTTACCTATTTTGAAATCAATTTTGTTGTTTTTCCAATGTAACATTTCAGTGACTTAAAAATGTGTTTTATTCCTAAAAATAAACACAGAAAAACGTAAAAGTTTACAGAATATCTGCATTCAATTCGGTCTGCTTTGATAAATTGTCAATGTATAGTTGTGTCTAAATAATTATCTAAACATACTCATGAAGCTTTCAACATTCAAATAAATATAAAACAATTATAACCTTTGTTTACTTTAAGTCTGTTTTCGCCTTAAACTTAACGCGGAGCACATTTTTGGACAAAAAAAATTCCTTAGTTTTTATAAAAAGTTTGTGACATTGTAACTCATGCTTCTAAAATAGTGCTTCTAAATTTGCAAAATATGTCATAAATAATTAGTTTTTTTTAACATGGAAAGGGATAGCTCATTTAGCATAATGGTATAGAAGAAAAAATGCAAAACACATTTTATAAAAAAAAAGTATCAACTCGTATTAAAATGAGTAGTATAATAAAATAAGTGATTATTTACAGGAAAGGGAAGCCAGAATATAATATTAATGTTTGAGTACTTTTATATCTGAAAATATATTCCAAATTTGGGTCCTATTCTTTAACTTTAGCCGAAAAAAGCTTTAAGATGTATATTATTATTTTATTATATTTACTGCTGAAATATATTTTTTAATGAATAATAAACATTCTTATTTGATTACACAAGAAAAATAGGCAGTATGACATACCTTTAGGCGATCACTCATTGATAAAAGAACAAAACATCTCCTTTTATGAAGAAAAATTACATAAAAGATTTTATTTTTTTAGAGAAAAGAGAGAAAAAAAGGATTTTTTTATAAATGAGACAGATTTCATATTAGATATAGACTCAAAAATTTAATAATGAATTACGCACTATAGCTCAAAAATATTCAGATTTTCTCTAGATAAGGAAACTCATTTATTAGCTATCAACTTCAAAACAATACGAACAATGGTTAATTATGCCCAGAAAAAATAAACCGACATTACAAAGAAAATATATTGTTTAGCACTCATTAATTAGCAGAATCTGAATTAATCCGAAAAAAACAGACCTTGTGGATAATTCATTAAAAAGATTGTCCTGAAAAATATTCTTTTTTTTATGTCTGAGACCTTAGATCATTACTTTGCCTATTCTTAAGATAATACCTTGCGTGTCGATATTTTCAATTATCAGTTATGGAATAGAGCAGCCATTGTTAGGTAAATAATACCATAATATAAAATTAGATTTTCTAATATCATTAAGAATTATATTTTTTTAAAAATAGAAGGAATTTAACACGTTAAAAATTTTAGAAAAGCATTTTTTAAAAAAACAAACAATAATTAACTATATATTTAAGATAAAGTGAGATATATCTGTGAGAAATTACTGTATTTTAACATGAAATTGTCAAATTCTTTAACGTCTTCTGCATTTAATCACACTGTCCCTAATTTATTAATTACAATTTCTTTAAAAAATTAAAAATATAGTTATAATCATAACAAAAGAAAGCATGCCATATAATAAATTCGCGGAAAATTTATATCAGAAAAAGTTTTAAAATAATGAAAAAAAACCACTAATAGACTATTCTCGCATAGTTATACAACTGAGTATCATACATTTTTCTTTCACTTTGAAAAAATAAATGAGGAACTATTTTTTGTTTTGAAAAACATATATGTGTATCATCTTATAATTACCAAGCAATTAACTGAAATTTTAAGCAATATTTCCTATTTATAAATATGTTAGAGGCAAAAAACTACAAATCAGTTTTTTGAATGTAAAAATATTTTCTGATTGCATTAGAAAAGGAAACATTCATTCGCGCGCGCGCGCGCTTCAAACTATTAATAGTGAAATAGTGTTGTTTAAATGTGGTTTTTGTTTTTCCTTCAACAATAAGATAAATGCAATAACCTAAGTATTCTTTGAAACACAACAAGAAAGAAATAGATTTGGTTCCCTTATATACGAGTTTAATAAATCTAAAAATTACATACATTTACCTCATATGAAAGAAATCCTTTTTGATTTTATATTTTTCGTTTATTAGCTATCGATTCAATGTTTACCAAAACAAGCAACATATATAACTTACATTAATTCTTTTTGAACACTTTTAAACATATTTTGAATTAAGCATAATAGTAAGGCCTTTTTAGACTTATTTTCCTTTTTAATAAACATTCTTTATAACAATTTTCTTAAACTTTTATCTTATTTAATTTTTTTCTCCTATGCACTGTATATCAAATATATACTATACTGACCCGCTGAACATTTGAGTTGAAAATAAAGCTGAAATGTCCATTTAGTAGAAAAATAATTCGATGAGGGAATAAATATATTTTCATGATAAAAGCAAAAATTTATTTGTGATTTAATTAGATCTATCATTTTCTTTCAAACAGAAAGCTTACAATAATATTTTAATCAGGATTATTTAGCAATTTCAGAAACCCAATATTGGGTATAATAGTCATTTTGAAAAAGGAATGTTCATTCAAACTTCTGACTTTTTTCTTTGTTTGCAGAATTTTGTATTTATTCAAATATAATGAATTTCAACCAACAGAATAAGGGAGTGGGGTGGGGGCTAAATAGCCGAGTGATCATAGTCAGAAACTCTGTACAGATAGGGGGGAGGGGGTTGTGTCAAGTCTTGCTACTATAGAAAACTAGCCGTGTCAAAAGCGTAAAAGGGAGTTTTGGAGAGTGGAATTTCAACCCGAATACAGGCTTCGTCACTTGACTGTGGTTCATAATTACAAGGTGCGTCGCCAATAGAACTCTCTCGTGTTGCAACAAATAATCAACAAAGATAATGGGAATTATGTAAAGATGTTATTTTTTTGGTGTTGTTTATCTAAAATCATTTATCAGATAAAGATTATTTTTCTTCGACAACTTTTACTTTCTTAGATATGTTTTGCTGTGATCAATAAACACAATGTTAGATGCAGATGTTTGCATAAATCGAAGAGCATTATAGCTACAAATTAAAGGTAACGTTAATTTTAGTTTGGGAATTTATTTGCTGCTTAATATTATAATTAAAATCGTAATAAAACCATATCCGGCAGCCATTTATTCATTCTGCGACCACATTAATATATAGTTCGAGCATTGGTTTCTGCGCTTATTGGTAACAAAGGAAAACAATTGTAAAAATTCCATGAGATGAATAGAAGAGGCGAAGAGTTATAATTATACTTTTATAGGAAAATTTTTCCTATGAAAAATTATTCGGTAAGAAACAAATAAAATCAACTTCCGATAATATAATATACCGTTTTAAAGAAAATGTGGCCGTGGTAGCCGAGTGGTATAGGAATCGGATCGTGACTTGCTTTGTCACGAGTTCTAGCCCAGTACCACTAAAGACCCGCCGTGTAGGGCAGCGATGCACGTTAAATCTGTCGAGAGCTGAAGCGTCCTCCCGTTGGTGTGGTGTGGTAGTTAGGAGAGGGGGTGACAGCTCAAGTGTCATCCACGTCACTTGACCATGGTTCAAAATTAAGTGGTCCATCGCCAAAAGCCCTCGTGTACCTGAACTGTGCAACGTTAATATTCAATCAATCAATCATTTAAATGAAATATTTTCATTCAAAAAAACGGAACTATTATTAGTTTAACTGCACAAAAGATCTGTTATTTCAGTATTTAAACTACTGTTTCTCAAACTGTTGGATATGCCCCTCTTGGAGGGCGTGATAAACCTACAAGGGGGCGAGCATATTGAGAAGTCGAAAACAAAAGTTTATTAACAAAAACCATTAATTTACTGAAACTAAACAAACCAAATGCATTTCAACATAATAGAAAATAAAATGCTCACTTTCACTGATATAGTACACTTATAAATATATCAGTACTGCACAATGTATTTTATAATTAATTTAACAATACTAAGTTAAGAACTAGTTTACTAATTTCCAGCAATTCATGGGCTCGCATATATACAATTATATGTGAAAATTAACACTAATCTTTTAATAATTTGTACGGTATATAATTAATCCCTCAAATACCGATTAAAAATTGCACGATCTCCCCAATGCCATCTTTTAACACGTAGGCGAGCGCATTTGGCATATTGGGAAAGAAAGGGGTAGAAAAGGAATAAATAAGCAAAAATCCTCTGAAATAAGTTAATCCATGGAAAACACTTTGTCAAGTTCATTTTATTGTATTCAAAAACCTTCGGAATATTTTTATGGAGAGAAGTTCACAGAAATAATCGTACTTCAGAATATGTATATACAAGTCTGGGGCAATTAACGCAATATTTGAGCGAGAGGCTTTTAAGAGGTTGAAATCGTGTTGCAGGTTTAGCGTCAAAGTATAGTATTATTGAATTAAATTCATTATTATTGTATGGATGAGAGGGGTGCGATGAAAATTATGATTGAATATTGGGTGTCAAATACTAAAAGCTTAAGAAGCACTGATTTAAACAATTATGAAAATAAATACATTTTATTTAACAAATTTATAATTATTGAGTTTTCATGCCAATCTTTCAGATTTTTCATTTTTGAGAAAACACATTTCTGAAATGATTAATAAAATCGTTTTTGTTAGATTACAGAAAATTTTTACTCGAAATTTGAAAAATTAATAATAAATATTTTTTATTTTTATATTGGAGTTTCTGTACTTTACTTGTGGGCCAAACATTTACAAAAAGCACGGAATGCAACTGCCATGATATGCTGTCTATTAATTTTAAACTTAATTATTTCCTAAAAAAACACTTTTTAGCAGTTTGATATATTTTTCGTATTATCCTTGTTTCTTGGTGATTCTGAGCTTAATCGGGATTTGAAAGGTTTCATTTTTGAAGTAATTTAGTTCAGAATTTTAAAAAAAATAGAGTTTTTGTTTTTCGGAAATTAAATTTTAGTTATAAATAAATTATTTTTCATACAATATTTTGTTTGCTTCAACTCATACACGTTACTTAGAATTTTCTCTTTCATGAAGTAGAACTTTTATTAAATTTACCTACGGATGAATGAAATTCTTATATTCCTCCAAAGTACAAACATTTTAGTAAGATATACCTAATTTAGAAAAATGGAAGTATTATTTTTTTTACATTCAATCCCTACTTTGTGAATATCAATTGTTTTCTTTTATTTAAAAGAACTTAAAAACCATGTGTTGCTCTATGGATGAAAATGAAGAATGATTCTATAATACAATATGTTTTCAATATTATAAATTTAACCAAAGTATTTTAACATTTTGTGAAATTTGGGAACATAAAACAACCTCAGAAGTACAAAACACTAAAGCTTAGTGCATATTTTTTAAATTGCGTAGACATTTTATTTGTAAGCAAACAAATTTACATTTTCTATTGTATTTTGAATTGGAGTCTTAGGAATAAATCAGTGCTATAAAATGCAGCTTGTTCTTCTTAGTTTTATTTAAATTGTGCTTACAACTTATATTTTTTTTTTGCTTTTTCTAAATTTGGAAATTAGGAAAATAATGAATGTGCGTTTTAAGTATGTAAAAATATTATTTAAGGGGACATATACAAATTTTCATGTGATCTACAACATATTAAGAGAACTAATATAAAAACTAGTAAAAAAAATATAAGCTTCTTTTCTTATTTCACGAATAATATGAGAAATTGTTCAAAATTAAATAAAAATACTGCTTTAGAAAATTAAATGCAAGTAAAATTTTAAGTAGTATAGTATATGAAATTTCTTTCACATTAGAGTTACTTATTATCTCATCTTATTTCTTATCTTATTAGAGTTTCGCTCAGGGTTTCTCACTTAAGAGTTGTGAAGGTCTCCTTGGACCTCACTTTGAGAACGAGAATAAATAGGAGTCATGTAAGAACCAGAAGCCATTTTTATAAACAACTTTCTTTATTTGGTTATCTTATCCAAATAGAATCAAAGACTTATTAACAAATATATCTAACTAGTATTATGAAGTTTTAAAGGTAATATCCTTTAAATTAACTTAATTAATGGTTCAATTAATTAACAATTAAATAACGATCACGCAGAGATTACCACGATAAGAGATCCCAGAATTATATTTAAAAATGTTCCTATTGAACATTTAACTTTAATCTCACTCTTAAAACTTTAATGAGACTTAAATTATAAATCTATAATTACCAACAGAATCTCAACTCTTCTTGAGATTAAATTATCTCCAACAAGAAATCTTCAATTCATATTCACTATAGCTTTATGCTTCAATATCTATCTCCTACTGCTCCAACTTTTACTATTTCGTTTGACTTAAATACTTTATCTAATCTGCATAACAAGGAATCCTGTCCGCTTTTTTGGAGTTGATTGGAAATAGGTAGGGAATTAAATTTCCCTAAAAAGGACGACTCAGAAGGTTAGTGATAAAGTTCCGTATAGATTTGTCACAGAGTTACTTGTCATAAAACCTAAAAGTTTCTAAGAAAATAAATATTTAAATCGAAATTTTAAATATATATGTATTTCTCTGCTTTAATAGGGGCAGCGAGGATTGGAAATTTGGAATAATTTAATAAAAATTAAACATTTTAATTATATTCCAATTTAATTTGAGTGTTTATTTAGTGTTAGTTTAAGGATCCATGACATCATTAACATATTTTTTAGAATAAAAGTTCATTTTCTTAAAAAAAAATAAACTATTTTAATAAAATTAGAAGATACGTTTATTCATATTTACTTTCATATTCTAACACAGTTGTGATCAAATAACATTTGTTAATCCAAACTAATAAAAATATTTCGTTTTCATATCTTAATAATAAAATTTAGTTTGTACTAATTTTTTTTGTAACTCTTACTAAATGATGCAAGAAATGTTAACTATGATAACCAACAAAAAATAGTTCTTTCAATTTATTGTACAAATTAATTTTGATAAATCTTTCAAAATATTAACTTTTCTTCATACTTAAATTTGAAATATTCATAACAATCCCAATTTACTCCTTTGAAATATTTTAATCTCGTTTAAACATACAATCCACTAAAAGCATCAGTTTTATTTTCAAAATATTTATTTTTAAATACTTATTTAATTTTTCTAAAAATAAACTGATTTTTAAGTGTTTCATTAAGATATAAAGGGTGTTTTTTTAGAGGTATATAACTTTAAATTGCAATAAAACAACGATGCATTATTCGATTGACATGGATTTTTTTTTATATTCGAAAGATAATCTTGTGGCATTACATTTTAAATATGATTTCTGGCATATGACTGTCACGGCTGACTCGGATGTAGTCCAATCTGGGCGTCCAATTTTCGACGACTTTTTCCAACATTTGTGGCCGTATATCGGCAATAACACGGCAAATGTTGTCTTCCAAATGGTCAGGCGTCTGTGGCTTATCCGCATAGACGAATGACTTTACATAGCCCCATAGAAAATAGTCTAGCGGTGTTAAATCACAAGATCTTGGAGGCCAATTCACAGGTCCAAAACGTGAAATCAGGCGGCCACCAAACGTGTCTTTCAATAAATCGATTGTAGCACGAGTTGTGTGACATGTTGCGCCGTCTTGTTGGAACCACAGCTCCTGGACATCATGATTGTTTAATTCAGAAATGAAAAAGTTAGTAATCATGGCTCTATACCGATGACCATTGACTGTAACGTTGTGGCCTTCATCGTTTTTGAAGAAGGATTCCACCAGCCAATAAAGCGCACCAAACAGTCAGTTTTTCTGGATGTAACGGTGTTTCGACATACACTTGTGAATTAGGTTCACTCGAAATGCGGCAGTTTTGTTTGTTGACGTAGCCATTCAGCCAGAAGTGCGCTTCATCGCTAAACAAAATTCGCTTATGAAAATCGGGAACAACGAAAATCTCGTTTTGGGCCCATTCGACGAATCTACGCCTTGCTTGATGATCGTTTTGATGAATTGCCAAACCAAACTGAGAATAAATCACTTGACAGCTGTTTAATCGGTCGCCATCTTGGAAAGTAATGCCAACTTAAACTTCTATACCTGGAAAAAAAACTCTTTATATTTCTTAGATTATATATTTACACTTAAAATATTTCCTCAAAATTTAATTAAGAAATTTCATTTATTATTATTTTACCATAAAGTATTTACATTCAAGAAAAAAGATATTTCTAAGAAACATAGATGTATAGATTGTTAGAAAAGAATAGGCCCCTCCATTAATATTCATTATAAATCTATGTGCAATATTACATCCAGTCCAGTTACGACTACCTCTATTTAAGGCAGCGTTTCTCAAAGTGTGATTTACATCCTCTTAGGGGGCGAACATATTGAAAATTGGAAAATGAAATATTTTTTTAAAAAAAATTATTAATGTACTGAGAAGGAGCAGAACAAAATACATTCTGACACATTTACACAATATAATATACATATAAATGTATCCGTACACACAGCAAACTGTATTTGATACTTAATTTATAAATACTAAGTTAAGAATAGATTTAATAATTACTAGCGACTTCCATTGGCTTGTAATGTACAAAACTTAATTCTTACTATGACAATTTGTACGGTTTATAATTAAAGTTGCATTGTGTAAGCTTTAACATCATAGTATATTATTATTGCATTAAATACGTTGTTATTGTTAAAGGGGGAGCGATGGAAATTATGATTGAAAATGGGGTCGGTAACATTGAAAGTCTGAGAAGCACTGATTTAAGGGGCAACTAAGTTGACCGCGGTAACTTTAAATAGGAACCCTCCTTTATGTATTCATCTCTTACTAAAGGACACAAAGAGCTTCATACATAAGTTGAGGCAGAGAAATAAATAAAAATGGAAATACTCTTTTGAGGCTTTACAGTGAAAAACACTACATACTGAAATTACATATTGTTCCTCTCTCTCTTTCTAAAATCAATACAAGAATTGAGCAAAAAGTACAACGGTGTTCGATTTCGTCCCTTGACTTAGAGACAGAACAGAATATGTCATCAAGGGATTGCATATCGCTAAGGTGTAACTATTTTTGGATTTACTCTGGAAATAAAAAATGTTGACTAACGAAAACCAAATTCTTCTAGAAAACATAACAAATATTTACTTAATATTTTCAAATGTAAATAGATTCCAGAATCTTAGCAAGTTATAAGGCAATCTAAAACAAGAACCAATGAGAAAGGCATGTATGTATCTCACAATGAACATAGGGAGAATATATCCAGCATTTTTAGTTCTTGGTAGGTTTAGTGAGTGAAAGAATCGAGTTATTTTTACTAATGTTATCTAGCATGTTGCAAAGAAGTAAATATTTTCATTTTAAAGAAAGTTATTTAATTCATCCAGAGGAAATTGAAGAGCTTAGGCTGAAAGATTTAGAGCAGAAATTTGGAATAAATAAAAACCAAATTAAGAATATGCTAAAAATCAGAGACGAAAAAAATACAATAAATTACAAATTCAAATGAAAATTCCAAGACTCTTTTTATCAGATAAGTACTTGCGAAAGTACATATCATTTTCGCATTGTTTTTGTATATATATCGCTTATTTTACATGCATCAAAAATTTATACACTCCAAATTTTTAATTAAAATGCATGCACCTTCTGAAGAAAGGACCGTACTATTTCAAGAACAAAATACCTCGTCCTGTTGGTATCCCTTATTATGGGAGATATTACTATAGTATACAATATATATTACAGTATCGAAGGTAAGTTATGTAAGTTACAAAAAATTATACCCAAAATATGGGGGATACATAGAAGAAAAAAAAACATTTTTGGTAATGAATATTTATGATTATTTACTACTTTCTCATTATTTTCCTTAATTTTTCAGATCAAACTTTTTTGCAAGTCAGGAATTTTAAAAAGAAGTAAATTCCTTCCTTATCTAAATCAAACTTAGTTCCCAGAATTTTCAATGCAGAACTATTTTTTGCTTTACACATTGGGTGGATACTTTATAATTTAAAACATCTTTCTTGCTTCATTACCCTTTTTAAATTGCTTTCATTGTTAAGCACAAAAAACAGCGACACAGCCGTTTTCTTTCCTGTAATCCCTTACCTTTTCGGAAAAGAAGATCCCGAAGTTGGTTATTCTTATTTTGAAATAAACTACAATGAACTTGTGCAAATTGAATGACATTTAATTTATCTTAGTTAAAAAGTGAAATCAACTTTTCCTTTTGCTGTTAATTTTCTTGCACACTTCTTTAAGTGGTGCACAAATGTTTCCAATTTCCTGATCTGTTTTTTTAAAGAAAAGAGCTAGCAAAAAATAAATAAATAAATAAGAAGAAAGTGTAACATATATGGGTTCTATGATAGCTTGAAGGTAACAGTTAAATAAAGCGATGAACCATTTATTCTAGAAATGACTTTCGAGGAGATTCACACATAAAAATTATTCGCATTTCCGAAGACGAAGTCGATACTTAACTAGCTGTCTTCCAATGCAGGTAATCCTTTGAGTGGTTTTACGACCCTTGATTTTTCTAATCTAAGACAGTCATTTAACAGTCATTCGTTGTTAATTTGTAATGGTCTCCACTAAAAGACCGATTTCCTGCTGGGAACTAATGACTTCCAAACGAACACGTAGTTTTGCTTGGGAAAGTACCCAAGGCAGAACAATACCGATGCTTAAGTTTTAGAACAAGTTCACCTTTGACCTCCCTTTATCCAGCAAACAAAGAATTTACTAGCACGGTTGCCACGCCAATCTGTGGCTTAAAAGTCTACCGCACAAGTAGTGACAAGAACCGATGGCCGAAAAGTATTCTCGGCCACATCCAAGCAGAAGTAATTCTGCGCCAACGTATTTCTTTTGAAGGCATGACATAA
Source organism: Trichonephila clavipes (assembly GCA_019973935.1). Classification (NCBI taxonomy): domain Eukaryota; kingdom Metazoa; phylum Arthropoda; class Arachnida; order Araneae; family Nephilidae; genus Trichonephila; species Trichonephila clavipes. The sequence continues at coordinate 305,363 of BMAU01020878.1, read as the reverse complement.
TATATCTTTGAAAAGACACGAAATGGGGAAATACAGACGATACAAGATGCTTCCAGGTTTTCCCTCAGCCTGGTTTGAAAATTGGCTTGTACACTTTCACACCTACAGTGAACTCTCATGAATCTAGATAGCGAACAACACAATGGGTTTCACACACCCTTCACCTAAATTAACCGTCATTAACCTTATCTCTTTAATGACAAAAATAAGCATTTTTTTTTTTTAATTTCTTAACTTTTTTATCATTTTTTCGAGCTATTGTATCGCATTCACTATTTCAAGTTTTAAAAAAGAGCTCTTTTTCTGAATTACGTTAATCGATTTATTTACTATTTATTAGCATCGCACTGTAAATAACACGGAGGATACATAATTGCCCTCCAATTATTGAGGTATTGTCCTTGTGAACTACAATGGAGGGACGAAGACGACACCCGAGCTAGCCTTCTACTATCAAAACTGCTACAGTTCACTAAATTCAAGCCTCAAAAAGATAAATCACGCCAGCTCCACTGAGGGGGATTATTTTATAGAAAGAAGTCTACCCTGTTTTCTGTCATAACTCTTATTAGCAATTATTGAGCACTTAATAGTGTCGAAAATTTTTAATTCTTGTTTTCTGTAGCTACTAAATTATTTATCAAATTATAAAGAAAAAAGTTTAAATATGTTTTGAGGCAGCACCAAAAGTAAATTTTATTATTGGATATATAACTCTCGGTTGTATTTGAAGAATATTGTGTTTATTTGAACTCCTAGTTTGTTTCAAATTTCTAATTTCCATAGTGTATAGCATATTCCATACATGAAAATTATTTTAACAGATTCGAGAGTGAAAGCCACTAATACATTAACGAATTTGTTCCCATCTATCAATACAAAACAAATTAGCAATTTGGTTCGATTTTTACGTGGAGAGAAACAAATATTAGCACTTTTTTATTTTTCATATTATGATTCGATTGAATTGTGCCTTTAGTTTCTTAATATTTTTTATCTAACTTTTGGAAGTGCTACACAATTGCTATTGTACAATCTGCTACATTATTTATTGCCTTGATCTTATTGGTACTACCCAGATTTGTTTCCTGCCATGATTGAGTTAAGAAACAATGAATTTCCGTCCAGTGTGTTGATTTATGCCCAACAAACATTAATTCTGTAGTGCTTCCTTTTTCAAACATCACAGGATGTGGTAAAAAACTTTCATTTTCCGAAATCCCCGGTTGAAATTTTGTGCGATCCGATAATTAACATTACTATTCGATAGTTAATCCTTGCCAATGATTAACTAATCCTTAGGCTAACAATAAGTCATTCGACGCTCTGCAGTCACCAAAGCTCCGGCATTCTGAATTACGATACATGTTCTAATAATAATCAGTATGGAAGGACGTACGTTTGCTTCCTCACTTTCTCTGCAGTCGCGAAATCAAGAACCCCATTAAGTGTTGGAAAGGAACGCAAAAAAGAATTTCAATTTGGCTGTATTCACTAATTCAAATATGTTTCACCCACCATTTACAACAATTTGAGAAGGAAATTTTCTATTGACTCTTTACTTCACCGACGTATCCCTTTCAATAGATATACAAATATGCATTAATTCGCCAACTGCATAGTCCTAGAATCTAGTAAACCATTCATTTAAAAATAAAATTAAATATAATGTTTATTCTTTCTAACACGCACAAGTGTACAGATTATTATAGATCACAAATATGTTATTCATACTCTTTTACTAAAAAATAATCACTCCCTTAAATAAGGAAGTTTATAACGAGTTAAAGAAATGCCTCAGACAGAGCGATATAGAAAAGGAGGGGGCATGCGTACGTGTGTCAGTGTGCGTGTGTGTGCAATAATCCACTTAAATTTTATATTATCCATTGAAGGAACTTAATTCATTCATAATGGTATTGAACGCTCCAAGATTTCGAGTGGAAATAAATTGAGTGTATTTGCCTAACAGTAAATAGATTGTTAACAATAACTTTATCTTCTAAAAATTTACAATGTTGGCGTTTTTTAAAACAAAATGATTCAATATTGAATCATCCACGCATTTTTACTAACCATTAAAGGTCTTAACGGGAATCATATGATTTTAAGAGCTTCTCTCTCTCTCTCTCCTCCGGTTAAAGCAGTGTTTCTCAAACTGTGGGGTGCCCCCCCTGGGGGGCGTGATAAACCTACAAGGGGGGGGCGAGCATATGGAAAATAAAAGATTTAAAAAAATTTATTTGCTAGAATGAAATAAAACAAAATACTTTCTGACATAATAAAAAAATACACATTTACACGGAAATAATGCGGTTTTACATCAAAAATAAAAGTTTCTACCTCAAAACCTCATTTTTTAGCTATCTTTGATACTATAACCAAATAAAAAACGTTTTGTTCGATTTGCTGTAATCCCATGATGAGAGATTTTTTTATTATGTTTTCTTTTCAAAGTGAAAATGCTACTCTTTCAGAGGAAAGACAAAACCCAGACCCATAATCAAACAAAATTTTAGTAAGATAAAAAGTTCATCACTGTTATATATTATTGCCATCAGCTGTAGGCAGCAGAATGTATTTGCCGCGGTTTGACCTTCAAGCTTACTTGTACGGTTAGTTACATCCCTGCTCTTATATATTTGTTTTTTCATTTAGGGAAGTTTGAAGGATTACTAAGCCAAGCATAATGAAAAACGATTTACATTATTTTTTTAGAACATCCATATTGTAATAAATACACTTTTAATCCGGGAGCGGTCACGCCGAGCACAGTGTGCACGAAATCGGTATTTCTGGCAAAACTGTTTAATTGTTACCAATGGCCCTGACACTATCCTCCTGTTTGACAATATTAACGTGAACTAAAATATATTTGTCACATTTCTCCCTATTTTTGGGAGTGACAGACGTTTTTTTACGATCTTAAGGTACTTGTTTTGTCTGAGTTCCCGGTGTGATAACCTTTTTTCCGAAATATATTCTGTGTCCTTGAAAGCAGGTGAGTATATTTTCTCTTAATGAAATTATTCACTGGAATTACGATTTTTATTGTGTACTATAAAAATAATTATAAAAAAAGGATTGGGGTGACTCAATATCCCGCCTCGACCATTAGTATCGAGTGCGCGCCTGCTCCAGGGTTAAAACATGTTGAAGTCTTTTCGCTTTAAATATTAAAAATAATACAATTATTCTTCATCAGAATTTTTTTTATTGTTCATTATTCAACATCAATTCTAAATGCTAATTCTTTGAGGCTTAAATTACAGTTCACTTAAAACTAATTATAATTTGAGCAATCATTTAAAAAAAATCATTTTACATTTTTGTAAACATTGTCGTACACTTGGCTTTACTCTCCTTACAATTAAGCGATTTTATATCAATAATGTTTTATTTTCTTATAAATGAACTTGTGCAAAGAGCGGGCACTTCAGCCGGTATATTTTTAATGTATCAGTGCTTTACAGAGTATTTTATAACTAATTAAATAATACTAAATTAAGAACAAGTTTAGTAAGTATTAGCGACTTCCATGGGCTTGTCTTACAGAGCGAAGTTTTTCAAAGGAATGCTTTTTTTATGATTAGAAATTGACTCTGAATTATTTTTCTACATTTAGCTGATATATATATTTTGTCTTCTAAGCAACCACCGCATTTTGCAATATGTTCCAATTTAAAAATTAGAGAAAAGAAAACTAACATAATAATTATCCTATTACTTATTTTTTTTTTGCTTAAAAGTAACATATACAAAATTTAATACTTATGTGATGAATTTGTACGGTTTATAATAAAGATTGTTGCTTTAGCATCAAATTTTATTATTATTGCATTCAGTACATTATTGATGTATTAGGGGGGCGTGATAAAAATTGTGATTGAAAAGGGGGGCGCCAGTATTGAAAGTTTGAGAAGCACTGGGTTAAAGAACCCATAAAAGTTGAGATCTCCGGAGAGAAGAAAAAATGATTTTGTGTATCGTATTAATGCTCGCGTGACTTTGTGTCGTGTTTCGACGCTGTTTGTATTGTGTGTGTGTTTTAATTAACTAAATAAATGTAGATTTTAAGATACCAAGAAACCTCAATCCTTCAACGACTGCAAGCAGACAAAAATTATCCCCATAACAGAATTTAATTCACGGGAAATTTTTACATATATTTGTATATTGTCTCTCTGTGTGTGTAACAAAGTCTAATATAATATTTGATTCTTAAATACAGTTTTTTTCTCTAAATATTAATTAAAAATACCATTTTTATTAAAGAGTCTCAATACATTTTCAGTATTAAAAAATTGGTCTCTTAGAAAATTTAGGGGAATACTGTGACGTTTTTATTCGATTTCTTAGAAAAAGTCTATCTTATTAATTTTCGCAGACGTTACTCAACAACTGCATGTTTTATGCCAAGATTTTTCATCAAATCCCCAAAGTATTTTCTAAAAATAAGTACATTTCTCTTTATTTGAACACGAGGTTATAACATTTCATTATTCCTTACATTGTAATTCCCTGGCTGAGAGAATGTAGGTATTTTTTTTGTTTCTTTTCTCAGTACGTACTTATAGAAGATGAACACAAAACATATAATCCTCTGTATTTAAAATACATTTACTCGGCTAGTGTCTTTTACATATACACTATGTGTGTGCCGTTTTTTTTTAAAAAAAGTTTAAACATTGTTGTACTGTAAAGTGTTACATGAACTTATTCATTCATATAAAAATATAAATAGGTATTCACAGTGTAGAATACTATGGTAAAAACTTGACAAAACTAATTATTTTGCCTTTATTTCAAAAGATTCCTCATAACATTCTAGGAAGGTAAACTTAACTCCATATCTTATGAAATTAAGCCTCATAATAAACGGTCAAATAATAGTAATGGAAAATATTAATAATGATGTAACCCAATTACCAAAACCTGTATAAATAGCTTTTTTGTATAAAATAAAATCATCCAATGATACAAAAAGGCAAATATATTCAATCATATTTATTTTATGAAAACATGTTTAAGGATTTTATCATCTCAATAAAAGAATCTTTAATAAGAGTTTCCTACGTTTCAAAAAGTAAAAAAGAGGAAAGTTAAATTATGAATATATGTGTAGGAAATTAGTTTCTTCTGCCGCCGTTACTTTTAACGTTTATAAGTATAGAAACATAGGGGATTACCAAGATGATTCATACATTAGCATATTGGAATTCAATTATTTGTGAGTATGAGTTATTCCTTTGATAAAATTTTGATACTTTAACTCGTCATAAAGAAGCATGTGAAGTACAAAAAATTATTAGTAAAGAATGTGAAATTACAATCCTCTTTCACGAAGAAGCGATATTTTAATATATCCTTAAAATATAATTTAGAAGTACTACTACACATACAGTTTGTATGTATGTTTCTCATTAAAATAAATAACAATAACTTAAATCTATTTGAAATTGAATAAAAAGAAAAGTAGCAAACATTAAAATATAATATCCAGGGAAAATGTAGCTATCTAAGAGATTCAATTTTTCCTTTAGTATGTATAATAATAAAATATCCTTTTATTTTATTTATATATCAAATACAAGTACGTTAAGCCAAAGATTGTGTTATCTATTTATTCTATACCATATTTCTTTCAATAAATATGTTTGTAAGTAAATTCTAAGTTTTTGATTTGTGTAAGTTCCAGTTTTAAAATAAACTTAATAATTTTTTCAAATATATATATTGTTTTTGGAAATGGCATTTAATACTTTATAAACAAGAAGATGGAAGGGATGCTTAAAAATATGAATTAATATATAATCACTTAACATGGTAGATGAAAATAATTTCAATAATCTCAATACTAAACTTTTCCCTAAAATACAGGTATTTTGTAAGTGATATTTTGAAATTAAAATACAAATGCGGTTTAGTAAATAAATATCTCAATAATTTCATTATTCTTGTTGCTGTGCATCTTTTTACTATATTTATGGAATTAGATCTCAGTCCTCTCATTATATATTTCTTGCTTCTAAACCGGTATTTAGTCATCCTATATAAATTCTGATAATTAGTTCGTATACAATAAGCTGCGATGTACGTTAGCGTCATTTCAATGGGGGATGAGTTGTTTTTTTACGTTGTTGTTGAAAAACATTACAGTTTGCATGCTTTGATTTCACATTTCTAAATTACAACGGAGATTCGATTATACAAATTTTATCGCTACTAGCCCATTAAAAAATACGCAAAAAACAGTTACGATTTCTGCAATTTAATAAGATTTATTGATTGGCTTTAATATATATTGCCGTGTAGATTAAATTAATATGGTAATTCAATACTCAAATGAAATTTCAACTATTATTACTAGACACAACTCAGGACTTTATTCTACGAAATGAATATTTCCTTTCCTTGTACACTGAAGAGCCAAAAAAAAAATGCTACATCTGTCTAATATAGTGTAGGCCCGCCCCCACAAGCACGCAGAAGTACCGCAACATGTCAAGGCATGGATTCGATTAATGTCTGAAGTAGTGCTGAAGGTAATTGACACCATGAATTCTGCACGGCTATTCATAAATCAGTAGGAATAAGAGGGGTGGATATCTATTCTGAACAGCACGTTGCAAGGCATCCCAGATACATTCAATAATGTTCACGTCTGGAAATTTTGGGGGCCAGCGGAAGTGTCTAAATTCAGCAGAGGGCTCCTCTGAAGCAATTTTGGACGTGTGGGGTGTCGCATTGTCCTGCTGAAACTCCCCAAGTCCGTCGGAATGCTTATTGAACATGAATGGGGGTAGGTGATCAAACAGGAGGCTTACGTACCTGTCACATGTCAGATTCGTATCGAGACGCATCAGGGGTACCATTTCACAATCACTGCACACGCCCCATACCATCACAGAGCCTTCACTAGCTTGAACAGTACCCAGTTGACATGTAGGGTCCATGGATTTATGAGGTTGTCTCCATACCCTTTCACGTCTATCAGTTCGATATTCAATGAGAAATGAGGCTCGTCATACCAGACAACGTGTTTCTAGTCATTAACAGTCGAATGTCGATGTTGACGGGTCCAGGCGAAGCGTAAAGCTTTGTGTCGTGCAGTCAACAAGGGTACACGAGTGGGCCATCGGCTTCAAAAACCGATATCGATGATGTTTCGTTGAATGGTTCGCACGGTGACATTTGCAAAATTTGCAGCAATTTGCGGAAGTGTTGCACGTCTGTCACGATTAATGATTCTCGCGAGTCCTTGTTTCTACCTTTCTTGTATGATATTTTCATGGCCGAAACGATGTCATAGATTTGATGTTTTACCAGATTCCCGATATTCACGGTACACTCGTGATACGGTCGCGCACGTAAAAATCTAAATTTCATCGTTACCTCGGCAATGCTCTGTCCCATCTCTCGTGCGCAGACTATAACACCGCGTTCAAATTCACTTAAATAATGATAACCTGCCATTGTAGCAGCAGTAACCTATATAACAACAGTAACAGACACTGGTTGTCTTATATAGATTTTACCGACAGCAGTGCAGTACTCTTTGTTGGTTCCATATCTCTTTATTTGCATACTTATGGCTGTACCAGTTTTTTTTTTGGGGGGGCTCTTCAGTGTATATTGCTATCAAAAGTTCCAGAACTTTCCGTAACTATAATTAGTTAACTTTTGTAAATACAAGTACAATTAATAACAGAAGCACTAGAGATAGAAAGAATTACAGTTAATCAAAAATAAGCACTTGGCACAAAAATTAAAGTTAATACAGAGAAAACAAAATAAGTTATTTCTGGCAAGTCACCCGCAGCCTGCCGCGTGTGTCTGGGCAGTAGATCGTGTCCATGGCAACCGAAGTAAACTATTTTTGCCTCAAAATTAAATGTCACATATTTATTATGTATATATATAATCATAAAATATGGAATTTTTAAAGCTAGAGTTTTCTCATTACTTTTGTTAACTTTTAAGTAGGTATTTTTTAAAAATTATAAGTCCCACCCATATCCAATGCTATCGTATTTGATGCTCTCATTTTATCTAATTTAGAACAATTATATCCATAAAAAAGGGAAGTAAAATTTCAGAAGAAATATCCTAAATCGGAATTTTTATAATCACTCTACTTCAGTGTCTTCCTTAACCTTTTTTATCGCAGCGGACCGGTCAACGTTTGATAATTTTACTGTGGCCAACAGAGGGTCGGGCATTTATTGTTCATATTTCAGATTGTTTTGATTTAATGATATTTATTTAATTGTATTTGAATACACCTTTTTGGAAAAAATATGCAGTTGCACCAAGAACGAATATAAACTGGGGCCGTGGGTAGCCTAGTGGTTAGAGCATCGGACTCCAGACCGGAAGGCCTGGGTTTGATGCCCGATGCCACCAAACACCCTCCGAGTACACACGGAGTACGTGCTCGTTAAATCAGTGGGTCCGTAGTCTTGTGGGCGTAATCACGAGCGCAGGGACTGGAGAATATTTCCCTCCCCTTCAGTCTACATGCAGAAATTGTGGAGGTGGAGATAGAGGTGGTGTCACCATCTATCGTCCCTTCGGGGAATTTCGCCGAGCTAAAATCGTACTGTCACCTGTATGGTGCTCAAGGTCAACGATAGGCGTACCTCTTGCCCATGCTACGATGAATTTCGTGGGCCTCGATCTCACTGCATCAGACAGGTGGCATTAGAAAACAACAACAACGAATATAAAATGATTTGACATGGAATAGAAAATAATTTCCATGGAAAGTCATACAAACCCTACAGAAATACCCCCACTCAATAAAATGGAATAGTTTAATGTTCCTTGGGCAGCCCGTGCCATTTGATCCACAAAATGGTACTGGTCCGCTGTACGGGGGTTTGTGGTGGGTGTTTTACTTTATGAGATATTTTTTGAAAATATGGTTACTTTCTCATTAGTTCTCATTTTATAAGATACTCATATGATATTCTATTGATACTGTTCAAAACTAAATAATATTAATATGCAAAACTAATGCAAAAATGATTTCTAATACTAAAGAAAACAATATTAGAAACATAATGAAGAATGAAAAAAAAAATATGAAAAACTATATTTATTTGCTTTACTTGAACTTTATTATTATAATTTTTAATTTTGGAAATTAAAGAGATTTTAGAAATCAGAAATAAAAAAGATACAAAAAAAGGATATCATCAAAGATGTATTTCTGAACTTTAACAATAATCTAAGAATATAGATAAATTCAGAAGATAAATCTTTTCTTTACAGTAATTAATTCATATTCATATTTCTTATTTTATTTCTAGATGTGGTTTTGGTGTCCTGTAAAAAGAAGATCCGAAAATGTTTCAAAAGTTTGAATCCAAGAAAAATTTTAGAATATACGATGAGCATAAATTTTAAGTCACGCTGTCCTGGTGAAGATGTATTTATTCTTCACATAAGTAAACAAAATAATGAAGCTTTCATTGTCATAGCATCTTTCATTTTCTACACAGACTTAGAACTGTTATCATGTTTTGAAATATTTAAAATAGTTGCGTTTTTAATGCAAGATAAAAATAAATTTTATCTGTTAGAATTATAATGTTTTGACAAGACGTACCTTGGGGCTGACAGAGTAGGATATGGGCATTGTTTTTTTTTTAAATAATATCTTGCAGCCAACGGGAAATCTTTAAGAATATTGTACAAAAATTTGAATAAAAATAACGAAAAAACAGTTATTTTACAATAATATAGACACCAAGAATATTTCTAGTGAAATGTTTATTTCATTTCGATGTTGCATTTAACGTATAAGAATATTTAAATAATGCAGAAAAATATTCCCGCAAAAAGTTTTTTTAATTTATAAAAAAAACAAGTATAACAAAAGAGCACTAATGAAATCAATAAAAAAGGATTAAAATAAGCATTTATACTACGTCTTTATGATGTTATTAACGAGAGTATTTTAAGCACATAATGCTCAAAAATGTCTTCCTTCTAAAATGTATAATAAGTATTAAATACTTTAAAAATCTATTCTTTAAAAATTATGTATTTATTGTTAAATAAGTTTATAATTACATAATGCAAATTAACTTATTATAAATGGTATGCCAGCCAATTTTGCTTCCAAGTTTTGAAATTTACGTTATTTATACTGAATATATTATGTACATTTCAGTAAATCCACTGGTCTCTCGCATATTTAGTTTGATTTACATGAAGTATATCCAACAGTAATAACCCATTAGGAATGAAAAATTGCAATTGAAGGAAGTATAAATCTCAAAATTAATATCTTAGTAATGTAAATTTATCGTTACATAAATATTCGTTAATAAATATTTATATCAAATGAAAATGAGAGAGATGTTTGAGAAAGACTTAAGAAAAGTTAAATTATGTAGCTCTCAGCTTTTATGTTCCTTTAATTATGAAATTTGTAAGGATTTAACTGAGAAATGATACATAAATACTTTGAGTGTTGATCAATTTTTTTTCAGAATTTGCTATTTTTTATGATTATATCAAATAAGTGTTAATGATAGTTATAAATTTTGCGCATCTCTATATGTTTCGGCTCTTGTTGCAAAAAATTTTATTTGTTGAAACTAAATAACATTTTTTTAAAGGGCTGTTAAGTTCAATGGCTCAATGTTAAGTTTTATAAAGAATTCGTATCGCTGTATTCAGCTTAGAAGCTTATCAAATTGAAAAATTAGAATTACAAATAATTCATGAACTTGCGGTGATAAGATAGCTATATGAACTTTACCAACATCACGCAAAGACGATCGTTTTGGCGTGATCGGTGAAGTACTCGCATTTTCGTTCGGAACGGAAGGTACCCAGAACGAACCTTCCTTCAAAATTAATACGAAAAGTAAGACATCATGCTATTAATATATAATCGTGTGAAGAATACATAAAAAGAATTTGAGCTGATTATATCATTGAAAGCGATAAGAGAAGTGTAACTGTGAGATTATTGCATCAATAATTCTTAAATAAAACAAAGAATTAAGGGTAACTTTTAAGTTTAAAAAGCTCCAGGTCTTTTATAGAACTGAGGATTGTCTGCGATTAACTTTAAAAGAAGTTTCAAGGTATTTTGTCAGATAATAACTTAAAAACATACCTTTTTTTAAAAATTTTATCAAGCTATTTACAGCTCTCAACTTGAGAAATACAATGAAACACAGACTCCATTTAAGGTATCCGACTACGTTTAAAACCGTGATTTTGCAAAAGCGCATAAATAGATAATTTTCATGATATTTAGTGTCACTTAGATTATAATATATGCATAAAACAGTTTTAAGGATATATTTTGACAAAAAAACATTTATTCAAATACAATATTTTGGCAAAAAATTAACTTAGAATAATTTTTTTCCAAATGTACTCCTTTTGTGAAAAATACTTCTATTATAATAATATTTTGCATGTATATAGCTTAGACCTCTGTTCAGAGGCTGTACTAGAATTTTTGAAATATATAACGTAGAAGTGGGTTTATTCATATTTCACGACAACAGAGGGGAGCAAATTTAGAAAAAAACGCCAATAATTATTTCAATGGGTGGTAACTCTGAAAATAATGTGAATTTTCCATAAATTCTAGCTGAGCCTCTGTAAAGAGATCTGAGCTATATACCCCTCGGGTATATAGCTCAAGAATATAGCGCCCCTCTCGGGTGCTCTTCTCCTTGATTATCAGCTCGAGCTAGAGGTGTAGGAATAACGGAAGAACTAGAAGCTGCCATGACCTTAATTTGACTTTATTAAGATCTTAAAACTTAAACTTCTAACAGATTAGATAATAATAATATATGTGAGGGAATCTACGGTGGCTAAACACACAATATATATAATACCGAAATAACGTAACCAGAACCACTATCAATAACCAACTCGCCTAAACTCAATTCCAATACTATCACAGATCCTAATATTAAATAGTCACTCCTACCTTAATGTCAATCGATAAATCCAATCCTACTGGAAGTTGCGGATTTATTGGAGTGCAATGGTATGCACATTGACTTAAGGACTCTATCACGTATAACATCTGTTGGCTGTCACCTAACCTTTCTAAAACCTCTTCACGCTTGAATCACGGATTATCATAACATTCCTCAAATTGCCATCTAGCTTACTCTAACCTCTTATATTTAAAAGCTTCCTAATTTGCATCTTTCCTTCACGCTTCACTTCTTGGGTTTGGTTGGAAAAGAGTTGCCATTAATTATGACCCCAAAGAACCCAAAGGACATGTTAATGAAAAGACGAGTGAGCCCATCACAAAAGAAGTCGATTCACAGCTGGGAGGCCGGAAACTTTACAGCGCTGGTTGTACTTAAAAGCAAATGCACTCTAGTATTGGTACGCTCAAAGCAGCCACAAGTGAATTCTGTATACTGACGAGAACATTTTTGACATTTGAAGTACATTACAACTGCCAGAAAGACTGAGTGAAAGCAGCTAAAGCGAAAAAAATACGTGCAAAAAGCTAATCATTCAGCTTCGTAATGGTTTGAATGGTTTCAACTAAGAAGGCGTCCCCAAGATTCATTTTCATCAGAAGAGAGTAAAACCCATGACCAAAGTTTATCAAAACACTATTACAGGGCCAATAGTAATATCTGTGTACGTAAACCTGTTCGATGGAAACGAATTGACTTTTCAATAGAACTCTGCACCATCTCATAAGGCGAAGATGACCCAGTGGTTGCTGAAAGTAAGTGTACCACACTTCGTAGAACACGAAGAGTAGGACAATTCAGCAATTCGGAACTTAATTCAGTCAACTTTAAAAATAATTACCCAGATTACGTAGAAGACTTTTAAAGGGATGAAAATATCTTCTGATGGCCAAAAAGGCTGCAATACTTGTTCTAACTGTCCTCACATTTAACTTTCTCCTAATCATATTTTTAATTGTCCTTCTATATTAGCTAAACTCCACAACGTAGACCTAAACCCCACAGACCATGAACTGTTTTATTCGCCAAAAGCCGTCGACAAAGCAAAGACAGCTTTGAACGTCTTCAGAGACATTCGATTTTTATATATGCAGTACTTATACAAGATAAGAACCAACATATCAATTGTGTTCAGTAGGAGAGGCAAATGTGTACCAAACATGGCACCTGAATTATAACAGTCTTGAACGTTCTTTAAGGTATGCGACTACGTTCCGAACCGTGTTCTTAAAAAAGCGCATAAATGGATAATTTTCGTGATATTTAGAGTCGCTCAGATTAGAATACACGCATAAAATTGTTTTAAGGACATTTTGACAGTAATGTATGCTGAATTAGAGTCATCTGCCAAACGGTTTCCATGCAATTAATTATGTTTACTGTGGTTCATTTCTTTCACAGAAGTATTTGCGACTTGTCTCAAAATGTTGTTTTAAAGGTGATGTTCTGCATAACACTTAAAAATTGTAAATATAACACAAATAAATTTTAAAATACAGTTTGCGTTAATGATTTTTGACTATGCTATGCGTAGACAAACTTTGCATCATAAGCAATTGTAGTCCACAACGTAAAAAAGGCAAAAGAATCTCCGCCACACCACAAATAATTACTCGCGTCTGTACGTAATACTTCATATTGAACTTTGTTATCTAGATTTATATTATAAATGGGAAAGTTTGTGAGGATGTTTGGGCATCTTTTACGCAAAAATAACTGAATGGATTTTAATGAAACTTTACAGTAATATAGCTTATATATCAGAATAACACATAGGATATAATTTAAAGCATAGGCTATAATTTATAAAGATATTGTGAAAAGTGTCCAAAATATGACGATATTTGTCAAGTAAGTAAGAAAAAATTCTGCCATCTGCAAGCAAATCTGGCATGCGCTGCAAAAAAGCCCACATCAGAATATATCTATATTTTGTTTGGGAAAGAACCCTTTTTGTTTTGGCTATGCAAGGCGCTCGCTTCTAATTAATTCCTGTGATCAGCATAATCCCTATTTTTTTTTATTTAAGAATAAAACTAAACTTTAAAGGGAGAGGTTGTTATAAACCTCTCTTTATTTGAATGGTTTTAATGATTTTATTATGCACATTTGGTAGTAAGAAATTTATCTTTTTTCAAAAATAAATACTTTTATTGCTTCTGGTACTTAAGTAAATAAACTTTATCTTTCACACTGCATCATTTGGACATATTTGCATGGTTTGATTGTGGTTTGTAGTTAGTTATAACGCTATAATTTTAATTGAATAGGCGGATATTGTATTTTTCAGTATAAAAATAATTATAACTAATGTACTGTATTTTTTGGAGTGAGTGAATATGAAAGTCACACTGTTCAGCTACACGAGGGCTTTTGGCAACGGACCACGTAATTTTGAACCATGGTCAAGTAACGTAGACGACACCTAAGGTGGCATCCTCTTCTCCTAACTACCCCACCACACCAACTTAGAAGGAATATTCTACCAATACCTAGCAGGAATAATCTTTGAAATCCATTCTTCCAAGATATATGGCAGCACGGGTTCTTTGATGAGTATTTTAGTGGGGAAGGCGAACAGTTTTGCAGCTGATATGCGTTTTCAGCTGACGGCGTTTTCAGCGGATTGCAAATGTTATTATTTTTGTCCCGAAAAAATAGTTTATGTCAAAATTTAAGTGTCTTTTATTTTTGTATGTTAATGAAGACCTTAAAAAACGATTTGACTATTTATTTTAAGTAAACGGTGTATACAATTAATTTTACAGTGGAATATTTTTAATTAATTTATTATCTCTAACGGATTAAATTTCTCAAAGTGGAGTATTTCGTTTATGTATATCCCTTAATTTTCAATGTAGTGATCCAAAAAAATTATTGCATGAAAAAAACTGCAGTAAATCATAATGTGGTAGATAAAGCATTAACGTGCATCCCGCCTCTACACGGCGGGTCTTACAAAGCTCTAAATAAAGCTCGAGCAATGAAAGTAGCTAGACATTTGCCAACTTGACTCTATCGTTATCATTTCGCTGTGTTTTTCATTGAATAGCCGTTATAGCCATTATAATTTAAGAAACAGCGTTGCTTGCGAATATTACAATTTTAACATAAAATAAATACAACAGAAAGTAATATTAATATATTACACTTTCAGATATAAATTATTTACACTATTTTAAGCGTTAATTACGCAAATTTTTTAACAATGTGTTACTTTTGCTGAGCAGAGATCAGCTTAGGGAGGTATTTTCAAAAATCGACATTCAAGAGTGTTACGGGGAATTATAAATAAAAAAAGTCCTTTTTATTAGGTATTAGATATACATACTTAAAATTTAACAAAGGTGTCTTTTTTTTTTTTTTTTTTCGTTTAGCCGAGATATGCAAAAAGCTTTTTTTTTTGTTTAATTTGCAATTTACGTAAAATTAACTCATTAAAAACTTCTTTATCCTTCAATCTGTGTTGTTTAATTTTTCAGTTCACCCGTGCGAAGAATGGGTATACCAGCTAGTTTTGAAATAAAATGCAAACCATTGTGATCGCTGGCGTGTCCAAAATATTGTGTCACGTGCCATTAAGGACACACGTGCCAAAGGTTCATCATCCCTGTTCTGGACCATACATATATTTTCCAATCAATTTTCTTTCATAGGATAATTTATGCCCTTATATAAAATAAAACTGCGCAATGGTTAATGTTAATCACACACACCCGCTCACGAAAGGCTACATATTCTTCAAATATACGAAACTCTGTGTTAACGGAAATTGGAACGGAAATTTAATATGAAATCTACGATATTTTTATAAAAAAATCAATGTCTGAATTTAAAATCCATCCTTTTAAAGCAAAAGTGAGTTTTCATTTTCAAGTATCAAACTGGAATATTTACTTGTAAGAAACACATTTAAAGCACACGTGACATTTATTTTCTGTTGAGACAACTAAAAGATAAGCAAGGAATTTTTCCTAGTCACTTGACTGGTCTCCTTAATTTAAAACAGAGATAAGACCAGGAAGAAAATTAAACCTGGCCGGAAAGACAACTAAACCCCGTTTACCGAAAAGTGAAACACGTCGAAAGCACAGTGTGTTTAAATTCTTTAAGCTTTTTCTGCCTCATTGCTAACCAATTTTTAAAGACGGAGTTCGGCGGAATTTCGAAACTGAGAAAACCAGTGTTGCCAGTAGAGAAAATGCAATTTATTTACAGTGCAGAGACTTAATCCCAAAAGAATGGTAGGGAGCGTCATAAATAACTCCAAAGTTTTTTCCCTTGAAAACTGAGGGAAATTAGGTTATTAAATATTTTTTTAACTCTAGAGTAAATATTTTTAAGTTTAGCGTCAAAAACATTTGCATGCGGAATTTTCCATAAACTTCTGTAATATTGGAAGCTGTAGCTTTGTGTACGTCGTAACTTTATTTGATGCTTTATTTGGGAGGCTTTTAAAAACTGCAGTTGTAATTCGATATTCTGTAGGAAAAAAATCTATTATAAACTGAGCGGAACTGAAGAAACGTAAATCTCGAAAGCTACTAAACATAAACGCATAAAGATATTTTCATATGAAAAATCTATATCAGAAATTTCGCTTTAGCGCGAAAGAGCAATGAGGAGTAACAATATTTATTAAACCCTTGCTAAATCTTTTGAAATGTATCAGTAGCCTTAATTCATAATTAAATATGTATTTAAGAATAAAACATATTACCAACATAATAAAAGAATAAACATGAAAAATCTTTTTTTTCCCTAGAAAATATTGATATTCTGAAAAATAATCCTTTATTTCAGCGTTTCTCAAACTGTGTTGCTCACCCCCTGGGGGTGTAATATCCCTAAGTGGGGTGCGCAAGCATATCGAAAAGTCGAAAACAAAAGATTATTTCAAAAAATATTAATTTACTGAAGGGAAGCAAAACAAAATACGTTCTGACATAATAAAAATAAAATACACAATTGCACTGATATAATACACTTGTAAATGTAGTGAAGAATGTATTTTATAGTAAATTTAACAATGCTAATAACAAGTTTATTAATTATCATTAAACCCATATGAACCTGACATATATAAAATTATATACAAGATTTAATACTTAACTAAGTAAAGTTATAATTAAAATAGTATTAGACTCTACATCAAAGTATATTATTATTGAATTCAATACAGTGTTGATGGGGGGAGGGTGGCAGTTGAAAATTATGTTTGCACAAATCGGGTCGCAAATATTGAAAGCTTGAGAAGCAATGATTTATTTAGATTTTCAGTCAACGCGTTTACTGAAATTATAATAAAACAATTCTCTCTCTCTTTATAGCAACACAATATTTAAATCTAAAATTTCTCATTAAGATGACTTTTTCGGAATTTCTCTTATTTTATAATTTTTTTCTTATTATTTTACGCAGAACTATTAGGCATTTACTGAATTGTATGCAAGAAAAGAAATATAATTTTGTTTGTAGATTTAGCTCGGGGAGGGTGGCAGGCTAAAATGATCACAAAACAAATTTTTCTTCTTTAAGCATTTTTAAATTTCATGTATTTTATTACTAATGATCTCAGATATCCTATAATAATGCGAGTATTTTTATTAATAAAACAATTTTTGTTCCTGTTAAATAACAAAAATGATTTTATTTGACATTTGACATTTTTAGATATATACACGTATATATCTATTAGATATATATACAGGAGAAAGATCTTAATTTATTTCCTTCTTCGTGTATTTAAAACATTATTTTCACAAAGTAGGCTAATTATTTATTTAAATTTCTTCTTAACTGCACCTTTATCAATTGTTTACAAAGAGAAATAATTATACAATATTTTTTTACTCTAAAAAATGTTATTTTGGTATGAATGTAACAAAAAATAAGTCACAAAATCCATACATTATTAGATTAAAAATTGTGTTTATACGTTACCTCTTCAAATATATTTTTAAGAAAATAATCTAAATTTTTTATCTTAATAGCCATATTCCGACTTGTAAATTCATGGACAATTACCTTTACTATTAGGAGTAGCAGTAATTAGCTTCTGTTTACTTGTGTTGCTTTTTAATATAGTTTACTATTTTTTTTTATAAAATTTAGTTCAAAAACAAAAAAGATGTTCATACAGTAAATAATTTTCTGTTATGTCTTATTAATGACAAGGATAAATCCAATTTATCCTCTTAAAATATCGCATTTTTCCTTATTCTAAAACACATTAGTAAAAAAAATTTACTTAGAAGGTGTTATTTTTAATCACTGGCTTATAAAGTTAATGTGGCATATTAGTATATATAGCTGTGTGGGGACTACTTTACTAACAAAATCCCCCCCAAAAAAACCGAAATTTTCCCAAAGTAATAAAAAATTTTCTTATGTAAAAATACGAATGGCAAAAGATATATATATATACTATATATATATATATACTATATATATATATACTATATATATATATATATATATATATATATATATATATAAATATATATATACTATATATATATATACTATATATATATACTATATATATATATATATATATATATATATATATATGTAGATAGATATAATTGTACCCCAATAATTTCTATTTTCCTCCATATATTGAGAATGTTGTCTTTTAAAAATTTTGCACTTTTTTTTTGCTTCAAATTTTTAGTTTTATGCTGTGGTTTTTATTTATTTTTTATTATTAAAACCTTAATTTTAAGCAAATATTTAATCTTCTTTAATCACAAAAACTCATTTTAAAATATACCAGAAAAATAATTTAGCATTTGGTTCTCTATAATATTGCTGATTGCAGACAAAATTACTATGATTACAGAAGTATTTCGTATCCTATCTTTTCTAGATTAAGAAAATATCTTCGCCGTTTAAATATAACAAACCCTTAATGATATTTCCTAAATATTTTTATCACTATTCATTATTTTTCGAGGAAAGCCTTCAATCACTTTTAAAAAAGTACTGTTTTTCGTTAAAGTAGAAAACATAACCAAAAAAATAAATGCTAATAGAAACTATTGGAAATCAACAAGCAAAATATTTAAGACCACAGAGCGAAAGGACAGAAAAAGAAAGAAGAACGGCGAGAAAAGTGAGTAAAAAATCGAAATAAGACATTGAAGTGGGAGGTCTCAATGATATATCCCAATATTTCTCATCAGAAAAAAAAAATCTTAGCTGTGTGTTTTCGAAAAGACTAGCTCCATATATTCTAACATGTGTTATGATCAAGAAAAACTGCTGTAGACGGAAAAAAAGAAAACAATAGAAATCTGTAGGTATGACGATCACTTTAAGTAAGAAATTGATCTTTGACATGCAGTTGATTTGTCATTGTCAGCTGTTTTGAGGGGAGAAAAAATTACAGCACTGCGTTCTTAATTATAACATTCGATGAAAAAAAAATTCTTTTCGTGTTCAGAAACATTCAAATTTTAAGCATTGCATCAAAAAAGTTATCTTTTTAAAAACATTTGTTAAAAATTGGTGTCTGTGTCAAATATTTTTACGAAGTACTGACCCCAAAAAATCATTTTTTATTGCTCAAAATTAATTACCAAGAAGAATTATGATTCCAAGAGGCATATTTCTTTAAAAGTCCTCTAAAGTATTTAAAGAATGCTCAAAATTAAATTTTCAAAAATGAAAAAAAAGAACTTAAGAAATCATTACTGAACTTTGGATCCAAGTGACAGAAACCATCGTATGTAAAATCACACAACAAAAAGGAAGCTTTAAACATAGTGAAAATCTAGTGTGAGACTTTTTCAATCTGGTTGAAAATTATGTAAAGTTTGATATCATTAGTATTATCAGAATTATTCAACTTTTTTTAATTGCATTTTGTCTGATTATTGAACTTTTTACGTAGGTTTGAAAAAGGGTTCAATCAGAAAAAAATTAAATTTACTTGTTACTTTTATCAAATAATACACTACTTAAGTCAATTCAAAATGTTTTTCATTAGATAGGTAAGGTGATGTTTAATAATAATTTATTAATTAATGATATCTTAATTTAATGCTCGAGTAACTATATAACTCTCTTTTTTATAACGGTTTTTATATATTCTCACATCTAACACTTTTTTTTCTCTCTTACTGTCTTTTAGAAAAAACATCAATTTCTTTTTAGATGTTTCTAAAACTCTTTTTATAGCTTTGCTTTAAATGCATGGTAATTATGTTAATGCGAATAAATACACATTAATTTTATCACTAAAAAAATGTAATAAATTCTCTTACAAAAATATAAAGCTATCTTGTTAGATGATAGTCCACTGAAAAGAAATGAAAACTTATTTATTACATGAAAATTGATTATTTTACCTTATTCTACACAGTAAAAAGTACAACTATCATAGATTGTTCATTTATCGTGAAACAGGAAATGAAGACTGAAATGGCAAATTTTTATTAAAGAACAGTATTTTAAAACAAAAAGAAAATGGGTGGTTACAGTTATATTTGATACTCAAAATAAAATGTTTCCCCCACTGTTCGAGTGTCTTCAAAATATTAATAGATTCCATAAAGGAACGTGAATGAAAATATTTAATTCTTCATTTTTAAAGATTTGGGAGGGGGAGAGAAGGGGATATTCTCTCTCTCTCTGGGAAATTTCACTGAGTTAAAAGTCTTAACCAATAATTGCAACCAAATTCATAATAATAGAATAATATCTTTAAATATTTGAAAAAAAATTTTTTTACGAAAGTTGTAATTTGTCCATTATAAGTAGAACATTTTAGACTGAATGAAAACATAATGAATTAATAAAATTTTAGAGATTATGTGTTGTATATTACAGTTTATTGTTATATTTGATTGTTTGCTTAGTAATTTCGTTTTTTTTCCCGACACAGGATTTAATTGTATTTTTTTGCACCCAACTTCACAATTTTTGCTGTTGTCGCGTCCTTCCCGAAGGGAAGGAATTAAATTTTCAGAGCCTGAGACTGGTTAGACTTCTACACGATAGATGGCGACACCACCTATTTCCACCTCCACAATTTAGGCATGGAACGGAGAGAAGGGATATATATTTCCACCCCCCTGCGCGAGTCAGTGAATATTAATGCCGCACTGTTCAGCTACAAGAGGGCTTTTGGCAATGGACCTCGTAATTTTGAACCACTGTCAAGTAATGAGGACGAAACATGAGCAGGCAACCCCTCTCCTAACTATCCCATCACACCAACGGGAGGGCGTTTGAACTCTCGACATATTTAGTATGCATCGCCCCCCTTACACGGCGGGTCTTTCGTGTTACTGGGCTCGAACTCATGACACGCCAGCCACGATCCGATACCTTGACCACTTGGCTACCATGGTCACCTCCAGCCCCTTCACCCGTGGTTTCTGCTGCGGCCACCCACAAGACTTTCAGACCCACTGTGTTTTAACGAGCACATACTCTGTGTGTACTCTGAGGGTATTTGGTGGCATCGGGCATCGAACCCAGACCCTCCGTTTTGGAGGCCGATGCTCTAACCACTAGGCTATCCATGGCAACTTCACACTTGAAACGCATAATCATTGCATGTTTTGAGAGCTGATATAGTAAGGCTTGTGTGTGAAAAAGTCCAATTGTTTCTACGTAGCAGTTTTTGGTTGATGCCCTTTTAAATATGGAGAGAAATAAGCAGTATTTTGTCATATTTTACTTTTTTACAATGGAAAAGGTAAAAATGCTGTTCAAGCCAGAAAGAAATTTACTAATGTGTAAGGAAAAGATGTGTTGACTGTACACCAATGCTAGAACTAGTTTGCAAAATTTCGATCCGGCAATTTTGATGTCGAAGATGCACTACGTTCTGGAAGGCCTGTTGAAGCTGATAAAGACTCGATAAAAGCATTAGTTCAATGCAAATCGGCGAATAACAAGGCGTGACATCAGTGAGAGGTGAAATTTATCAAATTCAACTGTTAAAGGCTTGGGTTTCACCTCAAAGCTCGATATATAGGCTCCCCATGTTCTCGCTGAGAGAAATTTGTATCGTCGCGTTGACGTCTGTAATTCGCATCTCAAACGTCACGAAATTTATCCTTTTTGAAGCACATTATTTCTGGGGACGAAGAAAAGGTTGTATGTAACAATATCAAACACAAAAGATTATGGAGCAAAAAAAGATACACCGGCTCAAAGCATTTCCAAAGCCAATATCCATCCTAAAAGGTGATGCTGTCTTTTAGTTGGGATTTTAAAGGAGTCTCTTTTTAAAGCTTTTACCGGAGAACACAACAAATAATTCGGAAGTCTACTGTCTGCTGTACAAAATGAATGATGCAATTCAACAGAAAAGGCCACAATTAAACAACAGAAAAGATGTAATGTTCCACCACGATAATAGGAGACTTCATGGAAATTTGGTCACTCGCCAATAGCAGCTTTTATAGCTTGATTGGGGTACAATGCCCCCCTCACCATATTCTCCAGATATGGCATCTTCAAATTATTATTTGTTCAAGTCACTGCAAAATTTTTTTTTTAGACGGTAAAACCTTCATGTCAAATACGGAGGTCAAAACTCACCTCGATCAGGTTTTTGCCTGCAAAGACCAGAAACTTTACAAGCATGGAATCATGGTACTATCAGAAAGATGGCAAAAGGTATTGAACCGCAGTGGACAATGTATAATTTAATACAATATTTCTATATTATATTAAAATTGTCTTTCATATTCACACACACACACAAAAACAAATTAATTTCCGAAAAAACAGATAGTTTTTGCTTAGGAAAGAATCAGAATTGGAATCGAACATCCATGATTGACCACAATGAATTTCATAAGCTAACCCTAATGTTTTGTTTTGTAGGGAAAATATTCCTTTTAGATCATATTTATATAATTACGTCTTTGTAATAAAATGGTTTCAGGAATTTCCTTAGCTTGCAGAACATAAGTAAACCAATTTCATCTACGTGTTTTGGCATTTTCTTCATAATAAAAATTTATTGTACCAACTTTTTTTAAAATCTCTTTTTATTTAAAAATCTAGTTACCTTAAAAATTATTTGAGCTTCAAAAGCGTAATTATAATAATAAATCTCTTAACAGACTTTTAATACTCGAAACAAATTATTAAACAGGATGCTCAGTTATAATTATTAATTTCATACAACTTACTAGTTGCTATGATGGAAATAATAAGTGAAAGAACTAAAATAATAAGTACTTCTTAAAAAGATAGTGTAAAATAATTTAAGAAATGAATAATCACTAATTAATATTTATTATTTCTTTCAATGCATAGTTTACGTAATTTGTACTCGAAATTTTTTAATTACCTACCTCTTCCTAGAATTTTTGTTTCAAAAAACTATAATCACTCAGAAATAATTATTATCATTAGTCTGTGAACGAAGTTCCTGCTTTCCCCGAATTGTAATTATTTCATTAGTAAGCTTTTGATCACGTACTCGAAAAGCTTTTTCACGTCTTTTTATTAATTAATCTCGGCGAGAGTGCAAATTATTTTGTACTGTGTTTGAATTAGAATATTTTCAAATTTTATTTTTAACAAAAACTTACAGAACAAAAGTACTACAAAAACTAAATAAAAGATATTTTTTTCATATTTTGAATTGTTAAAATTTTAGAACACTCATATCATACGCGAGCTTGTATATTATATTTTTATATATTTTTTTTCTACATATATAAAGGGAAGAGGTAACTCAAACACCATGAGATCTCCCAGACTATTCAGTCTACAGATATGAAATTTGGTAAAAATGTTTCTTTTGATGATTGGAGATCCACTACACACAGTATTTGTAGAAACCGACTTCAAAGAGGGACTGCGAGGGGTTAGAAGACGTTAAACGCTCTCCCGTTTTTGTGCTATTAGCTGGAAATTTCGATAATATGTTTCTTTTGCTGAGTAGAGATCCGCTAAGTAATGGGTTTTAAGAAAATCGGTTCCCAAATGGTGGGGCAAACAAGCATTGAAATTTGGTAAGCATACTTCATTCTTTGAGTAGATATCTGCTAAGAACATGATTTTACCAAAACAGAATGCCAAAAGGAGGTTAAGAGGACATACAGATTTTAAAAAAAATGTTGTTTTTGAACTATTATACCTTCAGATTTAAAATGCGGTAAGCAGGTTTCTTTTGCAGAGTAGAGATCCTTCAAGAACGGGTTTTACCGAAATGAACTCCAAGGACATCAATAAGTAGGCTGTATTTTAAAAAATTAAACTATTCTTTTTTAATTTAAGAGACGAGAACTGCTAGTCCAGTGTATGTAATTAATTATATAACATTCCATATCAAATACTTCAGAATTTAAATTATTCGACTACAATAACTTTTTTTTTGAAAAATTCTCTTTTATTATTAAATACTAGAGGACCCGACAGACAAGGTCCTGTACATACATCTTAAATTCAAAAGACCGGGTTTGGCCAATTTGGCTGAAAATCAATTTTCGATCCCAACTTACGACTTTTTCAATTCCTACTATTAGCTCACGATCTCTATACATATTTTATTTGTTTGTTTGTTTATTTATTTATTTATCTTGGTGGAATTTTCAATCGATAATAAAATACATTTTAAAGCGCTCAATTGAGCTGAAATGTAATGTACATGATTATTTTGGATTAAAATACAATAATTTAATTATAATTAACAAAAATTTATTAAAACTAATCATTTAAAAAATTACAAATACAGCCACGTTGGCGACTTAGCGACCCTTTTGGCGACTTACGTAAAAATTTGAAAAGGTTTTTTTCTCACGTGTTAAAGCATTCAGTTGAAAGGAAATTTTATATACACGATTGTTTTGGATGACAATACGATACTTTAAAGATAATTAATAAAATAAATTACCACTTAATGTTGTGACTCTGTCATATGTATATACATATTTATATTAATTGCAACTATTTAATAAAAAGTAGCTAAAATAAATTTTTTCTTGGTTGATCTAAGTAGAAATTGATTTAAAAAATTTTTTATATTACTTGTTTATAACAATAGCGTTGTTACAACAATGGAAGTGAATGTTGAGTTGTATTTTTTGAATGTTTTTAATTAATATCTTTTTTAACTAATCGCGATATCGGACCGAATTGTGAATCTAAACCATTCTCGAATTTACTTGAACCCACACAAAAAATTTCATCGAAATCGGTCTAGCCATTTAGGAGGAGTTTAGTGACATACACACGCACAGAAGATTTTTATATATAAAGATAGACAAGTGAAAAATTATTTCTGTTCTAACTTTTCGCTTCAGTAGTTGTTTTAATTGTTTTCAATACAAGATGTAACATGCCATCTTTTGAACTTCCAAAAGAGACCATTACAGGAATCTTCATCAAGCCGCAAATCATCTTTTATTTATCTCATTAAATATCTAAAACGACAAACGCGAACTTCTTTTCCTCCAACTCTCTTACCAATTTTCTTGAACTCGCGAGTACAATGTTCCCCAATTTCTTGAAGGGTTTTTGAAAGTAACAAGCACGATAAAGAAAAAGAGCAACATGCTGGTTCACTAAGTGATAGCTTGAAGGAAACTGTTCGTTGAAGCGTTGAACTTTTTTACTGGGAATGACTCTCGAGTCAGATTGAGGAATCAATACCATTTGGCCATCTCCGAGTGCAGGTAATCCTTTCTGATATTTTTCGTCCGTTGTGCGGAGACAACCGCTTTAATTCCACTCGTCTTATTTTAACGAGTTAATGGGTTTGGAATTAAGTTTCCCAAGTTTCTTTTTTTTTCTCTCCCACTATTTCTTTCTTTCAAAGCTCTCAAGTTGTTTTTAGTAGTTTCGTGAGCAGAAAAGCCGTATTTTTTTAAACAAGAATATGAATGGAAGCAAATTTGATAAAATGACTGTAAGAAACAAATTATAAGATAACACTTATTATTTTAAAGACAGAAATTAAGAATATTCAGTTTGCTAGGAAATTTTGAATGATGATGTTTGAGTTAAGGAATGTTAAAAAACGATTTTTGAATAGTTCTTTTTTATATTTAAATAATTTTTTTAAAAAAATTTTAAATAAAGTTTATTTTATTCTGAGTTATATTTAAAAGTGCTTATTTTTTTCAAATAACTATTCTGAATCTCTCTGAAATATTTTATGCACAATGTGTTCTTAGAATTAAAAGAAAATGCACTTACTTCAACTAAAATGAAACTTATATTTTTTTAGGTTTAGTATTCATTATTTTTATGCTAAAACCGAAATTTCATGAGTTATTATTTGTAATCTATGAAATGGTTATTTGTAATTCATGTATTTATATTCAAAACCATGTATTTATATTTCAAAAACCTTTTTGTTACATAGGTAGGAAAAAGTTACGTAGCTACACAGGGGGACGCATATTGTACGCTAGTTAATTTTCGAATTAAAATGTCATATCATAATATTTAAAAAAAGTTAATTAAATAAATATATGTATCGTAAATGCAGTGAAATAAAAACGCATTTATAAATTCGATTTTTCTTATAATTTGTAAATTAAAACCTTTTAAGTAAACTAATGAAACTTCTGGAATTAAAAGATTCAAAATCCGTTTTCAATAAATCATTTTAATTATTTTTCTGACTATAACCATGAAAACAAATATAAAAAATTTGTTTTATGTGACCTTTTTGATTATCAAGCAATGACTGCATTGTTGCTATCAGCACGATCAGAAAGATTACATCCTTGTTTTTTCTTCGGTGGTTCTCAGATAAGTTAAAAAATAATTGAATAGAGGATAGATCGGAAGCATCTGTTAGTCAAGTGATTTCTTTTGAATTTGCAAACGGTTCTTCAAAGTCTAGAGCAGGGGTGCCCAACCCAAATCGGTTGGTGAGCCAAGTAAAAATTTACTAAACTGAGGTGGGCCGCACATATAAAAAAAACAAAGTATTCAAAATATTTTATATTATCGTACAACAATCAAAATATTTTATTACCTTACAATTAATGTGACACTTGCTTTAGTATTTTACTTGAGATAAATATATAATAGAAATTTATTCAATAATTATTGATATGATCGAAAAACAGCAAGTTTACCTATTACTGGATCACAATCACAACAAAGTTGAAAGTCGACCGATTGCACTTGTTGGTGGAAGAATATCTCTTAACATGCAAGGTTCTTATCTACAGTAGATTTATGCTGCCATCTGAGGTTACGTAATATAACAACTATGAGCGTAACATCTTCACATTTTATACTTGTGTTACAGTAAGTTCGCATAAAATTGATTTAGATTTTCAAAATTTTTATTTCAAATGCAGAAAGGCAATTAAGCAAAGAAGGAAAGCATTGTAATTATTACACTGTTTGACAAAATAAGTTTTTTTTTCTGCCCAATAGCCAAATGTTTAGTTTCTTATTGTATGATATTAATTATTGCGCACCGGGATTAAAATATATCAAAAACTGAAAAAGTTACATAATTTCAGAAGGTTAAAATATTAAACATTTTTATTCTGCTGCCGTAATTATCTTACATTTCTACTAGCTGGTATTACAGTTCTGAGGCAACTCATTAAATTCATCATCGGATTCTTTCATTGACAAATAAAACTAGAAAAAGGCTACTAATCTGAACTTAAAAATATAGACATACATTATTTCTGAGATAAATAGAACTAAATACACTAATCCCAACTAGGTTCTCGTTGAAAGAGGAATAACATACCCACGCTCATCTGCTTTCCTTCATCCATCAACACCTGTTATTACAATTGCTTGGAAGTCAAATGAAGGAAAAAAATTATTTCGATAAGAACTGCACGGGGAGAGGCGGGGGTGGGTCAAAACACGATATTTTCGATTCAACTGTCTGGAGTCCAATAGTTTAAAATAATATAGACAGAAATTTCAATTGGGCCGCAAAAAGTCTCCAAATGGGCCGCGTGTTGGGCATGCCTGGAGTAGAGAGCACTCTTTGCACTGCATGTGTATGCTAGGGTTAATAAAACCTACAGAAATTACATTTATTTATGCATATAAGCACTGAATTGTCAAAAGTTAATGGAATATTAAATCAAACATTTAATTCTATAAGATATCTGCCGACGTTAGGAGAACAAGTTTTCTAAAATGCCATACGATTAGTATTTTTATGTTATGTTGTTAGTGATTATGGCTTAAATTAATAAAAACACCGATCAAAAAATTATATGATAATTTAAATTTATTTTGAAATGAAGTACATTAGGTAAAATTTGATGAAAATTATATCACTATTCAAAACACTCTACATGGAAGTTTCAAAGAATTATATTTAAATTACTTTTACGTAAAATATTTAACAAAGTTTTAAAGGTAATGAACTAAACTCTGAACATATTAAAATTTACCAAAAATATATTCCACAAAAGACTTCTTTTGCAAAGTGCTTGTTTCATACGTTGGCTCTTAACTGAGAATTGGAAAATGAAACAAAAGATGAATTTAAAATTTTGTTTCAAGCTTGGAAAACAAAAGAAATGGTGCTGGTACGTGTTTATAAAGAGCAAGCACTGTCCATGAAGTGTGTGTATGAATTATGAATTGTTCGCCCATTTTCGAAGAGTAGGGAAAAATGTTTCTGACAAACCCCGTAACGGAAGACTGACGACATGACGAACTGTGACGAAAATATTAAGAAAGTGAGGAAATTAATCACTGAAGATCGCCAGTTAACTGTGCGCATGATAGCTAATGAACGCAGATCAACCGTGAATCCATGGGACAAATCGTTACCCAGAATTTAGTGATGAGAAAAACGCGCGGTGTTATTGATATTGACGATGTTCCCAACATCCAACAAAACGTGACGAGGCTGTAGAACTTCATCCCAAAAGAAGATTTCTTGCAAAGTTTCCAGAACATGTTGTGATATCTCCCCCTTGGGAGAATATCTCTCGCAGTATCAGTGTGAGCTAGAGGCCTAGGATTAACTAATGAACTAGAAGGAAACATAATTTTAATATATCTTTATTAAGATTTTCCACTTAAACTTCTAACAAATTAAATTATAATAATTAATGTGAGAGAATCTACGATGGCAAAATACGCAACACACAATATATATAGATAATAACGATTTAACCTAACTCGGACCACTGTGAATAACTGATTCGTCTAAACTCAATTCCAATATAATCACTGATTCTAATATTAAATAGTCAATCCGACCTTGTCGCAGTTTGAAGAATCAATCACTAATATCTTTAAGGCAATCTTGTACTTACTTGTGTGCACTGGTATGTACCTTGGTTCTCTATATCTTTATCAATTGTAACTTCTAATCACCGCCACTTATCTTTATCCAAACTTGAACCACGAACTATATTAACATTTCTCTACTTCCCATCAACTGCCACAAACTACCATCAATTGCCATCTCTCTTACTCTAAGTTCCGATATTTAAAAGCTTGTTAATTTGCATCTTTCATTCACACTTCACTTCTTGGATTTGGTTGGAAAAGAGTTGCCCGTAATTCTGGTCCAAAGAACCCAAAGGACATGTTAAAGAAAAGACGCGTGAGTCCGTCACAATGTATAGCGGATCTAGGTGATGCATAATTATAGGATATGACTATTTCGAAGGACAGTAAGGTAACTTTCATTAATATTTCATCAACGGACTGTTCACCGAACTTTATTGTCAGAGGTTGTAAGCGTATAGACCTACTTAAAAGTATTCTTATTAATACATAGTCTTTCAAAATAAGCAAGCATTTAATTATCAATAAAAAGGTACCAACAGATAAAAAATATCATGTTTATTAAAGGGAATATCAGAAGCGAGAGGAAATATTTCTAATCAATTTTATAATAAATGCAACTAATATTTATGTTTGTTATTTTAGAAAAAAAATTGTAAGCTCATGAACAAATAATAAGTATATTAATTTTGATCTCTTTTGTATACAGGCCTTTACTGAGCTAGGTTTACGCATTTTTTTTCTCAATCTCTTTGAAGTTCACAAGAAATATAAATACTTACACCATACAAAATACACTCATGTCCATATGGATAATTCAGAATCACACATAAATTGAACTCTAAAAAAATTTCACCTGTAGAATTATCACACACATCTTGAAGAAGAATATGCAAATTACAGTAAACCACCAGATGGCGCGTATAGTACGTCACAATGACGAGAGTGCAAGAGAGGGATATATAAGAAATGGTGGCAAAGTAAAATTGTTCACAAGCGCTTTAAGAGCCTTTCAGTGCAATAACCGCATAGTTATGGCCCAAAGAAAGCATTTGGATGATTTTTTACGTGGTAGAATTATTGGACGACTGGAATGTGGACGTACCCAGCTGGAAGTATCCGAGGAACTTGGAATCGCCCAGAATATCATCTCCAGGGTTTGGCAACGATTGCAAGATGATGGTAATGTGAATAGATGTTGCAGCACAGGTCGCCCGCGAGTTACAACGCCGAATGAGGACCGGTATATTTGGCAGTTACTGCCAAAAGAAACAGACGGAGCACAGCATCAGACCTGTCTCGTCAGCTCTCTTCAGCTACCGGTACAACAGTTTCAAGGCAGACCGTGTACAAACGCTTAGGGCAGATTGGTCTATATGCTCGTAGGCCTGTCAGATATGTTCCACTTACCACAACTCACTGTTGCCTGCGATTAAACTGGAGTAGAGAGCATGCATTGTGGACACCACAACAGTGGTATTGTGTGATGTTTTCCGACGTGTCGAGGTTTAGTTTGCAGTCTGATTCCAGCCGGACTTTAATATGGAGAGCGCCAGGTACCCGTTACCACAGTGGCGCACACAGGAATTTTTCTGGGGTCGAAAGTTCACCATTCTTGTATCATGCTCCTTTTGATTTTGTCGATTTTCGGGAACAAAACACAGTAAAAAACTAGTTTTTGAATAAATATTTAGCATTAATTAATAAAATTAATCATTAATAGCAAGTAATTAATTAAATTTTACATACTATATACTTAGAATTATAATCTATCGGAAAAAAATCAAGGGCTTTGGGAGGGTCCGGACCCCAGGACCCTCCCTTGTGTGCGCCACTGCGTTACCACCAAGAGAACACCATTGAACGACACCGTTACGGTGGTGCAGGATGGCTCGTTTAGTGAGGAATTATTCTTGGTTCCAGAACTAACCAGCATGTTCAGAGTGTAACGATGACAGACCACATCTATCGGGATGTCATTCTGGAACAACATGTACGTTTGTTTCGGGGTGCCATGGGGGCTGAATTTCTGTTTATGGATGACAACACCCGTCCTCACCGTGCAAACATTGTAGACGAATGCCTTCAATCGGAGAATATCACCCATATGGATTGGCCAGCATACTCATCGGACTTGAATCCAATAGAACATGTGTGGGATATGTTTGGCCGACGAATTGCAGCCCGTCAACCCCCTCCCACCTGTCTACCGGAACTTCGGAGGACATTGCTTGATGAGTGGTGTAATATTCCCCAAGATCAGATTGATAATTTGATACTCAGCATTCCTAGGAGTTGTAAGGCCTGTATTGCATCGTCCGGGAGACATATTATACTGTTTTTTGTAAATAGGTACTTTTTTGAAATTTGCTCCAAGGAGTAAAAATCGCAATTTTTATTAATTATGTCAAACATATAGCATCTTTTTTGCTCGTTACCTTTTGTTTAATAAATAGATTTTACAACTAACTCAAATTTGTTTTGCTTCTGTCTCTTTCTTTGCCTGAACTTCATTATCCTTAATTTATGGACATGAGTGTAGATGTAGCTAACAAGTACTTACATTATATTGGTTGATTTGCATATTTTCACTTCACCCCAATACCAGCATAGAAATTTTTGTTCAAGCTATTTTAGAAAGATTATTCATCGATAAAAAGCAATGTAAAATATTATTTAATTTAATATCAACTGAATACTAATAATTAACCTTAATACTTGAATTTTAAAAAAAATTGGAATATATAACATGTAGTTTCGTAAAATGTGAAGTTTTGATAAATTTAAAGATGAACATTATAATGAGGTAAGCAAAAATAGCATCCATAATGTGAAAGTTTTTCTTTAATTATTGATCAGGTTAATATTAGTTAATACACTTGGAATACATGTAATGAAATCTACTTTCAATAATTGCAAAAATAAAGAAAGATTCATTATTTAGTAATCGCCCGATTATATAATCAAGCTTATTTAATATATATATATAAGAATAATAAGTTGTTTATAATAATCCGGAAAATAAGTTGTTTTTGGCACCATTTATATGGAAAATAAATCCATTCTGACTCGCATTAGATAACGATTAATTTAAACAAACTATATATTACTTAAAAAATTTCATTCTAAGATAATATAGACTATATAATAAATTAAAAAATCATTACTTATTTCTTTTCAAACTTTAAAAATTCCTCGTAAGTTTTCTAGAACACTTTTAACAACTAAAGAACTCATTTTTACCGGTCGCATTTGCCTGACACACCACTTGTAAAACTGGTTTCTCCTAGATACAAATGCTAGTGTCCTACAGCATGACAAGTCACCGGAGCGGATTATGTAAGACATTGAGTCAGCAACATTTTTTTTTAGTATTATCATCGAAGTGTTCGTGAATCCGAGGTGTACCAGACAAAGAAAGGAACATTTCTCACTCCTATTCGAGAAAAAAATAAGTCGAACAAGAGGACGAAACAATCAATAAAGAACCTTTGTTGTGCTAGAAATCGTGATAAGGTTCTAAATGTTATTTAAGCCAAGTGTAATTCCTTGATGATGGACTAAGTTTTTAAAAAATGCATTTGGTACAAAAGGTCACTTATATTTTACAACTCAAATACACTGGCCTCAAAAAGTTAAGGTACAACATGTTTTTCGAAGCTCACCATAAAAAAAAAGGCAGTAACAATAAAATGCATAGTTTACATGAATGATAATAACGAACTTTAAAAACATTAATGCAAAAACGATTGCTACAACTTTTATTTTATAGAAAAGAACGTATATTTATGAGTGAGAGAAAAATATGCAAATATCAAGCTTTCGTACTTTTGTGTGTAAGTTGTGTTGATTTTCAACAGTTGTTGGCAGTTTCGGTGACAATAGTCAATAGAGTTTAGAAAATGTCTCAGAGACGTCGTTTACCCAATTCGTTAAGGTGGCGGGCAGTTGGATGAATGGAAAATGGGATTGTCGCAGGCTGATGCTGCTAGACGTCTCAATGTGTCTCGTAGTGTTGTTCAGCGACTTTGGGATCAATACCAATCCGAAGATTCTGTGTCCAGAAGACCTGTTCCAGGCCGACCACGAGCTACAACACCTGCAGAAGACCGTTTTCTAGCTCTTTCGTCATGAAGGAGAAGAACTACTACTGTGCCGCAGCTCGTTGCAGACCACTTTCAAGCATCAGGAAGAAGAATCTCGCTACTACGGTGCGAAATCGTCTTCACAATGCAGGTCTGTATGCAAGAAGACCAGTTGTGTGCGTTCCCTCAACGGACGACAGCGAAGGAACCGCTTATGCTGGGCAAGAGAACATGTTTCTGGACACAGCAACAATGGGCTTCTGTGCTGTTCACAGACGAGTCCAGATTTACAATGGAGAGTGATTCAGAGCGTCTACTGATCTGGAGGGAACAGCGCACTAGATACCATCAATCCAACACTGTTGAAAGACACATTTATAGAGGTGGTGGAATCCTGGTTTGGGCAGGATCTCGCTCGGTGGCCACACTGACCTGCATGTGTTCCATGGAGGAACCGTAACTGGTCTTAGATATCGGGATGAGACCCTTGATCCATATGTCCGCCCATATGCTGCCGCTATTGGTAACGACTTCATTCTGATGGAGGATAATGCACGTCCTCACCGAGCTCGGATTGTTGAGGAGTATCTGGAGGTTCACGGTTTGGAACGAATGGAATGGCCAGCTCGATCTCCAGACCTGAATCCGATAGAACATCTTTGGGACTATCTTGGCAGAGAGGTTGCTGCTTTAAATCCTCCCACAAGGTCGTTACATGAGCTGAAACAAGGCTTACTCTGTGTCTGGTCTTCGCTTCCTATTCCGGTGTCCGACAACTTAATAAACAGTATGGAAATCGATGCCGCCAATGCATTCAAGTTAGGGGTGGACACATTCCTTATTAGAACCCATTTTTGTATTGTTTTTATGCCATTTTACCACATAACACTGTGATGTGCTGTTTTCTCCAAGAATGGACTTTTCCGCAGAGATTGCTTTTTTGTTATAAATCCTTTTGCAATACACTTATACAAATTTCTATGACGCATTCAATAAAAACTATTTAATGCACATATCCTCCAAATTTTTTGTTTCTACATTCATTCATTTGCAAATTAGACACAAAAACCCGGTTGTACCTAAACTTTTTGAGGCCAGTGTATATTTGGCAATAATGATTTAATATTTTTTACCATTATTTTATTCATTACTACGTGAGGAACCGTAACGGAACTGTTTTTATCAATAACTTATATGTCAAAATGCCAGAATTCTTCCTTAGCATTTGTTACTTTATATAACGTTACTGAATTTATAATGAATTTTGTAAGTAAAAAAATGAAATGAACCCTTCTTTATTTACTTAAATCATTATCATGAACACATAAGAATAGAAAATATTTTTATTTCACTTCTATCAACGTCAGGACAAACAATGAGATGGCTCTGTAAAACATTTTCATTTATTTCAAATGGACCGCGGATTGATGTTTTACCATTGCAGACCTAGTACATTCCCCAGAAGCTGGTATCTCTTTTTAGTGCGGCACCATATAGGTGGGTACCAATTGCCACATGTAATTTTGACGCCCTGTTTCTCCCCTAGTGGGACGCACCTGAGCTCTGACGATGCGAACTTGTACTAGGATTTAATTTTACTGAGAGCACCCAAGTCAAGCAGACACTCAAGGGATCTTTTACATGCTGTATAATCATACGACATGGCCACGTTCGATTTTCTGCATTATGATAATCCCCCGATTTCGGCCGGAGTCGAACCCGCAACCTTGGGTACAGAAGACCAGAGACAAACCTACCGCGCCACTCAGCTGGCAATATAATATCGATTAACTTATTTAATGGGCAGTTCCACACTGAATATTATAGTATACTTATATTTGAGTGCGAAATTTTAGTTTAACGGTTCATTTTCTTTCCTGTCTTAGTCTTATATATATTAAAACATGTTTAAAAGTTCCGTGTACTTATCCATACTTATACACAGTGCTGCCAATATTATTACTATAATTCAAAATCTATTACTTATTAGTAGTATTTATGGATATTATCTTTTTCATGCTAAGAATATTCGTGCAATATTGCTTTCAAGATCTACTTCTAATGCAGTCATACTTAAACAAAGCGAGGTATTGTTTAGATCTGAAGTTTAAAACTCTTGTTTGACTTTAAAAATATGTTTCTTGCTCGTAGAAATATTTACATTTTGTTAAATGTCTAACAATCACTTGTGTATCGCAACTTTTCAATGTTAGGAATATACTAACATAATCATAAATAGAATTTGTATATTTACTAAAAATATGAATTTTTAGAACCCTTATCAGAGATTACCTTATTTTAAAAGAGGTAAATTATTTTAAGGTATCCGACTACCCTAAAATCATGATTTTTTTCAAAAAGTTGACAGTTTTTTTATGATTTTATTTTATAAGCCATCTTATTAACTTTATAAAACTACCAAGGTTTTTATTTTCCATTCACTAGAAAAAAAACTTTAAAATGCGTTTTACTCGAAATGTGTTTTTTTTCTTCCGAAAAACTCAAACGGGGACAGCGATTACTCAAAAAGTTTTAAAAATAATTTGCGGAAATTTTTTGTGTATGTTCTATATAACAGTAGAAGAGTTTTAATCTTCAGATTTATCAATCACTGCTTTATTACAAAATTTACAGTTCTTTATGTGAATATAATCACTGCTTTTTTAAGCGATTTCATTTAACAACTAAGATAAAGTGCTCTAGATTTTGTAAAAAATAAAATATCTCTTATCCTAAAGGTCACTTCAAAAAGGAATAACAAAGTAATATGTCAAAATTGAAAAATTGAGAATTTGTTCATTTACTATTTGTACAGAGCAGGCCCCGTTTATGTAATATTTTGTCAATTTTTACCCCTTTTTTGCCATTTTAGTAGTAATAATTTATTTTTCAATTTTTAATTTTAGTCTTTTTTTCTTAAAATGTACTAAATAAATCTAAAAATCCTCAAAAAAATCTCCATATATCCATTATTTTTAAAAAAAAGTAGTTGGATACCAAATAGAAATAAATGTAAACCAGTAAACTGTTGTTCCCAGTTTCTGTACAAAATAGTACATGTTCCACCAACTATTAGCAACTTTTTATTTTTCAATCAAAAACCCCAAAATTTCAGCAGATTCCTTGTGAAAAATTTGTACATGATACGTATTGTTAAGAATGATTTTCGTCTTCTGTATCCAAAGTTACAACTAAAATAGCTAACCTTTTTTCTTTACATACCTGCGTTCACAAAAATAACTTCATTATATAAATATTTAAAATAAACACAATGTATCTATATATATAAGAAGAAAATCGACTCACTCACTCACCAAGATATCTCAGGAACTATTACACACATACTTGAAATTTGGTAACCATGTTCCTTTTATGGAGTAAAGATCCTAACCAAAACGAATTTTTGTCAAATTCGGACCTCAAGGAGTGTTATAGATGAAACAATTGCAACAATACTAGGCCTACAGGCTTGAAATCTGGTAAGGATGTTTTTTTTTCATGGATTATAAATCCGCCATGAAAGGTTTTGGGGAAAATCGACACCCAGCCAAGGGAAGTTAAAAGGGATTAAGGGCTGTTGATAAAAAGTCCTGTTTTAGAGCTGTTGGTTCCACATACTTGAAAAATGGTAAAACATGCTTTCTTTTTTTTTTTTTTTTTTTTTTTTGTTGAATAGAGATCCGCTAAGAACAGATGTTACGGAAATCGATTAATATGGGGTGAGTAACAAATTTCTGGGGTGTATTGATAAAAAAAACGCCTGTTTTCCAGTTACTAGACCTATGGTAATGAAATTTGATATGCATGTTTTAGTTGACTATCAAAAGGGGATACGGGAATTATTGATAAAAATACTTGAACTATTAGAGTAAAACTTGAAATTTGATAAGCATGTTTATTTTGCTGAACTGAGATCCATTAAAAATCGGTTTTGTAGAAGTCTACTTTGGAGAGGGGGTTACGGGAGCGTAAAAGATACGTCAGCTTCAATTTTATAGAAGTCTTGTCTTTTTTTTAAATCGAGTGGTGAGAGTTATAAGAATGTTTTTCATTACAATGGAATGTTTACTGCTAGGATATATATATATATATATATATATATATATATATAAAAGAAATATGTAATATTTATCAAAACAAGAAATAATAGATAAAGAACATAACAAGAAATTACGTAATAAAAAATATGAAAGCTGAACATGAAAACAAAATTATAGAGAAATAAAAGAAGTACAAAAAAGAAGAACCTAGCGAGTCAGAAAGCAATTTCGGACTTAGGACCGAATAAGTGGGTTAAACTAGTTTGAAGGCGCCAACCTTCCCCCTTTGCAACTCGGTAGGAAAACCAAATAAAATAAACAAAGCTTCAGAGAAAGTATAACTCAGAGAGCATGATAAAACCAATCACTACTATTATGTAACAAACTCTCCCAAACTCTTAATGCAGAAAAATCACAAAATAATTATGTAAGAAAAGTAGAAAAATACTAGAACAATTACATAAGAAAAGTATCTTTCAAAAAATAATTTAACAAAATTTCTTTACTCACAAAGCTTTTACGAAGAGAAACAAGCATCTTGCCATTAATGAAAGTCAATTATTCACCAAGTTAAAAAATTCGAAAACATAAACACATATTTTGAGCTGACTTTTAAACCAGCCAGCAAAGACAAGTATAGAATGACGACAATCAAATATGGTAAAATTTGAATTGGTTGATTGTCAAAAATGTAAATTTGCTAGGCTCTAATTTGGTTGGTTGTCAAAAATGTGTAAGATGTTTAAGATGTGTGTGGAAAAAATGTAAACTGTGATATGAGTGTTATGATATAATCTTCACAGCAAGACCACTAACATGCTGACTTTGAAAACCTATTGTTGTGTGGTGGATTTGGAATTGAAGTAGCAAGACGGTTAATGTATTTGTGATGAATATAAGATCTCAAGAAATTAAAAGGGTATTCATGATCTAAACAACATTGAAAATTTTTTTTTTTTTTTTTTTATATTATTGTATTTATCTATTTTGTGGGTAGTTAAGTTATCATTTCTAAATAAAAAATTCAAAATGATATTTCTGTAAATTGATATATGAAAATTACTGTTCCATACAGGAATTTTAATTATATGGAACTTAAACGAATCTCTTTTGTCAAAAATGTTACTGACTACATTATTGTTAATAAGATGCAAGTCTAAATCCAAGAATTCCACCCTATTAGAGTTGAAGTTAGTTTTAAGGAGCTTGAGATAATCAGGGTAGAATGTAATATTTGGTTTGTATTCACTATTTTTACCAAAAATTATTATATCATCTATATAACGATAAATTAAGTAAGAATCATTTATAACATGATCTATTTCAAAAAAATGTAAATATAGGTTCGCTAAACAATTACTAGCTGACCACCCTGAGGTAATCCTTTGATCTGTTTATAAAGATTATGATCAAATATAATGAAATTTTCTTTTAAAATGAGGTTAACAAGAATATCAAATTTTTCTTTTTCATTGAAGTATATAATTCATATTTATCATAAATTAACTGAAGAACCTTAATCATATCGTCAATATCTATAGAATTAAAAGGTCCTCGAAATCAAAACCATGCATAGAAAAAATCAACATATCCTTAGTAACTCTAGCAATCTCTAAGCTATTTTTAATAATTGCCGTGTTTTGTAAATTATCAATTAGATTTTGAAGAAGAGATTGCAAGATCTTCCCAGACTTCGTGATATATGTATTGTATCCATTAGTGATACTACGGAATTTTATAGGGCTTTTTATGAAATTTTGGTGTTAAAAAAATACTTGATATTTAATATTATTTAGATGAATATTCAGTCTTTTGTTCAAAGCTAAAAGACGATTATCATCTTCTCGCTATTATTGTGAATTGATTTTTGAAATGAATTATTATTTAAAATGTGGTTACTTAATATTTTACAGTAAAATATTTACAAATTATGGCATAATTAGCAGAGACTTTATCAACATATGTAATAACGAAGTCATTTTGGATATTTACTATTGATGATTTAAGATCTTTATACATAATTTCATTTTCAACAGTAAAATCTAATTCCCGAATTTCTGTTGCCACATAAGATCTAAATTGATTGAATGCTTCAATTGGCATTCCGTATTTAATTGCCATTTTAAGGTAAAATGTATCTAAATCTTTTATGATTTGTTTCATAACATTAGATTTATTTTTTGTGATCATAAGTCTAAAACCGGTACCCTTTTCCATAAAATTTCTTAACAAATCATCTTTCACGATGCTAAGGTCTCCTGTGACAACGTGCTGATGATAATCATCAATATAGTCTCGATATAGATTGCATCTACATGATTCAGAACTTAGGAGCTCCGAGATTTGATTATAATTAAATATAAATCTACCAAATTTCTTGTTGTATTTGAAAGCCTTTTTAATAATAATATTTTTAATAGGAAAAAGGGATTGATATTTTTGAAATATACTTGAAAATTAATTTTGTTAAAGGATTTATTCATAAATAATAATGAACAATATTCTGTAGAGTAATTTTCACTTGCATCTAATTTAATATTCATTTTTTGTACTAAATAGTTATTAAGGTCTCGAATCATATGCATACCATGAGAATCTCGAAATTTATATCTGCTTAAAATATCTGTCATAGTTTTAATTTCAGTTTTATTCAAGCCAAACATAAACGATTTAATTAAGCCTGTGTTGTAGTTATCATCAAATTTAGCAGCTAATTCTAACATAGAATTCTTGAGGGTTGACATGTCTCTAGTAACTCTTTTTCTGCGTTTAGCTTTTGAAATTCTCGCTAAACGAATATTATTACTATTATCAATAAATTTATTAAAATTCGGAAGATATAATGAATTCTCGGATTTTTGTTTAAAAGTTAATAAGGCACTTTCACCTTTCCATATAACATTCAAACCATAAGGATAATATGATCTAAATGAATCTATAAAAAAGTTTTCGAACCATAATCTTTGTTTAATATTTGGCACTATTCTAAGTATATGTACAGTTATGTTATTGAATCCATGTTTATGAAAGTGTCCTATCTCAATCTTAGCTTGGTTTTTGTTGCAATCAAATTTCCTTGTATCAGACCTATGCTGGTTCAATCTAATATTGATAGTGTTAGAGGTCTGACCTATGTAAGCAAATTTACATATGTTGCATGTCATTTGTAAACACAGTTAAAAGTCTTACAAAATATATAACCTGCATCCATATCCAACTGTTCCCTACTCATCATGCCACACGCCTTGCATCTTTTATCAGTGCAAGATCTAAATTTTAGTTTTAAAGCATGAATATCTCTGAAAAACCGAGTTTCTAATATGTTACCAAAATCATTATCTCTTTGATTTTCATCTATACTATCGGAAAAATGAATATTTCGTTTTGTTGTACGAGATAAATTCTTATATTTAGAGTTCCAAAAAATTCGAGTTTTAAAAAATCTAAAACGACAATGTTTAGATACAGAAGGGAAAGCAAAAAAATTCTGATTATGAAAACAATTCACACATTTTTTTGTATTATTTAAAAAATTTATAGTTTTTTTATATGCCAACTCAGAACCTTTGTGCCCATCACCACAACTAACTAAGGCCATACCCAAATATATACAGAATTTCCACATAAAATGGTAAATGGATGACGATGGTACAGATACCATTATACTGAACCACCGAGCAATGTCATACCCTGGTATAACAAATTGCCAGTCGCTTAAAACTTGTTATTTTTCAAATTCATAGTTATTTTAAAAGTTAAAGGTATAATGAAAGGACCCAAATAAAATATCACTAGCAAAAGTTTTTACAATCACATTAATATAAAGTGAAATAATGAGCAATAATTCTAAAAATCTAACCCACTCATAGATAACATATCCACAATTACTTTATAGGCACAAAATCAGAAGTTGGCATAATATTTTTATATAAACAAGAACACACAAGGAAAAAGAACAAAGCCAAATAAAACTTAATAAAAACATTCATAGACAAGATTTTTTGAATCTAATGGCGATTTCAAAAATTCGCTATAAACAAACATCTGTTTCTATTGATATATATATATATATATATATATATATATAT
Source organism: Trichonephila clavipes (assembly GCA_019973935.1). NCBI lineage: Eukaryota > Metazoa > Arthropoda > Arachnida > Araneae > Nephilidae > Trichonephila > Trichonephila clavipes. Next base: position 263,946 of record BMAU01020878.1, on the reverse strand, counting down.
ATCAATAGAAACAGTATAAATTCATAAAACATCATGAAATATACTGCGGAAGCGGGTGAAAAATATTAATATAGTTTATATTATTATTAATATTAAATTTGATAAAGATTGCACTGATTTTTCAGCAGCCTTTGATTAAATGATCTATTTTTAAAGAATGGTTAGAAGGGGATTTATAAAATCAATCCCAGGGATTTGTATAATACTTTTAGAATAAAGATTTATCCCCCCCTCCCATGCAATTCTGGGCATTTCATATAGTATAAAAATATATCTTAAAGTCAAATCCATCCGACAACTTTTAAATATTTTCTTTATTTTTGATGCAACTATCAAAAATATTTTATGTAAAATTTAAATGTAAGTGTTTTGCATGGTATAAAACTTGGAATATACAGTCAACGTCGTTTTAAAAATGTATCTAGAGATCCAATAAAACGAAAACCTTTTTTTTTTCTCTTTTTATCCCCTAGTTCCTATTTTTCGAAATTTTAAGCATATCGCTAAAGATCATGTTATATATTTTTCTTTAATCCACAAACTATTTAAATAATTATAATTTTTTTTTTTGTTTAAACTCATTTTACATAACATCTTACGGACTTTCGAGAAATGTGTGTTTTTAATGTGTTTAATTTCTTAAAGGTCTTAATGTATGATTTTTCACTGTACTGGTGCATTAACAATGCTAAAATCTCTTTAAGAGTAAAACGAAACTTAAAATTCGCTTTATTACAAAAACAATCTCATTAGTTCACGGCAAAAAAAAATTTAAGAAACCCAAAATCGAATCATACAACTAAAATTAAAACACTTGCTGGCAGCAAACAAGAAGTGAAAGGTAAAACACAAGAGATGATTTGTAGTTGCGGAAATTCTGATCTTAATTTAAAACAGATAAGATCGGGAAGCAAATTAAAGCTTAGGAAAAATAACTAAACCTCTCTTACTGAAAAGTGAAATATGGTTAAAACATATTTTGATTTAAATTCCTTAAGTATTTCTGCCTCATTGCTAATCAATTTTTAAATACGGATTTCGGTGAAATTTTGAAACTGAGAAGTCGGTATTACCAGAAAAAAATGTAATTTATTTACAATGCAAACTTAGTCCTAAAGGAATTGTAAGGAATGTCATACATAACTCCATTGTCTTTTTCCCTAAAAAAACTAAAGAGCATGATATCATTCAATCTTTTTAAACTTTAAAGTAATTTTTTTAAGTCTAGCGTTAAAAACGTTTGAATGTGGATTGTTTGTTAAATCTCTGTTTTTCGAGCGTTTTGTAACTTTCTAAAGGTGCTTCTTTTCATAGGCTTTTAAAATAAGCTCGTGTCATTAAATATAATCACCACAAAGTAAATGAAATTGTTATAAATCTTGAATGTTACAAAAGACATACAAAAATATAAAGGAAATATTGAATATATCTGCGAATATGTATTAAATTTTTGATATGATAAACAATTAATGTTATCTGAAAAATATAGAATAGCCTTTAACGGTAACAAATGAAATTATGTGTTATTTTTTAAGATAATACCTTTGAGACTTGAAAATCAAGAATACATTCCTTAAATTTTATGTTTTTATTTCAGAGCTTATACTTTTGAAGGAAATATTCAGATAAATAACCGGAACCCCGCGTTTAGAATGTGAATGATACTTATTGAAGTATTAGAGAAAGGAACACTATATATAGAAAGATATTATTAAGTAAAAGCAAAATAAGAAGAAAGATATTATAAAATTAAGTAAATAAACATATTATTTTATTAAGAAAAAATAAATGTATTATTTTATTAAGTAAAGAAATAAATTATTTTATTAAGCAAAGAAAGATATTTTTACTATATTATTTTATTAAGTAAAAAAATATATTATATATATTTCACGCAAGAAAATATTTTTAAGTAAAATATTACTTTTTATCGTGTTTAATATAATTATAAAATGTTTCAATATTCTTTTATTTTAATAAATTTTAATTCATGCAATTTTCATTAAATACAACAGAACCAACTCGTGCTGCGTACAGTATAAGTGTTGTGTTGCTGTTACTTATCACCTCATCGACAGAAATATCGGATTAAGGTCTACGAAATTCATCGCTGCTAAGGACTAGATTTTTATGCCTGTCGTTAGCCTTAGCTTTGAGCACAATCCAATATATTAAGTAGAAAGAATTATTCAAATAATGTACGCATAGAATAGAACTGAATGGTGATACCCTAAATCAGCGATAATCTACCTGTGGCCCACGGGGTCTTTAAAATTGGCCCGTCATGGCTCATTGTTCTGAAAAATTCATTTATTTATAAAAATGTTGTCGGAAACTTTTTGTTAAGAAATCAAATAGATCAATTTTGATTTTTGCTATCGATGTCGTATGGGTTTGAATTGATACTTTTTTTCTGATTAGTGATAATAGACAATAGTGGAGTAGCGACCATTTTATAAGTGTAACTAATTTGTAACTATATTTCGTATCTTGCAGGCGAAAAATATTCGAAGAAAATAGTTCGTTTCAAGACAATTGGGAAGTTAACTATTCTGTAGGGAAAAGCAAGCATGGATCGGTAATTTTTTGCTTTGTCACGAAAGTGTTGTATTTAAAAAATACCAATAAACAAGAATCGTTCAATGACACTTTTCCTCGAAGATCTCTTTCAAGATGGGATAAATAGGCTTTCTTGAATAATCTTAACAATAGCAAAAAAGGGTTTTGTCAGTGGTAATGTTGCAGTGATAACAAAGGCACCCTATGAAATTTGTTATATTATTGGTAATCATATGAAACCGTTTACTGATGCAGAAATTGTGAAGGAGTGATTCTTAAATGCTTTCAATTTACAAAAATTCAGTGACAAAAATAAATATATATATATTAAAGATAATTTAAAAAGCAAAATAGAAATTTTTATATTTTGATCAATTTTCCACATTTTAAATTTCCTATGTTATCTTTGTCTTAAAGTATATTTCTCCCCCCCTCCTCCTTCATTAATCTTCATGTTGCGGTCCGCGAGAAAAAGCTAACATATGTATATGGCCCAGCGGAAAAAAAAAAGGTTGAGTACCCCTGCCCTAAATTGTTTCCAATTCAAATTAGTTTTCCTCATCAATTTTCAATTCACAAGAATTGAGGGGGAAGATACTATAAATGACAATAATAATTTTACTAGTCATTTCTCTTAAAATATTACTCTATTTTATTTTTAAAAAATTCATTATGTTTTTCAAATATTTTTAATAGAAGATAGATCAGTTAAATGTAAAAAAATACAGAAATATTTGAATAACTTTCATCAATCAGAAACTTTACTACGCAACTAATTTGATGAATTAACTTTTCAAAAGCAAAGAATACACCCATTTCTTTCGCTGCTTTAATTCAAAAACAATGCATAAGTTAGGACGTATATGCAATCCAATATATTAAAGTTATTTTTCATCATTCAATAAGGGAAAGCCGTTAATTACCGATTCAAAATGAACTGAGGCTTATTTCTTTCGCCGCTTTATTTAACCTGCTTTTCAAAAGTGTACACCCAATAGACATCATCAGCAAACAAACAAATGCTTTTAAGAAGCTACCGATGCTTCCTAAACGAAGATACATGACTCCTGAAGATAATGGCAAAAAAGAAACTGTGTAAGCAATTGGGATAAGACAATTAAATAGACTTACAATAGCATCTCTAGTATTCTTTTATCACAAATCATTTAAGCTATGTATGCTTGCAAGATTCCTTGTTCTGTATCTTAACACATGTTACAATCTGCGAAAACAACTGTAAACAAAAAAGAAAAAAGTGATAGAAAACTGTCGGTAGGACGTCTCTTACGAGTAAAAATTGATCTCTATACGCAACTAATACATCATTGTCAGCTGTTTCTAAAATGGGGGAGGAATTGGAATTTCGCAAAAGAAACTTAATATTGCGGTTGTATCTGTAGTTTCCAACATTTGACGAAATTATCATTCTTTCTTCAAGAACAATAAATACATAGTGTTTTCGAACTTACAAACATCGTTTCGATTTCATAATTTTAACTCGTCTCCAAAATTTTTATCCTTAAATGTAGTTATGTTGTTACTCATTTCGTGGTTATTGTTCATTACTTTTTTCTGAAGATGCAGCGCAAAACCATTTAATATAAAGAAATGTATTAGAAATTGTTTTCAAAAATAAGTTTAAATTAAATAATAAATGTATTACTTGATTCATTTCTTAATGAGATCTATATTTTGCATTAAAACTGAAGAGCCATGTACAGTCATTATAGTTTATGATCTATTTAATTCACAGTAAGCATATTTTAATTAATAACAGCAATATATTTTATTGTAAAAGCGTTAATATAGTAGAATTCAAAATGTCAAGCTTTGTTTTAATTTTATTAATTTATAATTTGTTTAAGTCAGTGCTTCTCAAACTTTCAATACTGGCGCCCCCCTTTTCGTTCACAATTTTTTTCGCGCCCCCCCCTTATACATTAATAATGTACTGAATGCAATAATAATGCACTTTGACGCTAAAGTTACAATAGGCGATCTTAATTATAAACCATACAAATTATTAATATAAGTATTAAATTTTGTATACTACTTTTAAGCAAAATAAATAAATAAATAAAATAATAGGATAATTATTATGTTATTTTTCCTTTCTCTAATTTTTAAGTTGAACATATTACAAACTGCAGTACCTGCTTAGAAGACAAAATATAGATATCTGCGCTAAATATAGAAAAAGAACTCAGAGGGTCAATTTCTAATAATAAGCATAAGCATTCCATGGACGTCATTAATACTTATTAAACTTGTTCTTAATTTAGTATTAATTAATTAGTTATAAAATATTCTCTGTAGCACTGATACATTAAAAGTATACCGGCTGAAGTGCCCGCTCTTTGCTCGAGTTCATTTATAAGAAAATAAAACATTATTGATATAATAGTTGAATTGTAAGGGAAGCAAAGCTAAGTGCTCGACAATGTTTACAAAAACGTAAAATGATTTTTTTTAAAATCGTTGCTCAAATTATAATTAGTTTTAAGCGAATTGTAATTTTAATCCTCACAGAATTAGCATTTATAATTGATGTTATACAGTAGCGCACACAGGAATTTTTCAAGGGGGCCGGGGTCGAAAGTTCACCAATCTTGTATCAGGTTCCTTTTGATTTTGTCGATTTTCGGGAACAAAACACAGTAAAAAACTAATTCCTGAATAAATAATTAGCATTAACTAATAAAATTAATCATTAATAACAAATACTTAACTAAATTTTGCGTACTATAAACTTAGAATTATAATCAATCGTAAAAAAATCAAGGGCTTTCGGGGTTCCGGACCCCCTTGTGTGCGCCACTGATGTTAAATAATGATCAATAATATAAAATATCGATGAAGAATAATTGTATTATTTTTAATATTTAAAGTGAAAAGATTTCAACATGTTTTAACCCGGGAGCAGGCGCGCACTCGGTACGGTCGGGGTTATTGAGTCACCTCAATCCTTTTTTTTTTTATAATTATTTTATTGTACACGATACAAATCATGATTCCAGTAAATAATTTAGCTAAGAGAAAGTTTACTTACCTACTTTCAAGGACTTTTAAATTTTTGTTTGGTAATAAATAAACAGTTTTGCCAGAATTAACTATTTCGTAATCTGTGTGTCCCGCGCGACCACTTCCGGGTAAAAAGTATATTCATTATGATAATATGTATGTTACTGCTAAAAAATTGTGTGAAACGTTTTTCGTTATGCTTTATACATTGAGAATACTTATAAAAATATGTCTTGGCCAAGTAATCCTTCATGTGCTTGTGTGTGTGTGTGCTCTCCGTGGTTTTCCAAATATCATAAAACTCTTTTGCATGAAAAAAAGCGCAACAGAGAACACGTAAGAGAGGGGTCATAACTAACTGTACCAATAACTTAGAAGGTCAAACAGATTACAGCTATAATGTGCAGTATTTCAAAAATAATGACAGTGATGAATTTTTTATGTTCCTAAAGTTTTTCGATTCTGGGTCCGGGATCTGGTTTTTCTCTGAAAGAGTAGTATGCTAGGTTAAAAAAAGCGTAATAAAAAAATCTCTCATCACGGGATGACAGCAAATCAAATGAAAGTTTTTTATTTGGTTATAGATCAAAGATAGCTAATTAGGTATTGAAGAAGTTTTTATTTTTGATGGCTTAATATCGCGTATAAATTATATCAGAGTAAAAGTGCATTTGTTATTATGTCCGAAAGTATTTTGTTTTAATTCATTCCAGTAAACTAATCATTTTTTAAATCTTTTATTTTCGATATGCTCGCGCCCCCCTCGTAAAGTCATTGTGCCCCCCAGGGGGCGCGCCCCACAGTTTGAGAAGCACTGGTTTAAGTATAAACACGCAAATTAGTCGTTTTCAAAATTACATCTAATCACAAATTCATCAACTCACACATTTCTTGAACAATAATTTTCTTTTTTGTATTATCATTAATGTGATGATACTTTTCCAAAAAAATTTAAAGATATAAAAATACTTTTTAGCTAATATGTGTATGCATTTTTACATATTATTTCTTAATATCGAGCGTTCATTTGAGCGTTTAAAAACTAATAAATCATTCAAAACACATATTAGTAAAATTCGAATATAATTCATAAAAATTGTTCTACAGTGTATTATTTCTGTTTTTCTTTAAGGTATCCGACAACGTTCGGAACCGTGATTTTGCAAAAACGTATAAATGGATAATACTTATATTTAGTGTCACTTAGATTAGAAAATGTATATAAAATGGCTTTAAAAATAGCATTACAATAAAAAATGATTTAAGTACAATATTTTGACAAAAAATTCCCATAAAATAATCTTTTTATCCAAATGTTCTCCTTTTGTGAAAAATGCTTCTATTATAATAATAATTTCCCTGTTTATAGCTCAGACCTCTGTACATAGGCCCAACTAGAATTTTTGAAATATATAACTTAGAGGTGGGTTTATTCATGTTTTACGACAATAGAAGGGAGAAACTTTAAGAAAAAAATGCCGATAATTATTTCAATTGGTGATAACTCAGAAAATAATGTGACTTTTTTAAGAAATCATAGTTGAGACTCTGTACAGAGATTTGAGCTATATACAGGCAAAAGATTATTATAATAGAAGCATGTTTCACAAAAGGAGAACATTTTGTGAAAAAAGGTTATTCTACTTTAATTTTTTGCCGAAATATTGTATTTAAATAAATATTTTTGCCAAAATGTCCTTTAAAAAATTGTATACATGTATCATAAATCATGAAATGTATCCATTTATGCGCCTTTTTAAAATCACGGTTCCGAACGTAGTCAAATACCTTAATATAAAATGAGAAATTTTATCACTTGTTATATAAAAAAATTTTTTTAATGATTGTAATTTTCGTATTTGTTATTCATCGATGAATTTATTTCTTCAAGTGCCTAGTTATTTTTGAGTTGTACTTAAACATGCAATGCAAAATATTTTTCCTAGTGGATTGATTGTGCCAGTTGGCTCGGTCGATTCGGCCGAAATTACTCTCACTCATGATGGCTTTATCATATAACAAAATTATGTAATCATTTGTGCACAGTGGTAGCACGAAAGTAAAAGGTTTGAATCTGGCAACAGCGATATACTTTTACTACAATTTTATCAGAATAGATGGAATGAGGAAAGTAACCATTTTACTCATGATAGACATCTGCGACTTATTCTTTCGTAACAGTAGCAAAATCTAAAACAGTAGTTTATCTAAACATGTGAAATTCAATCATTTGAAGGTGGTTATTACGGATTAAATGACTTTTATGTCGAGTATAACCCTAGTTTTTTATAAAAACGACAATGCATTGGTATTATGAGTTGATTGTGCTTCAAATTAAAATCAAAAACTTCTTATAAACTGTAATTTTTCATGGTTTTTTTATAACTTAACTTAATTTTCAGTTTCTTGTTTTTTTTAGTTTTTTTTCTGGCTAATTAAAATTAACTTTGTATTTTTGTTGTGCTTTATATTTAAAATGAGAAAAAGGCGAACAGGAGAATAGAATTATTTGAAATGAAACTTCACATAAAAAATCCGAGCGTTTTCATATGAAGGAGATGATAGAGAAAATGACTAACTTGAATATATATATATATATATATATATATATATATATATATATATATATATATATATATATGGGAGTCCGAATAAATCTTCGAATAAAAATCAGACTCTTCAGAAGGCGGGATTTTAGATTGGCGAGGTGGCTTGTCTAGGGGTAAGTATTTAAGGGTGAGTGATGAATTATTAATTGAATCTAAGTCATTTAAACACAAATACACTCGTTTACTTCAAAGTAAACGAGAATTTATTTAAAGTTAAAGGGAAATATTTACAAAAGGGGATATTTACAAAGAGAAAGAAATGCAGGAATTAGGTTAATAAAAGTTGAGTTATACCTTTAGAAGATGGGGAAATAAACCTTTTCTCATTCTTGGATGTTAGGACTGGTGGTGCCGCGCTGGACGCGGAAATGCGGTAAAGACGCGACGTGTTGAACTAGCAGTGGTTAGTTGGTCTCTGCCGAAAAATTATTCAAGCCGGAGCTACGAAAGCTCACTAGATGGCGCTGCTTCGGAATGCAGTAATAAATAAAATTGAGATTTATGGTCCTCTGAAAAGGATATGACTCAACCTTTTAACAAATGTTTCAAAGGGAAAATCCTACAAAATCACGCTCTCCTGAAAGAGCTGGTCTCTCAGCTCTTACAAAATGTGGAGAGCTAAAGTACTTTAAATACAAACTATTTTTAGTTACTACTATAAATTTGATGATTATTGGAATATGAATGTAATAAAGACAAATAATACAATTCTTAAAGATAATAAAATATTACAGATGAAAAGATGTATACCTAATATTCACAATTCCGGACCTAAAATAAAGCATATAAAAACAAAATATTCTATGTTGTGATCTACAATTAACTAAACCATAAAAAAATCATTCGCATCAATAGAAAGATAATGAATAATACGAAAATATAATAAATATTGCAAGTGAATATAAAGTGATTAATGGAAACGAGTGTTACCGTAGGACATCTATTAATTTCTCAAGAGGGATATAATATGAGAAAAATTAAAAATAATAACTAATATAAAAAATTCAATTAAGCATAAAAATGTTTCATCAAATCAGCTGAGGTGGTGGTTGAGTTCGGTCCTTCGTGCTGACCAACCTTTTCCACTTCATACCTATCCTTGGAATTAACTTTTGTTACTTTGTAAGGGCCTAAGAACTTTGGTCTTAGTTTCAGTCCAGCTCCAAATTGGGTTCTTTGGATGGCTACTAAATCACCTTCTTTGTATAACGAAGCTTTCTTCTTCTTCTGTTATACGTCTTTCTATTTTCAGACTGTAGGGTTTCGATGTTCTTTTTTGCATCATTTCTTAAAAATCCGCGTTGTTCTAGTAATTCATTCGCCATTTCTTCTAGAAGTAAGTCTTTGATTAGGATGTCTTCCTTGTTACGCATTTTGATTCCCACTAATAGTTCGAATGGTGTCCATTTTGTACTGCGACTTATAGTACTATTTAGTATTCTCTGTAATCTGTCGACGTATTTGTACCATTTCGTTGAGTCGTCTAATGATAGTTTGGTAAGAACTGGAATCAAAGTTCGATGAATTCGTTCAACTTGTCCGTTTCCTCGAGGAACACCTGTTGCTATTTGTAGATGTTGAATGTTTTCTTCATCACAGTAGTCGTTGAATATTTTTGAAGTGAACGCTGAACCTCTATCAGAGATAATTCTGATGGGATTACCAAAGGTCTTCTGCTGTTGTTTTAGTTTTTCGAGGGCACTTTCAGCAGACACAGTTTTGACGGGATATAGCCAAGTAAATTTGGTAAATGCGTCTACTACGGTGAAAATGTGTTGGTAACTTTTGTTTGTGGAGGGTAAAGGACCAATGAAGTCAACATGGTACGTACTTAAAAGGAGTGCTTTCCTTAGAAACAGGATTCAAAAACCCTTCCTTTTTGCCAGTTTTCTTATTAGCTAAGATACATAGAACACAATTAACTATTACTTTTTTAACGACGTTGGATAAATTTGGGATAAAAAATTCCTGTTTCACAATTTCTTCTGTTTTTCCTACTGAGAAATGACCATTTTCGTGAATCAATTTAATTAGTTCAGCTTGCATTTCTTTAGGTGTTACAATTAATTCTCGACCATTTAAGTACTTGTAGAGTATACCATTTCGCTCAAAAAATTCTTCTTATTCTTGTTTCTCTAGAAGTGATTTCAATGTTTGGATGTTGTCATGTTCCTTTTGTGCGTTTTTAAGCTTTGAAGTTAATGTATCATTGCATACCATCATTACGGGATATCGGCTAAGAGCATCAACGGGCTTCATACGACTTCCAGCTCTGTGCTCTATTTCATAATCGAATTCTTCTAATTGAAGCGCCCATCTGGCTATGCGAGTAATTAGCTCCTTTTTTTGCATAGTCTTCTGAAATGCTGAACAGTCAGTTACTATTTTAAAGTGTTGTCCTAAAAGATAAACACGAAACTTCTTTAATGCGTTGATAATTGCTAGTACCTCTAATTCGTAGCTGTCATACTTTTCTTCTGCTGTATTTGTCTTTTTCGACAGGTAGTAAACGGGATGTAACTTTCCATCTTCTGCTTCTTGTAACAAAATTGCGCCGTACCCTTGTTTACAGGCGTCTGTATGCAGTTCTGTTTTTCTTCCATACTTGTAAAGGTGCAAGATTGGGCCTTCGGACATGATTTTCTTCAATTTTTCAAATGCTTCTTTTTGTTGAATCCCGAAAACAAAGAGGTTTTCTTTTCTTGTTAAATCGCTAAGTGGTTTAGCTATCTTTGAATAATACTTGATGTACTTGCGGAAATATCCAGTTAAACCAAGAAAACTTTGTACTCGTTTTATTGTTGTTGGTTCTGGAAATTTTCGGACAGCTAGTGTCTTCGTGGGAGATGGTTTAATAGTTCCGCTTTCTACAATGTGACCTAAAAATTTAATTTTCTTTTTTAAGAATTGGCACTTCTTGAACTTAATTTCTAATCCGTATTTCTTTGCGACTTCAAAAATAATTTTAAGTTTTTCGAGACCTTCCTGTTCGTTTTTCGCTGGAATGACGAGATCATCTAAATAACTGATTACAATTCCTTTCCGAGTAAGATCTCTAAATATACTTGATACGTAGCGTTGGAAAACTCCTGGACTTGTGCTTAGTCCGAAAGGAACTTTGTTGAATTCAAATTGTCCATCTGGGACGATAAAGGATGTATACTTTCTGCAATCTTCGTCAACATCGACATGGAAGAAACCATTGCGTAAATCTAATGTAGAATATACCTTTGCTTCTTGCAAAGTGTCTAAAACATCTTCGATGATAGGTAACGGAAATTTATCTTTTACAAGCTTCTGATTCAATTTTCTGTAGTCAATGCACATTCTCGAAGATCCATCTTTCTTTTTTACCATTACGATTGGACTTGCATATTCCGCAGAACTCGGACGTATAATGCCTTCGTTGAGCCATTCTTCTATCTGTTTGTTTACTTCTTGTCTTTCTGTGAAAGCTAGTCGACGAGGAGGTTGACAGACTGGTTCGTCTTTTAAAATAACTCTCATTGTGACGTCGGTAGATGCTGTTTTTTCTGGCTTGTAGTCTTGAATTAACTTTTCAAGTTCCTTCTTGATTTGACGATTTTCAACATGACGTAGGCCTAGCTCTTCTTGAAGATTTTCAGCAGATATTTGCATAAGCTGTGCATGATTCTCATATTTGTTGAATTTAACTCCTTCTTTAGTAAAACTTATCGATGCTTGTTCCAAAAGATCTGATCCAATAACTGCTTCGAATTTTAATTTATCAGTCGGTACAACATGCCAAGTTAACGAGTAATTTTCATCATCTATTTTGAACTTATGTTCAAAGGAACCGATAGTTGTCACTTGTGCTTCACCAATACCTGTGAGAAGCATCTTGTTCTTCGATAATTTTGTTGGATCCATTATTCTTCTGCTCGTATTTTCTCGAAGCAAACTTACGGTACTACCACTGTCTATCAGCGCCGTGATTTTCACCTTTCCAAAAATATATCTTTTAGTACGTAAACCTTCCTTAACGATGAGTGTGCAAGTTTCTTTTGGAGGTTCTTTGAATTTCTGCGATTTTGAATAGTTCGTCTGAGCATGCTTGGAAGCATTGTGATTTGAGTGTTTCTCGTAATTTTTGTTGTAATACCCTTTCTGCGCGCTGTCTTGATATCTTTGAACAGATTCGTACTTGGTAACAGGCGCTTCGTAATGTTTGTTGTAATTCGTTGACGCTGGAAACTTCTTATCTTTCCTGTTATACTCGTATTTTCCTGGTGATTCATATCTGCGATTCTTTTCTGTGAATCTGAATTCTTGTTTCTTCACAAATGGACTGCTAGATTTTTGTTTCAGAGTCCTTTTAAAGTCTTCGAATTCTTCTAGTTTTTCTGCTAATTCAACAGGGGAGTTCTTATTTGCCCATTCATCAAGATAATATTCTTTAAATTCAAAAGGAGTTTTTCGTTTGAGTTGATCTGTTATGATTAGATCTGATAACTTGTTGAAAGTATCTATCTTCAATCCATCTATCTTCAATCCATCTATCCATCCATTGAAGTAAGTGTTTAACTCATGGTAAAAATCAATCCATGTTCTTTCAGGTGCTTTTTGGTGAGTGACAAATAGTTGTCGAAACTTTTCTGGAGTTAGTTTAAAGCGTTTCAGCAGTAAATCTTTAACGTGTTCGTAAGAGTTAGCTTTATCGTCAGGCTCTCTCGCTATGATGTGAGATAGTTCCGTCGGTAACAAGCCTAACAGATGAGAAACCCAGTTTTCTTGATCAATATTCAATCTCTGCGCTTGACGTTCTAATAATTTTAGATAAAGACTGATGTCGTCTTTCAAATCAAAACGATGTATAAACTTTGAAATTTCTTTGACGAGAAATTTAGTATCACTTTCTTTGGATGTATCAGCGCCTAACTTGGATTGTGTTTGGATTCTTAACTTTTCCAACTCAAATTCATATTTGCATTTTTGCTCATCTAACCTCAATTGTTCGAAGCGTAATTTTTCTTCTCTTTCTTCAATGCGTAATTTTTCTTTTTGCTCTTCAATGCGTAAATTTTCTTCTCTGGCTTTGCGATCCTCAACAATCGTTGAATGTATGTTTTTGGTCAGTTCTTCGTCATAATCTTCACTACCAATAATTAGATCTTTGAGTGTGGCGATGGTCATCGATTTATCAAATTTTAAATTTAATTCCGTGGCTAAGACAAATAAATCTTCGCGTCGACCTTTGCCAAGATACGCCATTTTAAAATTTAAATTTAAGTTTAGATAGTAACCAAAGGAATAAACAAAATTGTTACGCGTTCAAACAAAAACAATGATGTTGCTATTGGCAATTCTCGTTTGCATTTACAAAAATTCTCAAGTTAAAATGATATTGCATCAAAATACACTAAATATACATTGAAATATTCAAATTCTATTCATTTAGAAATATTTTTAACCAGTAACGTATAAAGACAACAGTGCGAGATAAAATACGTAATGCTTAATTTAAAGTAGTCAAATCATTAATTTCAACTAAAAACAAAACCTTTTTTTTTTTTTTAATATTTTTAAACCATTTGATATATCAGTTATCTCATTTCGTTATAACAAATGCAAAAAGAATTTGAAAGAAAAAATAAACTAATATAAATCTTGTTTAGAAACTGTGATTAAATTTATTGTGATATGAAAAAGTTAATCATTTAGAGTTCTTTTGCTGAAAAAAGCAAACAATTAGAAGTTATTCAATTAAGAAAAATCTCATATATATTTTTTATTACACTAATAAAAATAAAATCTTTTTAGGATCTCATCAGCAAATTTTAAGAATAAACACATGTTTCAGCATAATAATTCTGTCAAAAATGAACTCAAAATACTTATATATTGAATGATATTATGCATCATTTAAAATAAGATTATACATGATCTTTCATCAATTCTAAAAAACATAGCATATTCTTTCAAAATATATTTCTCGAATACTCATAAAAAATAATTAATTACTAAACAGATTCAAGAGAAATGTTAAACTATATGAGTCATTGAAATTACGATTGCAACCAAATAGAAATGTTTAGGAATGGAAAACATTAATCTTTTAGTTCAAGGTCGATGACGTAACTGAAGAAATGAAAACTTTTCGCACATACATGAAATTCAATGCGATTCGTTAATAAATGAGATACAAATAAAACTTTAATATTACGTACGACTTTCTTAATATTTTAAAAGATATACTTGTAGAAAATTTTAATTGATACGATTTCTATACACATAGAAAAATAGTATTTCAGAAAAACACACATGATATTTAAAAGTGTATAAATTACTTCATGAAATCGACTACAACAATTTTTTCATAATCAAATTAACGGTGACTCACGTATGCTTTTAGATTTTTTCCTTTTGAAGAACAATATAAAAAGTACCTGATACAGTTGACGACGTGTGATTAATTACTTGAAAACAAACACACTTCAAAGGCTCCTGGATGTGTTCACTGGACTTGTGAAACTCTTGTAGTTGTACACGGCGGAAAATAACGTGGTTGATGACTTCGGGAGTCGTTTCGTTCTATGCACCTAAATGTTAGTGTTATGAGAGGCAATCCGCATTTTCGATTCAGTCCGTTTGTTATTTTAGGCTTGCAGCCAAAAATGGGTTTTTTTTAAAGAAGAAGAGAGTTAGAAGGTTATCAACTTATTATTTAAGGAAGATTTTCAAGATCAAATCCCAGGCGATCCCCCAATTATTTCTGTGCGAGTCCGAATAAATCTTCGAATAAAAATCAGACTCTTCAGAAGGCGGGATTTTAGATTGGCGAGGTGGCTTGTCTAGGGGTAAGTATTTAAGGGTGAGTGATGAATTATTAATTGAATCTAAGTCATTTAAACACAAATACTTCAAAGTAAAAGAGAATTTATTTAAAGTTAAAGGGAAATATTTACAAAAGGGGATATTTACAAAGAGAAAGAAATGCAGGAATTAGGTTAATTAAAAGTTGAGTTATACCTTTAGAAGACGGGGAAATAAACCTTTTCTCATTCTTGGATGTTAGGACTGGTGGTGCCGCGCTGGACGCGGAAATGCGGTAAAGACGCGACGTGTTGAACTAGCAGTGGTTAGTTGGCCTCTGCCGAAAAATTATTCAAGCCGGAGCTACGAAAGCTCACTAGATGGCGCTGCTTCGGAATGCAGTAATAAATAAAATTGAGATTTATGGTCCTCTGAAAAGGATATGACTCAACCTTTTAACAAATGTTTCAAAGGGAAAATCCTACATATATATATATATATATATATATATATATATATATATATATATATATATATATATATATATATATATATATATAATAATGTGCATTAGCATGGAGATATTGATGATCCTAATGGTAGTTCCAACTATAGTCAGCCGAACATTTTTTAAAAAAGCGTATAATAAAACAAAAATCACAAAAACTATTACGTTTGTGGAAAGGCTATTTACGAAGAATATACTTAAAAATTTAGCAAAGAGAATGTGAACAATGACACACACAAAATTAATCTTATTTTTGCGCAGTGAGTTTTTATTTCCAAAAAAAAATCGCGATTTTTCTTTTATTTGACATTTTTGTAGAATTCAAGAATGATTCAAAATATATTCAAATATGAAAAATAAATACTTTATTGATTTTTATCTTTAACTAAATTTCCAAGAATAATTGAAAATTTTAATATATCCTTCTGGAATGCATGATGAACTTGTATTTGCACGTGGAGACACGTTAACATTTTTTTCTTCGAATTATAACGAAACCCCTATTATTTAGTGTTACCTTTTTTTAGGGGGCTAATCACACACATTAAGAGATTTATATTATTCATACGAGGAATTTAATCATAATTTTAAGCATATTTATCCCTCTGACGTAAGTAATTAACCTAATTGGGCACAAACTAATATATCATATCATGTTGCAATTCATTATTTTAAGAGTTCCTTCTTTGACTTATACGACTTTTTTTGTCTGGAATCTTTTAACAAAATGTTAAACAAGATAGATAGTGTTTCGTCAAAACCTTTCAATTAAGTAATTGGTTAAAATGTATAACTTAACACTTGAATAAGTAGTAAAATATTTATCATGTATTCGAATAATTTTTATGTATAAATATGTGGATCTGTACATCCAAACTAAACAGATTTAATTAAAATGAAAAGTTGAATCAATAGATATTTAAATATATTGAAATTTTTATTTGAAAATTTAAATAAACAATTTTATAAACACATTATTGTGAAAAATCTAAATTTCAATATACATAGACAGTTAATTTCTACCTATTTATGAACGAAATAATTTGAAATTGTTTCGCATTGCTCTATTGGAATTTTCTTCTGTTTTAATTGAAATGTTCCGAAAGATATCTGTAATATCTATTTGAATATATAGATAACTTTTATCCATACAATCACAAATGTAAATTACAATTTTAATGGCGCTACTTTGAAGATAAACATTGTCTTCATAACCAAAGTTTTAAAAACTAATAGCCATAAATAAAACAGATACAACTTTACGTATTATATTGCCCCGTGGTTAAATGGTTTTCAAATCTAGAAAAGATCATTTCAAGTGGGTTCTTTCAAAGTAAATCGAAATGACACTAAATGCAATAAACTTATTTTAAACATATTAAATCACACACAGGTATAAAATCGCAATTATATCATAGCAAAGTTAACACAAAATACGGAACACGCTGTTATAATATCACATGAGGTTATTCAAACAACATCAGTTGCTGCTGAAGGAATTCTAATTGGACTTCCGTCCATTTTATGATCTTTAAATGAGCATTCTAAAACGATCATATCTCATCAAATAATCATTTTAAATTCTCTAGATGTCTCTCTGGAGGCAACTATTTTTTCTGCCAAATTCAGCAACTTGAAGAGATGTGGCACCAAGTACATTCCAACCTATTCATTTTCCTTAACAGAAGTATTATCTCTTTGAAAGCAAACCATCTTTTTGACAGCAACATAAAAGAAGGAACTTAAAATGTTCCGGATTAATTTGTTTAAAAAAATATTTGTTTCAAAAGTTCTGGATTTCATATATATATATATAAACGAAAAATTGTCACTTTTGAAATACTTGGGTTACTGCATGACGTAATAGGGCTTAAACATTAAAAATGAACAGAGTCATCACTCACATTTTCAACTCATCTCTAATATTAAAATGAATTGCAATTTTTGAAGAAATACCTTAGTTATTTAGTTTATACAGACATGATTGTTTTATTAAGGGTGTAAATAAAAGTTCAATAGGAGATAAATTTATTTAAAAAAATGTTTTTCTTTAATAAATTAAATTCATTAAAAAGAAAAATTATTTAAACCACATTATCCTTATAATTTTTTTCTGTTATTATTTGTTTCAAATGGGCTGCATTTTGGCCACTAAGCCTAAACTCGGAAAGTCCCCTAAAGTGGAAGCCATTTCATTGATGACAACGTCTACTGGCGGCTTTCGCTACTAAATTGTGATGTTTGAGTTTTATTCAATTCAAACTCTCGTCGAATGCTAAATATTTTCATGATTTAATTTTGCCGTTAAGTACCAGAGCTAAATTGATAATGCATATTTTTTTCATGCCAAATAATCATATGGCATGCGTGCCTAAGATCTTCGGATCCATAAAGTCTATCAACTCCAGCCGTGATAGAACCCTCGAGTAAGTGAGTAAATGAGTGAATATTAACGTCACACTGTTTAGCTACACGAAGTCTATTGGCGACGGGTCACGAAAATTTGAACCATGTTCAAGTGACGTGGATGATACCTGAGCTGGCACCCCCATCTCCTAACTACCACACAACACCAAGGGAGGACGTTTCAGCTCTCGACAGATTTAACGTGCATCGCTGCCCTACACGGCGGGTCTTTAGTGGTACTGGGCTCGAACTCATGACATGCCTGCCATGATCCGATACCTTGACTACTGTGCTACCACAGGCCCCGGGGATCGAACCCGCAATCTTAGTCTTATGAAGTGGACACGCTACCTCACATCCACCAAGTCGACCCTCGGTTTTTATAGGACTGTTGCTTACTTGTTTTCCACGATTTTATATTTTATTTCCAGAAATGAACACAGTATTTTTCCTTTACGTTTTTTTTTTATTTTTACCTTACATTAAATGTATTTAATAAGTAATATTAAATTTATTTTTCTACATGTGCTGTCATGATGAATTATGCTCCATGTATCAATTAAAATTAAATTATGAGTTGCTTTTGTACATAAACTATGATGATTGTAATATTTGACATAGACTAATAAACTATTTAGAGATTGATAGAAACAATAACGTACTCAGTGATGTTTTAAACATAAATTTTGCAATCGTTTTGTAAAAAATATTCCATAATTCAACACCATGATCAATCAGGAATATAAAAATAAGAGTAATTATGATGCGTATATAATCATAATTGTCATGTTAGATAATTTATTTCTAAATTAATTTTTACCAGCTGCTATTCAAATTTTATTACGAAGTTTTGAACATCTATTCACAAGTTTAAAGCATTGCTTTGAATGAAATTTAAGGTATCCGTACACCTTCGAAGAAATTTTTTTTAAAAACTGTAATATTTGCTATTAAAATATTTTTACTGATGAAATATAACTTAAAACTATGAAAAATACATTTAATATGTTACTTGTAGTACATAAAAAAATTTTAGGGAGTAAAACATAGTGTAAATAATAATTAAATTGATTATTAGAATAACGCACATAACTCAAATGTAAACAAAAATATCCCTTTTCCGTAAATTTGATGATGATCATTATAACATTTTTTAGGGCTGGTACTATTTTCCTGATGATAATCAATTATTACAATTTTTATCAAGTTTCGAGTAAAAGAACATTGAAAAATCATTAAAAAATTATTACGAGCATGATATATACCTTAGTTACTAAAAACATATCAACTATATAATTATGAAAGTAGTAGGGGTTCTTTAAATCTATAAAACAAATATATTTATAAAATTTGAACTAATTTGGTTCACAACTTTTTCTGATATTTATGTTGTCAGATGTCAATACGTTAAACAAATTCATTTTGAGATAAATCAGAAATAAATTTTGAACTGCAAATTTTAATATTAAACACAATTTGATATACATAAAATGCTCCTGATTTATAAATAACACCTTCGTTACTCTCTAAAACATTGATTTTTTTTTCCTTGTAGCTCTTAAAATTTTTCTACGCTGCTTTACATTTGGTGTTGAATGTCGTTCTGCGTCGTTCATTGTATTGATGTCAAGATGTTTGTATGCTTTTAAAGTAAAATAACCAGGAGTTATATTAAGTTTTTTAAAAATTTCAACACAACCCTTGTATCCATCATTAAATTGGATCACAGCATCCAATGCACCAGATTTTAAACTTTTGAGGCACACGAAAACTTCCTTGGGTACTCTCTGCCATATAACGCCATTTAAACACTCGTTTGAATTTTGTGTTTTGCCATGCAGGCATTTAGTAAGCAGTTCTTTGGTACACAACTCTAAATATGTAGGCTTAATCGTGTTTAGTACTTCATTTGATAAGCCTTTATATTTTCGTTTGGCTTTTTGCCACAAGACAGTGCTCGCTGGTAGTAGCACCAACTATCTTTTCCGATGGGACACTGCCCATGCATCGGTTTCTCGACCTTGATGAGCAATGAAACAAAGCCGCAATAACATTTTGCTGAAGACCGGATAGGTTTCCAGCATTGCTACGAACAGCAATCCCATAATAGTTTTGCAATCGGTCAATAAAAGAGTCGGTGAGTTTGCCTTTACCAGACAGATTTTTATTTTTAGACTTTAGTTTGCGCAATCTCGCACCTACTCTCTTTTGAACATGACCAATGCATTCATATTTTGTGACGCTATCCTTCCCATAAGTATCTTTGACACTGATAAAGCCCTTAGAGTCCCCGTCACCATAATAATGTGCATATTTAAGGCCTCGTTTGACAATAGAACGTTGGAAGATTCTCGTAGCACCAACAGCTTCCATTTTTAACGCAGAACCTTGAAAATTGCTATGGCACACGTGATCTGCTGCAAAAGTTTCCGACTCAATGCTTCTAGGCATTTTAGAAATCTTTCTGCAGGTGGGACAATATGACGACATTATTTCAATGTCTACTACTTTACCAGTGTCAACTGACAAAGCTGCGACACACACATTCATGGAAGAGTAACCTCTACGCTGCCACGTTCCATCAACTGAAATGCCACATTCAACAATTTTATTTTTAGTAGGATGTAGCACTAACAGTTCAGAAGCTGCTTTTTGCATTGATAGTTCACTAACATGAGTTTATTCTCATGATTAGTGTACGCAGTTTTACTGAGCCTGGGTAAATTTAACGTACCACATAATTTAAACCCAGCAGAAAAACATTTCCCAATTTGTCTCATACCATACACAAATCTTATATTTACTTCAGGACAGTTTAAAGTTTTCTTTGAACTAGAAAACCCTGAGTAAAAGTCACAATGTTTACACCTGATAACAAAATTTGAGCACAAACCATATGTGGAATCCTCAGAAAGCAGGATACCTTCTTCGAAACATCTTGGGCAGCAAAGTTGTAAAAACAAATTTAAAAGAGGACTTCCATATCAATTATTCTGTTACCAGTAAGTGGTTTACGTTGATATATTCTGCTATTTCTTCATCAAAGGCAGCAGGTATTTAATTTTTGAAGAACTGACGTTGGTAGATGTTGCGCTGCTACTTTTTGAATGTTTAATGGTAGATCCATTTACTAGAAATTGGCGTTTTCTCTTTGCATTAACTCTACGATTAGCATTACCCATTTTAAATGACAAAAATTAAAATTTTCTGCTATAAAAAAGGATTAAACAAAAGCTTATAAAGAGCTACGCAATCATAAGCAAATGTAAACAAACAGTAAAGAGCAGTCTATTTTCTTGCCATATTCTAGATAAAAATATAAATAAAAACCTGTTGCCAATTATATTCTTGATAATTCTGAAAACTCAAATTCATATTTTAAAAAGTTTAAATTTCTTACTATTGCATATTTAAACGATACTTTGAAAAATAAAAATGTCAATAAACATTTTTTCTACTTCGCAATGCAGACTTGTACTTCCGGGTTCAAAAAGGTGCTATCGAATGAAACTCAAATCCCCATAACTTAAGTTCTAAATAAGATAGAAACAAAATTTAAACACCATTTTAAAGAAAAAAGTTCATATTTTCAAATAACATTTAAATTAAAAAATCGAAAAATTTGACGAAAATGACGTTTTGAAGGTGTACGGATACCTTAACAAAATCCCTCATGTAGTGTTTTTTGTTTGCATGACATTTTCTGTATAATTAAGTGATTTTTTTTTTCATTTGGAATATTTTTACTGAAATATTTTTCTACAACTTACTATTTTTGAGTTTTCTTTAATAAATTAACGCTAAAAAGAAATTAACAAAGCTTGAAAAGAAATGAAGGTATTGTCATCAAGAAGTAAAAAAAACTATTATTTTAACTGCTGAGTTAGTTTACATAAACCTAATTCCATATATTTTTTATTCAACTTTTTTATTAATTATTACTTTTTCTTTTTCAAAGAAAAATGAGAGTAACTAGTGTTTATATTTACTCTAGTAAAGCGCATAATCCCTTTAAAACAAAAATAAATTCTCTGAACTTAGAAAAAATATAATGTAAAAAATAGCATTCCCATTAAATATTAAAATTAACTTAAATATTTAGCCTTGCCTTTTTTCATTCGTTGTAGGTTGTTACATTCTTATAAATCTTTTAAAAGATAACCTATAATTAATAAATAATGATTTTTCATGTATTTGTACTAAAATATATAGGATATTTTATGCTTACAAATTTTGCATGAGTACACAGAAGTGTATATTTAAGTAGTGATTTATTTCTATGAATAACTTTAAATTATAGAATTTTATGACGACTAATTTTAGGTAATCAGGCAATTATGAGCGTCTCTTTTTCAAAATCAAACTATAAATATAAATGTCAGAAAATTAAAATAAAAACTAGCGACAAAATATTTTATAGTATTTTAATAACAGTTGCGCATAGGTTAATTATCCAGTAAGAACTGAATATATTTTACAAATTAATACTTTTTCTTTAAAAGATAAAAAGTAACATTACAGTATGTATCAGAAGATAATTTAATCCAAAAACGAATACACTGAAGCTTTTTTTCGTTCACTTTAAGTGATGACATAGAAAGAAGTAAACATTCATATTTTTACTCCACTAAGACAGGGCATTATTATCATTTTTTCTACGTTCTGCTATAAGATTTTTTCTAAAAAACTCAAACTGCTCGTGATCATTAATTCATGTTTGTTTCATCCATAGAGGAACTAATACTGAGAACAACAGACCCATCTTCAAGAGGAGCTTTCGGTTGTAGCCAGCAGAAGACAGAGTATCTCGTACCTTTTTGCGCTACCAAATGTTTCACCCATTACACGTTTTGACACTTTTTCTTCTCTGATCCTCTCTTTTAAACAGGAAACAAGACACAGAAAATCTCAGACACGAAATGTCCATTAGCCCCATACCAGGGCTGATGGTTGTGACGTGTCACCGGGGCATTTTAGAGAAGGGAATCAGTCATTATATAAATGGGCCTGAATATCTACTCTTTTTTTCCTTCTCTCCTCCTCTTCAGGGGTGAACTTTAAAATTTATAGCGAGTGGGATATGGAAGAATGCCATAAGCTGTGGATGAAACCATCACTTTTTTTAGAAAAATGAGTGGAGAGATCTCTTGATAGCTGTCCAATGCTAAGTATAATGTAAAATTCTTGTAAATGCAGGGAGAGTGAATCACACACGGTAGGTTAAAAAAAATCTAATATCCCGGAGAGTGTGAACAGTAAACTAGTAGCGATAAATTTAATAAAAGTGGGTTAAACTTGCTATAAATTGCTGGTCTTATTGAATTTGTTTTCTTCCAAAGAAGTTAAGTATGCTTTTTTCAGTAGTATTGATTCATGCATCATGATGGATTCATGTAAATTATTAAAGTACCGAATTCGGCAATACCCATCAGACTTATTTTTACGAAGCTAAAAGTAAAATTCTAAAAGATTAATTATATTTCGTATATATTTAAGTGATTAAAAGAGTTAGAATATGCCTAACTTCCTCTTATATGGAGTGAAATAAAATTAGAAAAGTAAATTTGGAACAACACAACATTTTGACACATTATAACTTCTGTTATTGCAAAGAATATTGTCTGAGTATTATAAACGTAATAATATACTACATTATTTTATTATTGGATAATAAAGTACATGCTAAATATACTAAGTAAAATAATGTATTATTATTTAACCCTTTATATACCGCATTAGGATTTACTGCAGTTTTTTTTTCCATGTAATATTTTTATTGAATCACTACATTGAAAATTAAGGGATATACATAAACGAAATACTCAACTTTGGGAAATTTAATCCGTTAGAGCTAATTAATTAATAAATGATATTAAACTGTAAAATTAATTATATACACTGTTTACTTAAAATAAATAGTTAAATTGTCTTCTGAGGTCTTTATTAACACACAAAAAAATAAGACTCTTATCTTTTGACACTAACTCTTTCTTCGAAATAAGAATGACAACCTTCGCAAACCGCTCAAAACGCCCTCAGCTGAAAACACAATTTTTGCTATAAAACTATTCGCCTTCCTCACTAAAATACTCATCATAGAACCCGTGCTGCCATATATCTTGGAAGAGTGGATTTAGAAGAATATTTCTACAAAGTATCGTCAGAGTATTAGTAAAAATGGTTATTCTATGTAATTGGTATTTATAGGTACCATCGGTAGATAAATGGTTAATTTATCTCCGACCATTTTATGTTTCATCGAGCAGGTATTTTAAAAACCATACCGTATTATAAATTATTTCGTTTCAAATAAAATAAAGCATTGTAAATAATTCCAACTTTCATGCAGTTTTGAGAAAAATTTCTTTTCGGTAACGATTCCACTGAATGCCTGAAACCTAGAAGTTTTTATGATAGATTAAAACAATTTCTTTACTAAAAAATCATGGAAATGAGTTTGTTCATCAATTTGTGGAAAACCTTCCTCTCTTACCATAACATTCTATCATATAAATCACAAATGCTCGATAAAGAAAGTTTTTATTTCGTATCAACTGTTGCTCATTTCTTCATATAAATGTGTTATCAATACGTCTAGCAAAGTGAAAGTAATTACGATTCGGAAATGACGCATTATGCGCATAGGGTATTTTGTTCATGAATGATATATGTATGTTAGTAGAGCAAAATACCACTATTTGACTAACGACATTTTCTGGGAACAAGAATTTTGCAGGGCTTCATTGCATTTGCTTCTTATGAAACAAGATAGTGTTCATTTATTTACTGCTAGATGATAACACTTTTTATACTCTTAGGAAATGTTTCTGATAAAATTCGTTACTCTATATTATTGTTAGAATGATATCGGTTATAGGAAACATGGGTAGGTGACTATTTATTCGCCATATCTCCAACATGATCATTGGCGTTATGCGAAACGATAAGTTCAATAAAAATGCAATAAGTATTTATAATCACGCGGGTTTCATCAACTTTATTTATAATTTTATAAATAAGAAAAAAGTCGGAATTTCATTTATTTTCTATGTGTTGCCATAGTTGGCTTCATGTTTTAACCAATATGTTAACAGTATAATAGAAAGTAAATGACACTAAATTCAAGCTGACCGCTAGTAATAGAATACCTATTTCTGAAAATAAGTGCCACCTGTTTTTTTATATCCATTACCAATAAAGACCATAATACTTTAAAAGTGCTACGTATTGATAATATTAGCAAATAGTATAAGCCTGAATTTAGCATCGTATTTTCTTTAATCGATATCTTGCGTAGTATCTTTCGAAATAAGAACTTCAAAGTACATGCTAATCATTTTTTCTTAATTATTATTATAGAAGAGTACTTGCTAATAATTTTTTCTCAATTATTATTATTATAGCAGAGTACTTGCTAATCATTTAAAATCCCTTTTCATACTTTTAAGGCTGTTTTCGCCATATGTACGAGAGCGTGAACTTGACGCGGAGCTCAATTGTGGACAGAAACAATGCCTCATTTTTTATAAAAATGTGTGACATTGTAACTCACATGCATTTGCTTATAATATCGTGCTAATAAGGGGTTCTCTACAGAATAGTATAGCCGGAATATAATATTAATGTTTGAGTATTTTTATATCTGAAAAAATATACCGATTTAAGCCACTATTCTTTAACATAGCCTTAAAGAAACGATTTAATTACATATTTAAAACTCACGATAAATATTTCTTTATACCATAAAATGGTATAGTTCTAGTTCTAGTTTTTTTTCGGTGCTAAAATGATTTTCCAAATGGGGCCAAAGGAAAAATCATTTCTATCAAAATCGCCAACTTGCGCTGCATCCTAAAGACGCAGCTTGAGTGAATGGGCTGCAATCTTGTAAGGTGACCAGTTTTTTTACAATAAAAAGGAGGACGAAAAATTTAAGAAAAAATTACAACGTAAATGTATGAAATATTTTATTAGTTCAAACAAAAATACACTAAAAAAATTACGCTTTTAATCATTTACTTTAACAAGTATTTTTCCTTTGAATGATTTTTCTTTTGTCGAGATATCATTTTCTAATATTTTGGAAATTTCGGAGCTAAAATTATCCTTCATACTGAATTTTACGGTAAGCACTGTAGCTAATATATTAACATTCAATCTTGATTTCTCACTTCTCCAAAAATCATTACCATTTGAGAAAAACTCTTTCAACTGTTGCATTAGTTCCAGGGCAGCACAATAAATTCAACAAGAATAACTAAATTTTCATATGAAATGTGTTCATTTTTGAAATGGGTTAAGTATTTTCAGCCATCTCTTATCGATTTCAGCACGTTTAATTTCCTATTTTTATAATTTATTTGAATTTAAATTTGCATTTTTCTTCTTCAAACAGGCAATTGTCATCGACTTTAATATCAGGCATTTCTTTCGATAAAAACTCAACACAATTTTCTATATTTGTCCACTTTACTTGCGATGAAGTCCAAAAAACACCATTGAAAACTGTTATCTCATGGGATATTTGTTTCAGACCATAGTCTTCGACATATTGGGAATATGTTTGGTTCATCTCTGAACACAGAGATTAACAGATCGGTTTTAAAATATTAAAAAGGTGGACAAATAGGAGGACACTTTTCGAGGAAGGACATAGCCTATGAAAAAACTGTCCTCCCTAAAGGTTGGTCTCCTTGTAACTTGATACTAAAATTCTAGAAAAAAAATGTCCCTAAATCAAAAGATTCTACAAGGATCCAACTTCATAAGTCATATTGCAGAATATTTTACCCTTAGCTTAAAGAGGGCGCCTCAGAATATGAACTTAATTTTGAACTGTAATTTTTTCCAATACCAATGTGAAAATGTATTTATAAAATGTTTACCCATGTACCATACTCCGTCTTTAAAAGTTTTAAAACATTCGTAAATACACAGATTTTCACCATAATATGTAAAGCTAGGGATCCACGAAGTATTGCAGGAGGCAAAATGTAGAGCACGTTTTATACACATGCGAACAAAAATACGCTGACTGGTATATATTTGAAATAAAATAAAACGCAAAACATCCAGGTTTCTATGCATTAAAGATAACAGAGTATAGAAATAGTATTATGTGAATTTTATTTTCATCTAAAAAAGGTTTTCTAAGATTGAAATAAATTATTAACATTGGTTGTAAATAACTTTGAGAGTATTATAATCTTATTTGCGAAACATTTGTCCCTTCATTTCAATATAACAGGTTCAAAGTATCTTCATCATGTAGGAAAAAATTAATACTAAAGATTATAATTTAAAAAATGCAATGATTGAAATAAATTGTTCTTTGGCTTCAATGAGAAATTAATATTTGATTCATGAAAATGTATTGAAATATGTTGTGCCACAGATTTATTTACTTCATGAAAGATAAAATGCATAATTAATATTGCTTTTTACTGGGAAACGTTATTGCTTAATAAAATATTTCTGGAATTATGCATTACCCGAAATATCACTGGTGAGCTTCTCACTGTGTGTGTGTGTGTGAAGAAATTACTTTCTTTTGATAGGTACAGGATATATAATCCCCAGATATCCTAGAGATATATAATTTCTCCAAAGGGCTTAATTGTCTTAAGTAGACATTGAGAAGGGAGGAAGGCATCCTCAGGATTTCTTTATTTTCGATTCTTCTTGCTACTAAATTCTTATCCTTTTTCCTTTTTTACATCAAAGGAATAATCTATGCATTACTTGAAAAGGCGATTCTATGATACGTGTTTCGAATCACTCACACCGTTTTGGCTAAATGGCGCCAAACAAGAACTGTAGCACTGAAAACTCCCTTGCAAGGAACTTCAGCAAAAATAAAGCAATTAACATTAAGTTTGCTGGTAATTATATCTAGCAGAATAAATCAAAAAATTACTAAGTAATCATTTTAGAAAGGAAACTTAAAGCAACTTATTTTATAACTTAGGAACACTTAAAAAAAAGCAAATCAGATTTTATATTAGAAGAATCCATATATTGCATTTCATAGTTTCGAAAATTCATTTAAGAAAAACTAAATAATGAATGGATGTGTAAACATTTTTTTTTTCATATTCTGCCCCGCATCTTTTTCAAAGTAACGATGTATCGAGCTATCTTATGAGGTTTCTGTCTATAAACTGATTTGAGGCTTCTTTTGATGTTATTCTAGTTTTAACCTGGGATAGGGCGAGGGGGGAGAAAGAGTCCCCCAGGTTCACGAAATATTGAATTCTGGAAAAACAGTTTGTTAGTTACCAATGACCTTGTTAGTATCCTCCTATACAAGTAACAGTCTTCAAGGGATCTAAAAGGTATTTGTCACATATATCCTTTGGGTGGGTGGGGAATGGCAAACGTTTTTGTAATTTTAAGGTATTTAGGGTGACTGAGTCCCCACGTGACCACTTTTGTTCCGAAATATTTTCTGTGAACAGGGTACATTTTTTTTCTGTGAAAAAATTTTGGGGTTTGACTGATGTGCTGTACGACTCATTATGGTTTATAAATGTAAATGCATAAAATCTAAAGAAAAAGAAACGGGCATCTGCAATCTCTATTGGATGCAGTTGAAACTTTGTTAGAAGAAATTAACCCAGCAAAGGATAAACCTGATGAAATAATAGATGTTAATCATGATTGCGAAAGTAAATTTCAAAGCTATATGACAGCATGAAATTTTTGAGTGGAAAGGAGAATTTTCAAATGGTACCTAAAGCAGTGTTTCTCAAACTAGGGGGCGTGATAAACCTATAAGGGGGGTGCGAGCATAATGAAAAGTAGAAAACAAATGATTGTTTAAAAAATTATCAATATACTAAAAGCAAACAAATAAAAAAGGAAATACACATTTACACTTATATAACTATATCAGTACTGCGCAATGAATTTTATAATCATTTTAAAGATACTACGTGAAGAATAAGTTTAATTATTACCAGTGTCACATAGGCTTGTCATATATAAAATTAAAAACAAAAATAACACTTATCTTGATAATTTATAAGGTTTATAATTAATCCCTTAAATACCGGTTAAAACTACGTCATTCGCTCCCTGATGCCACTGTTTAACACGTATACGAGCGTATCTGGTGCAGTGGGAAGGGGGAGGATAAAGGAAAAAAGAATCTGAAACAAGTAAATCCTTCGCAAAGACAATCAAACTCCTTTTATTGCATTCCAAAGCCTTCGGAATAAATGTATAGATAGCAGTGCACAGAAAATACCGTATTTTAGAAAGACGTATAAATACGTCCGGGGCAATTAACACACTGGCTGAGTGAGACGTTTATATACGCCGGTGGTACTAAAAATGTAAAAATCGAACTGTAGGTTTAGCTTCAAAATATAGTATTATTGAATTCAATGTATCGTTATTGTAGGGAGGGGGGCGCGATGAAAATAATGATTGAATATTGGGTCGCTAATATTGAAAGTTTGAGAAGCACTGACTAAAAGAGCTCTACCAAAAAATTTATGAAGTTACAACTGTATCACAAAGCACAATACATTCTATCAAAAAGACACAAGCAAGGAAAAATTCAACATGCTGTTTGCCGATCATCTAAGGACAGTAAAACTACAATAATTTGAACATAGTGACAGCTTTACCCGCAAACATCATCCCTGTAGTGTTAGCTAAAGATGAATATGTTTGTGCCTTTTATTAAAGCCACGCACATTTGAAACAGTTTAGTTCAGTTTGATTGTTTTTCCTAAATTTTCAAAGAAAAATGGGGAAAGGACCTTAATTGTTGGTAAATTTACTCTATTCTCTTAATTAAATCACGTACAAGAATTACTATTTTTATCGTAGGTAGTACAAATTATTTTTTTGAAAAATAAGGTTAGGGCAGTGTTTCTCAAACTGTGGGGCGCGCCCCCCTGGGGGGCGCGAGCATATTGAAAATATAAAAAGCTTAAAAAGTTATTTTTTGGAATGAAGTAAAACAAAATGCTTTCTGACAAAATAAAAAATACACATTTATACACTGATATATAAATTATATATATCATCTGGTTTTCCACTTTCAAAAAATTCCACTTCAAACGCTCATTAGCTATCTTTGATCCTAAAACCAAATAAAAAAAGATATTTTGCTTGCTTTGCTGTAATTCCGCGATGAGAGATTTTTTTATTACGTTTCTTGTAACCCCGAAAATAGTACTTTTGATTATCATCTCTTTGACCTTCAAACTTACTGGTATGCTTAACTCCGTCTACTTTTCTTTTAGGAAAGTTTAAATAATATTTTTCTGTTGCTTTTCCCCCCATGTAAATGAGTTTTATGATATATGGATAAGCCTATTGAGCACTTTGAAGGATTAATTGCCCAAGATGTATTTTTATGAGTAATCTGAAATATATAATGCATTATAAAAAACGTTTTACACAATTATTTTTTTAGAACTGACATCGATGTTTTTGTATCGAATACATTTTTTTCATGGGAGCGGTCGCATGAGGCGCTGAATCACTCCAAATTCTGGTAAAACTGTTTATTCGTTAACAATTTCTTGACAGTATCCTCCGATATGACAGTCTTAATGGAAACTATAATGAATTTGTCACATTTATGCCTCTTTTTTGAGAGTGGCAAACGGTTTTTTACAATCAAGGTACTTGTTTTGATCGAGTTGCCTTCACGACCACTTTTGTTCAGAAATATTTTCTATGAATATGCTATACTTTCCCCTACGATTAACTTTGTGGTTTTAATTGCTGTGTTGTACAACTTATTATGGTTTATAAATGTAAATGAGCAGAATATAAAAAAATGGGCATCTGTGATCTCTCTATTGAAAGAAAATGAAACTGAACAAGCAATTGAAGAACCTGATGAAATAATGCATATTAATCGTGATAGCGAAAGTAAATATGACAAAAGTGATAGACATGAAACGTTTGAGTTGAATTGTAATTTTCAAATGCTGCCTAAAGAACTCTATCAAGAAAACTAAGAAGCCATAAATGTAACACTTCGGCTTGTCAAAAAGACACAAGCAAGAAAAGGTTACACATGCTATTTGTAAATCATCAAAGAATAGCAAAATTACAATAACGTGAGCAAAATATGATAGTTTTGATTGCAAATAACGTTCTTGCATTGTTAGTGAAAAGTGTCTGTGATTAATGTTCTTTATTAAGGTCACGCACATTTGGAACGGTTTCTTTAGTTTTATTGGACTTTTTCTCAAATCATCAAAGAAAAATTAAAAAAGTCCTTCAAAGTAGGTAAGTATATTTTCTCTTAGTTAAATTATTCACTGCAATTGTGATTTTTATCGAGCACAGAAAAAATAATTATAAAAAAAAGGATTGGGGTGACTTGGTGAAGTGATCGCGCGACCATTAACGTTAGTGTGGAGTGGGCGCCTGCTTCCGGGTTAAAACATTTTGAAGGTTTCTCGCTTTAAATATTAAAAATAACACAATTATTCTTCATTGGAATTTTTCTGTCGTTTTCCTTATTTAATATAAAATGCTAATTATGTGAGGCTTAAAATTACAGTTCGTTTTAAACTATTTATAATAGGAGCATTCATTTAAAAAAATCATTTTATATTTTTGTATGCATTGTTGTGCACTTGGTTTTACTCTCCTTACAATTAAGCTATTATATCAAGAATAATGTATTATTTTTTAGAAAAATAATCGCAGAACGGGTACTTCAGTCAGTGTACTTATAAATGTATCAGTACTGCACAATGTATTTTATAACTAATTTATTAATACTAATTTAAGAGCAAGTTTAATTATTATTAGTGACTTCCTTGGGCTTGTCTTGCAGAGCAAAGGTTTTCAAATGAAGGCTTAATATTAGAAATTGACACTCGTGAGTTCTTTTTCTATATTTAGCTGAGATCTATATTTTGTCTTCAAAGCAGCCACCGCAGAAAATCCGGTTTCACAAAGGTACGATGTTGAAAACGGTAAAAGTATACGAAATGCTTTTGTTTTCAGTTCAGAAAATTCATCATCTACTTCTGCCCAAAATTGAAAGAGAGTTTTATTACAAAATTGTCTTTTAATTTCGCCACTAAATTTGAAATCTGTGAAAATTTCTTCTTCGGTAGTGGAGAGCCCTTCTGGGGTATTTTGGAATGGATCTCTCACCCATTCGTAACTTGCTATCAAGTTGTCCTCAGCAAAAAAATATTTTTTAAAATTTTTTGCCAACATAGCTAAATGATATTCAATAGTTTTATAAATGACTTCCACATGTTGTTCTTCAGTTTTGTAAGTTTTTACACATTTATCCACATTTTCAAACATTTCTAGGTTTTTTTGCTTTAAATTTCGGCTCCATAATTCTAATTTTCTACAAAAAGCATTAATTTTATGACTCGTGTCAAACATATGTACATTTGATCCTTGAAGTTGAAGATTCA
Source organism: Trichonephila clavipes (assembly GCA_019973935.1). Classification (NCBI taxonomy): domain Eukaryota; kingdom Metazoa; phylum Arthropoda; class Arachnida; order Araneae; family Nephilidae; genus Trichonephila; species Trichonephila clavipes. Next base: position 231,655 of record BMAU01020878.1, on the reverse strand, counting down.
ATATATTTAATTTCTCAAATATATCGACTAAGTAGCTCAACATCAGAAATAAACCATCTGGAAAATTCTCAGCTTCCGGTAGGTTTTCCTCTTCTAGAAAAATGGTAATTTCATTTCTTAATTCATAAACACGTTGTAAAAATTTCCCGCGTGATAACCATCTTGCTTCGCAATAAAATAGCAACGAGGAATGCACTGCGCCTATGTCTTTGCAGAGTCCAGAAAAGATTCTTGATTTTAGGGGTCTCATTTTTATGTAATTTACTACAGTCACAACTGTCATTAGCACAATATTCAGGCCAGGACTAATTTCTTTGGAAGCCAGAGCTTCTCTGTGGATCATACAATATGTCCAGATGCACAGTGGAGATTTTTGTTTCACAAGTGCTTGTATACTTTTAAATCTTCCTGACATTGTACGAGCACCATCGGTGCACATTCCGACACAATTTTTCCACTCTATATTTCCCTCGTTTATAAAATTATTTAAAATATCAAATAATGCTATTGCTGTTGCTTTAAGTTTTATTGGTTTGCAAAAAAATAGTTCTTCTACTGCTGACATACCATCCCAAAATCGAACATACGCAATGAAATGAGCATCTTTATTGCTATCTGTTGCCTCGTCAAGCTGAATTGAAAACAATTTATCACGCAACTTACCGAAAAGCTGTTGCTCTACATCTTCAGCGATATCATCAATTCGATGGGAAACAGTATCATTTGATAGGGGTATGGACTGCAACTCTTTGGCAAAATTCTCTCCAAACATAGTTTCTACGATCTCAATTGCTGCAGGCAAAATAAGCTCTTCGGCAATAGTGTGAGGCTTTTTACATCTGGCTATTTTATATGATACTTTGTAATAAGTAAGTAAAGCTTTTTCATTCACCGACAAAGTTTTTTTAAAAAATGTTTTTTGTTTTTCATATGATTTTAATTTTGATTCAAAGAACTCTCGAGGTTTGTTAATGTACTCACCATGAAGCGTTTCGAAATGTCTTTTAAGTTTATTAGGTTTCATACTGTCTGCTGCCAATATTTTTGAGCAAATAACACACAGGGGCTTTTCTTCTCCATTTACTTCAGTAATGGTAAATCCAAAATTCAAATATTCTTGAGAATATTTCCTTGATTTAATTTTCGGAACTATGCTCGTCTGTGCACTTGTTGATGCTTTATTATCGTCGAATGTTCGCTTACGACTTAAAAATTTATCCATGATTTTTTTGTTCCAATTTTCTGCAGTAATACTTAATAGTGTGAATTACAACTAACGCACAAATTATAAAATGTATATTCAAGATAGATTTTGTAGCTATAGGAGCATTGAATCGACCAAGACTGATTGGAATTGTACGCGGTACAGCATTATTACATGTTTTGCGCAGACGTCCGATAGTTTGGCCAGACTCACGCAGACGCTCGCGAGAATGCCAGATGTGATGGATATGAGAGATCGCAACATAAAGTAGACTATTTTTCAATTTCTACTATAAGTTCACTCTCTCATATATATCTTGTTCAAATTTTCAATCGTTGATAAAATACTTTCTATTCATTCATTCAAGTTCAAATACATTTTTTAAAACTTGTAGTGGGTAACACTTCATGTTAATACAGTTCTTTCAAATTTTAATTCATTAATTAAATTTAAAAAATGAATAAATAGTAACAAAAAAAATTATAGTGCAAAAGCATTTATAGAAAGCAAAACTTTTCGTGCTGTCCCCTGTTTCGCAATGGATAGCGCGCTGGGCTTCTAATCTGAAGGATGGTAGCTCGAATTCCATCCGAGATGGCCTAATTTCTGAGAATGTGTGTGATTTCTTCTTTACTTTACACTCACTATTTTCTTACACTAATTAAATTTAATTAATGAATAAATAGTAACGAAAAAAGAATAGTCCAATACCCCATATATAGAAAGGAAAAGGAAAAATTGCAAGGAAAATCGCTTTCTCTTTTGTCGCTTAACATTGTGATTCTGTCATATGTATTACATATTTGTATTAATTGTAACTATTTAATAGAAAGTAACTAAAATAAGTTTTTCTTTGTTGGCATAAGTAGGAATTGACTTAAAATTAATTTTTATATTACTTGTTCTAATGACATTTGTACTTTTAGAAATGCATGATGGACGAAATAAATCTTTAATTAAATGTCATTTTGCAATCTGTCCCAATTTAAAAAATGAGAAAGGAAAAATAACATAACATTACAATTATTACTTAAAAGTAATTTGCTTAAAATATATATTATTTAAAAGTAACGTATACAAAATTTAATACTCAAAGTGCATTATTATTTCATTCAATACATTATTATTGGGGGGTGCGATGGAAATTATGATTGAAAATTGGGTCGCCAGTAGTGAAAGTTTGAGAAGCACTGTCTTACTTACTTAATTTATTTATTTTGCTTAAAAGTAGTATACAAAATGTAATACTTATGCTATTAATTTGTATGGTTTATAATTAAGATCGCGTATAGTAGCTTTAGCGTCAAAGTGCATTATTATTACATTCAGTACATTATTAATGTCTAAGGGGGGCGCGATAAAAATTGTGATTGAAAAGGGGGCGTCAGTATTGAAAGTTTGAGAAGCACTGGGTTAGGGTAACTCTGTCACCCCGCTCGAGCACGAACGTTAGTATCGAATGAGCAACTTATCCGGGGTTAAATGCCACCACCATACAGAAGAAACTTAATATGTAAATAGGATGCTCATATAACCTGAATTGTAGTAATGAGTAAAAAGGCCGGGGTGGGCATTACGTCCATCGTGATCGACAGGTGGACCGCCAAGACATTTTGGGGTGATCGCCGAAACATTAGCAAGTAGTAATTATGCATGGAAATATTCAAGATTTGATTGACAGTTTTCAGAATGTATATATAAGTCTTCCACTGACTATATATATATATATATATATATAACAACGAGAGAGAGAGAAAGAGAGAGAGAGAAAACTAGCTTTAGATAAAAAAAATGTTTTATTTTTTATGTATTTTGAATTGTTTGATAATAAGTGCATCATATTTGATATTAATATATTTGTGGCTATAATTATTATGTTTGTATCTAGCATTTTGATTTAAACGCGGATTTAAAAGTGTTAGCTTTTTTTTTATTTTAGTTCTGTATGTAAGTATATATTCCATATTTATTATTAATTTATGATAAATATTGTGATCTTTTTCTACCTCCTCACACCTAAGACACTGGGCATTGGCATCCACAAGAATTTTTTTAAGAGGCGAGGAAGGGGCAACACTATTATTATACTCCAATACGCAGCCAAGCATTTTTTTAAATTTCGTATATTGTCGGGAACAAAGAAAGAGTAAAAAATAAATAACTGAATAAGTAATCAACATTAAATGATAAAAAATTATTAATAACAAATACTTAAGTTTTACGTACAAAATGCATAGTATTATAATCAATCGGAAAAGAAAATCAAGGGCTATATGAAGGAGGGTCCTGACTAGTGGACCCACATCCCCCTCTTTGTGTGCGCCCACTGACTTTGGGTGGACTGCAAGAGCTTGAAAAAATTAGAAGTAGCCCACCCTCCGGAAAAGTTTGCCCACCCCTGGTAAAAGGGTATTTGATGAAACTAAAGGCTTTGACATTTAGTCATTAATTTCCGAGTTTACTACAATCGAATGAATATAAATGAGTTTCATTATAAGGGTTCTAGAGGGGAACTATATTTAAAATTGCAGCGCCTGCATCGAGGATTATAATAATCCAATTTGTCAGTATCATTATTTGTGTTTTAGAGATAAGAAATCTTTAAATTGCACAGTTTTCTTGCAAGCGAAAGTCTCCTCACTATAAAATATTTGATTAATTATAGTGTGATTTATAAATTAGATTAGTTTTATCTTGAGTGTGTGTGACTTGTTTAGGCTGCAACCTACTAACAGCACCAGGTACGGTTAGAGGTTTCCAGGAAATATGATATACGCAGTTGTCAAGACGATATTTGAGGTTACCATTGTAATATTAAAGGATATATTTGTAAATAAATATTTGTACAAATATAAATTTAGTATTTGTGGAATAATATTCGAACAAAAATGCAAAAAATGAGAGGGCGGATTTTATATTGCTAACCATGTTTATGCTCGTGTAATTTAATTATATTAATCTGTGTAAAAATTAAGTAGTGTAGTCCCGAAGACTCGGCCTAATGTGGATGGAAAGGTGACCATGTTTGTGAAAATGCTATGTTATCGAGAAGGGGATTAAAACTAAAAATAAAAAGTACGAGTTGTTTCCTCAGAAAATATTGTACTGCACTTGTATTCTCAAGCAAACGATACATACAACAAAAAGTAAACTGCCCAAATACCCTTAAACAAAAGGAAAAGTACTTATTTTATGAAAGTAAATAACACATTTATTGCCAGAAAATGAAAAATAATGAATACATAATATACAGTAATTTACCCAGACACACACACACCTATAAAAAACTTAATGAAACCATAAAGCAGTCAATAATGCAAATTAAGTAGTTGACTTAGCATTTGCTGCATTTTTAAAGAAATGTGTAACACCTTGTTATCTTTCGTACTGTGTTCTGCGTTTTACATCTACATCATGAAGAGGACGAAGAAACAGTAAGTCCATTACCGACACACACATTGTTCAAAACACAGGAGAGCGTTGTTGGCAGTCTTTGGTCTCTAAATATGCATTACTTTAAGATTTGTACACTATCTCAACGTTAAAGTCTTCGTCATTGTGTCAGGCATTTTTTCATTAACTGTGACAGCAGCAATAATTTCTGCATGGGAAATGAACGGGTCTTTAGATGGGGGGGGAGGTTGACCTGCTAGTGCGTGGCCGAACTAACCGGACTGTCGGGTTATCGAGTGAAAAGTTTTCGGACTCTATTCATAATTCTTTTTATAAATTTTCTAAAAAATTCTTTGATTTTTCTGCACTATTTTTAGAATGTGGTCCGCTAATGGGTCAAGAGCACTGAGGATAAACATTTTTTTAAAGGAATTTCGCATATTTACAAAGCAACTTGAACTTTACAACAAAAAAATCACTCTACGTTGATGATATTTTATACAAATAAATATGATTCGTAAGTAACTTCAAGCAATTTTTATACAGCGTGTTTAAAATATTATTTTATTCATACGCTGTGCTCGACTTTTCTAAAGTTATAATTTTTTTCGAATTTGAAGAAGTTTAAGAACATACTAATTACTTCTTTGAAAATACAGTTACGTAAAAGTTTTTAATGATTATATTTCTGCTCTTCAAATGAACTTTTAAAAAGATCAATTATATTTATTATATTTTCTTAAAATAAACTTCCTGTTTTCTTACAAATTTATAAGGTTTTAAGAACAATTCCCACACACACACACACACACACAATCGAATTACTCAAACTTTGAACAAAGGAAATATGCGTGTATTTTCAGTGAATAAAACTATACCTCTTGATTTCCCACACATAAGTAACAGGTTTGCAATGTATTTAAATAATGCATTATTTACCGTAAAATCCGGCGTATAACCCGCACCTATACTTTCAAGCTGCAATTTTTAATGTTTCGGCATATTCGCCGTACAACACGCACTCCCTGTTTTAAAAAGAAAACTGAAACGTAAGTGCACAATGTGCTTATGTTTTGAAGTCATATATATAGTCAAGGTATTACTCCAAACTTTAGAAAAAAATAGTATACTCTTTTAAAACTACAATCCTTTAACTTCATAAGGAATCTCATTTCTTTAAAATAAACAGAATTTTGATACATGTAGAAGTCTAATTTTTTCACTATGCTCATCTTCTCTTTTATTTTTATACCAGGCGTATAACGCGTACCCATAAATTTTGATATTCTTTGTGTTAAAACTGCGCGTTATACGCCGGATTTTAATGTAATTTCATTTCATTTACTACTTAAATGATGCAAGAAAACTATCAAATTATAAAAATATATTATTATTTTGTTGTATTGGTGATACATGGATTTATTGATTTACTGGTTATTACCGTGTAGTAACAGGTGTTGATGGATGAAGAAAAGCAGATGAGCTTGGATATGTTATTCCTCTTTCAACGAGAACCTAGTTGGGATTAGTGTATTTAGTTCTATTTATCTCAGAAATAAGTATGTCTATATTTTTTAAGTTCAGTTTAGTAGTCTTTCATCCTGTAGTATCTGGCAATGAAAAGATCAGATTATGAATTTAATGAGTTGCCTTAGCAACGGTAGGACAAGCTTAGAAATAAAAGAACAAGTAATATATAAAAAATTAAGTCAATTCCTACTTAGATCAAAAAAGAAAATTTTCTTTTAGCTACTTTTTATTAAATAGTTGTGAGAACCCCCCTGGGTTCCACCCTGGACACTAAGATTAACTTGAGGCAAATAATGACCAGACTCCATTTGTATAATAAATTATATTTATTCACTTAGTTCAAATATCAACCTTCTAATTACAAATATTTAGCAATATGTCAACGTCAAAGAGATTTACCTTTACTATTAAATTAAACTACGAAATATGAAATTAATCAATTACTAAACTCAATATCGAACGGGTTTACCGGAATAGGAGGTCCGAGAAATACATGCAACTTGAAGTATTAACATTCATTAAAGTTTAACTAACTTTATTGTTTATTAACGCTTGTGGTCAAATAGACTAAGTTAGAATATATCACCTGACTGTAATGTACTTCTCTCCAGATAGGTTAATCTTTCTAAGGCTACTTCTCTGAATAATAACAGCAATACTCTAATCTCTTAATCCACTTGAATCTTCCTAGCCTCGTCACTACTACTCCTGGCTCAAATGCCTTCTCAAAGCTAACTATCAACCCTCTTCTTAAATACCCTATCCGATTTGCATATCCCGTTTTCTTCTTTAAAGCTGATTGGAAATATACGCGAATTTACAATCCCCAAAGACGCCTAAAAGTATTAGGGGAAAAGTGCCGTAAAGATTCGTCACATAGTTACAATTAATATAAATATGTATATACACATATGACAGAATCACAATATTAAGGAGTAATTAGTTTTTATTCATTATCATTAAAGTATCGTATTGTCATCAAAAACAATCGTGTCTATAAAATTTCAGCTCACCTGAATGCTTGTGAGAAAAAAAATATTTTCTAATTCTGACACAAGTCGCCAAAAATGATACCAACTTGGCTGTAATTGTAATTCTTTAAATAATTAGTTTTAATCAATTAATTTTTAATAATTATAGTTAAATTATTATATTGTCATCCAAAATAATCATGTATATAAAACTTCAGCTCAATGGAGCGCTTTAAAATGAATGTATTTTATTTACGCGTTTTAAAATTCCACTAAGATAAATAAATAAATATATAGAGAGAGTGTGAGCTATATACAATAGTGTAGGAATTGAATAATAAAGGAGTGAGCGGAATAAAGATGCTGAATATTTTCACCATCTGAAATGGATGCAAAATTATTTCACTTAGAACATATTTTAATCATGGTGCAATAACTAACATCATAAACGTAGCACTCAGAAGCAACTCGATACAATTGGCAATGTATCATAAACCTTGAGAGTGATTCAAATGTACGAAGACGAGGCCGAAGATTATTGAACTCAATATATGTAAAATATCTGTATCTCATATTCATGAATATGTATGCCATATTAATCGAATACGATAAATATTTATATACTTATTTTAATTACGCTTTTTTATACAAAAATAGCAATGAGAAAAATAAAATCTAGGAATGAAAGTATAAAATCAGATTGATTGATTGACTGAATATTAACGTCGCACTGTTCAGCGGCACGAGGGCTTTGTATAAAATCAGAATATTAATTTATAGGGGTATCATCAGTTATACAAAAACTGATGTACGTAAGATGGGAATTTATAAGCACTATAAGTGTAACAAGCATCAGAAAATGTTAGTTGATAAACTTGATAAGAATGCCGAAATTAAAATTGTCACAATATTCTATAAAATATAACATCCTTTATAAACATAATTATATTCAAATAAATAGTCCATATTTAAGTTTAAATGATATACTAAGCAGTTGTTGCAGTTGAGAAGTTCATTTACTCTAACATGGTTTAAATATGTTTCTTTCTTCGATTGCCCTTAACATTAACAGTTTGCCACTGTGTTAAGTGTTAAAACTTTTTCTTTTAACTTAGCAGTAGATATTTTTCCCCAAATTGTTTCGAATATGTTTAATTATTAATCGAACTCTGTATTTGGTTTTTTAACCATTTGGCGTCAGTCCCAGTACTGACTGACGACATCGTCAGTCGTGTATTCATTGAGTTTACTGCATTGGATTACGCGTAAGTGGGCAACAGCCTCAGCTCTCACCAGGTGCAACCTACATTGGACAGCGTTTCCCATGGCTTTCCAAGGCTCTTTGTTCTTAGGGTCACGGTGGTACATTTGTCAATGTATGTGGAGATATAATGCTCTTTGCTTTTGAAGGTCAAAGGTTCATCGGATTGAGACGAATCACCTCTGTTCTTGGCGTTTGGGTCGGCTCTCCCATTGCCGGTATCCAAACTGGACTTTAGACCAACTGTAAGGCCACAGTCCATCCATATGAAATGAGATCTGCAATTTTAGTTAGAGTGCACTGCTTAAGGCAGAAATTGCAGCTTGGGAGTCGATGAAGACAGCTTTTGCAGGAGCTAGGCCAGCAGCGAGTAATTGTGTTGTAGCTTCACAGACAGCCGAGACCACACCAGCGTTTTTCTCACGGTTAATAAGTCCTCCAACAGCCGGCAGAGCTCTTCCGCACCGTCTCCGTTGGTTTCTGATAGATATGAACTGTCAGTATGAATATGGAGCTACTGCTATGAATATGGGATGACTTTTTTCGATGGTTTCCAATGTCCAGGATTTTAGCTCTTCAGGAATGACCTCAACCTTCATGTATTGAATATACGGCATGTAACGAGTGTCACAATAAACTCAGTGGCGTAAAGTTTTGGGGGTGCAGAGGGAGGCATGGCCCAGAGCGGCATATGAAAAGGGGCAGCGGCAAGCACCGCGATATTTAAATTCATAAAATATTTCAAACGCCAAATTGCACCTGTGTGATAAAATTGACAGAAACGAGTGAAAGCTTTTATACACGCACATATGCAGGATGTTTATTAATCGCTATGCAATCGCATTCGTTTTTATGTTACTTAGGCTTCAGCCAACCAGTACTGTGTAAAGCCAAAGATGCTCAAAATTATTTGTAAACTAAATATCCATCAATGTGCTCAAAAACTACGTGCTTTACAGACAGTATTAGAAGCAAAACAAAAGTAATTCATGAATGACGCTTTGATCTACGTTGAAAGTTTATGTGAAGATCTTGAAATTTCTTTTGAACCCCTTAGACGAATCAGGAGAAAACATATATTTGGCGACGGAAGTAAAGATATTCAGTTATCGTACGAAGATGACTTGACGAGAGCAATGTTTTCTTCAATAGACAGAGAAACTGCTGACATTCAAGAAAGATTCCAACAGTTGCAGATCCTAGCACAAAAATATGCTTTTTAGGGCATGAAGTTATATTGATCATTGACTAACTTAACTTAGATCAAGCTCCTCAAGACACTAATAAAGAAGAATTCCAACTTGAGACCGTACATCTACAAGGTTTTGTAGCTGCAACAGAACTCATTAGGTCCAGCTCTCTCGGTTTATTAAAATATATCATTGAGTCCAAACTTAAAGATGGCTTACCAAACATTGTCATAATGTTGAGAATTTTTTAACTTATGCTATCCGTAATTCCAGTTGCGAGAGAAGCTTCTCTAAACTAAAATTAATCAAAAATGATCTCAGATCGACTCTGACCACGTTAAGGTATCCGACTACGTCCGGAGCCGTGATTTTGCGAAAGTATATAAATGGATAATATTTATGATATTTAGTGCCACTTAGATTAGAAAATGTATATAAAAAATTGTTTTAAGAATAGTACTATAATAAAAAAATATTTAAGTACAATACTTTGACAAAAAATGAACATAGAATGAACAATTTTCAAAATATTCTTCTTTTGTGCCAAATGATTCTATTATACTAATATTTTGCCAGTATATAGCTCAGACATCTGTACAGAGGCTGTACTAGAATTTTTGAAATATATAACTTAGAAGTGGGTTTATTCATGTTTTACGACAACAGAGGGGAGAAATTTTAAGGAAAAAAACGCCGATAAATATTTCAATTGATTGTAACTCTGAAAATAATGTGAATTTTTCAAAAAAAATACTTCAGACTCTTTAGAGAGGTTTTTACTTTATATAAGCAAATTAAAAATATTTTAGAAGCATTTTCCATAAAAGGAGAACATTTTGAAAAAAGGTTATTCTAAGTTAATTTTTTTCCAAAATATAGTATTTAAATATATAAATTTTTTCTGTCAAAATGTCCTTAAAACAATTTTATACATGTATTCTAATCTAAGTGACACTAAATATCATGGAAATTATCCATTCATGTGCTTTTTTAAAATCACGGTTCCGAACGTAGTTGGATAACTTAAGGCTAACAAATTTAGTAATTCTGGCAATTGAACATGACATACATATTGATATTGACAAACGAATAAAAGATTTTGCTATGAAAAAAAGCCCGAAAGTGCAGTTTTAATCAATAAAAAAAAATTAAGGCTGTTTTTTTTTTACTTTTACTAATTTTCTTGACTAATAATTAAAATAGAGAGGCGACAAATTTCCGGTCGGCCCCAGGCGGCTACGCTACTGAGTAAACTAGTTGTGAAAGCCATGTAAAATTCCATGATTGCGTATCATTTGAGTCATAGTTCCGAGTATTGATTTAAAAAAAATAGCAGTCGTGAAACAAAAGTGATAAAATTTATATTGAATACGTCTTTTGGGGTGTTGCATAGAAATTAGTAAAATAAGATAGTTTGAAGTATTGTCGTAATCCCCTATCAACGCGATTTTAATTTACGATATCTTTCATCCATAGCCCTCGTACAAATTTAACGCACACAATGTTTGTCGAATCCAACCAGATTTTTTTAAAAAGAATTTTATTAATATTAAATACTGAGCTTTATGATAAAAAAGATAGCATTGGAATTATTAATACATATTCCGGATTAAAAGTATACATAAAGAGTCTCTGTATCAAAAGATAAAAATAAAAATCTTTAAAAAATTATCAAAATAGATTACAGGTCAATTTATGGTAAGTATGACACTTTACTAAAAAATGTAATCATAAAATCAAAACTAATCATTTTACGATAACTTATATTGAAGGAAGTAACAAACATTTTTTCACTCTTTCCAGGGAACTACTCCATGTAAAAATTGAATTTAATCCATTGATAAAAAAGAGAACGACCATTCTTTCTTTTCTTTCATTAATGCAGCCAATAATTTAAATTACGTTAAAATAAAATATCCTTTCATTAGCGTCAACTCTATTTACCTTATACGTGTTTACCTTTCTCTTCAAACTTTTTAAATGCTTCTTTTATAATTTAAAGTATAAACAATGTTTCAAGTATTCTGAATTTACATACAAATTTTTTTTCAACTTAAAAAATCAACATGGATTTTTCTTTAGGTGATGTCTTCTAAAACACAAGGTAACTTTTAATAGCGTTTCTAAGGTCAAAAAAAAACAAAGAGAATTCTTTAAGATATATTTTATTTAATAAACAACAAAACTATTATACCAAGGGATTCTAAGTACAATTTGTTTTTCTTGCTCGTACATTTTTCCTTTATTTTTAGTCTCTTCCTTGCTATTTTTTTATATACAATAGCCCAGAAATCTCAATTGAATTAAGGACACGGAAAATCACAGGTTTTTCTAATAAAATCTTATTGTTGGCATAAAATAAATAATTTTTTTTTAAAATCTACTTATTAAAAATTTATGGACAATTATTTAAATAAAACTAGAATTTAAACAAGAACTAAGCTAGACTTCCAGCTATATATGATAGTGACATTTAAATCCTTTTGGGAAAAGGAAAACATACACAAGTGCGTTCAGAAAGTTTACATGATGCTAAAGATTTATAAATATCGCAATACTGATTCACTAGGAAACAATACTATGCATAAATGAATGATATCTATGTAAAAATAAAACTAAAATGTTTTTATATTAATCAAACATTTTAATATATATTAAAACTAATATTTAACTTTTTTTAAGCAAATGGGTAATGTTTCCCAGAAATAATTTCATTCGTATAAATTTTATCCATTTCATGCGAAGTGTTGCCAAGCTTTTCTTAAATAAATAATTTAAAGCAGTTAAATATCAATTCCTTGTACATAATCAAGGACACACAAAAGAATCCCTGTTGTCTATGGAATCAACTTTGCACTTCAGACATTGGGTTCGAGATTTTCTTCCGTAATAAAAGTTTTCCGTGTCATTAGAAATTGTCGTAATTGGATTTGTAATGATAAAATTTCTATGTAACCGAAGATAAGTCTAGACTATACAAATTACATTTTTTTCGTTTGAAGGGATAACACTTCCTTTCATTAGCAAATAAATTATGAGCAGATTATTATTTTCATATCAGTTATTTATACATATTATTGTTTCCTAGTGAATCTGTATTGCGATATTTATAAATCTTTAGCATCATGTAAACTTTCTGAACGCACTTGTGTATGTTTTCCTTTCCCCAAAAGGATTTAAATGTCACTATCATTATTTATTCAATAGAAACAATGAAATATTTATCTAAATCGTACACAAGTACTTAATAAATATAGAGGAAATCAAAGAATAAAATGGAATTACTTGTTCGTTTAAAGCATCCGAACAAATTGAAATTAGCATATTCCATCAAAGTACATATTTTTTTTTATTTTATTCAATTAAGTATCTTCTCGCTTTACAAAACACATTTTGTTTCGTTTCTACGCTACTTAAAGGCCAAGTTACAATCAAATTTATGCATTTAAAAAAACTGGAAGTGGGTCTTAATTATTGTGGAAGTGGATCATTTTAAGTGTTCAAAATCTATCATGGCGAGTCTGATAACTCAAAATGTTACAAATGTATTTCTATACGCCTGTTTGAACCTTGTATTTGTATTATTTTCTAAGGAATGTACTAAAATATTTCTCATTGTATGAAAATTTTTTGGATTATGAACTGTTATTCAAATAATGATCTCATTAGTCACATTTCTTATAATACTTACTCGATCAGCTGTAAAATTGTTAAATTTTAATAAAACATTAACATGTATTACTTTTTCTAGATAGGGGCATCTAATTTGTTTTAGTAATACTTCTACTGATATAAGTTTATTATTTTTTTTTCTCTAATTGCTTTAATAATCTTTAAAAGTATTGCTAAAATTCCTCATGTAATTGCGATTTTTGTAAAATTTAGGTAATTTTTTTAAAAAAATATTGTTAGTTAAATATTAGTATTTTTCTTATTTATTCATAAAGAACATATATATATATATATATATAATGTTTTTGTATGCTATTTTTTTTTTAAAAAAAAGTACTCCGAACGTGTTCGGATACCTTAAAGAATTCAACAAAAGTTATAATAAATTCTCAGCGGGCAATAAGCAATTCTTTTTCTATATAATGATGAAAATTTACTTCAATTTAAAGATTTTATCTTAAAAGATTTTAAAATATAAATTTGCATTAATTTTTATGCAAAGCAACTTTAATAACTTTTATACTGAAACCCAAAGAAAGAATATTTGAAAAATCCTTTCAAAAAGCTGACACTGCGAGGAAAATTGTGATAAACAGTAAATTCCATATAAACTAAACTAATTTTTAAATGCAAGAAAATAGTAAAAAAGAGGGTACTGTTAAGAAATCGCGCGAGAAACAATAAACTTGCTTCATCATTCAAAGAAATCAGAAATGAATCCGAACCAGAGAATCCCTCTTCTAAATGATGTATAAAACAATAGAATTAATATTGTTAGCATTTTCAATATTTCTAAATTTAAATCATTAGAGTCTTATGTATTCTTAAGTCTTAATTAAGTATTCTTATATTATGAATACACATTTACTCATAAAAGTGCAACATTTGTAATGAACGCTTTTTAATAAATCTTTATTATTTATATAATTAAACAGCATAACTATATATAGAAAAAAGAGAGACACAAAGAAATAATTGGACACCCATATAAATTAAAAAGAACTGCTGCCCTTTGTTGTAACACGCTTTTGCTTTTACGCATTATGTAAGAAATTACGTTGGAGTCATTCACATGTATGATGCCACACAGTTCGGGGCTCTTTGATTTCGAAAAAAGTGCAATTGTTATTCCGTTAATTCGAGAGTGGTTTATATCCGTTTATGCGCAACCGTTTTATAATCGCGGACTGGTCAATGTTTGTTAATTTTACCGCGGCCCGCTAAGAGGGAAGATATTGATTGTTTATATTTTAGACTGTTTTGATTTAATCATTTAATTTAATAGTATTTAATCGTGACTTCTGAATAAAATATAGCTAGACCAAAAAAATGAATATAAAGTGATTTAACAAGGAATATTAAGTGATTTTCATAAAAAAAAGTAGTCCAAACCTAAGAAAAATATACCACAGTAAATAAAAGAGAAATAATTTAATGTTTCTTGTGTGGACCGGTAGTATTTGATCCACGGACCGGGCGTTGCGGAACACTGATTTATATTTTTCGCATTTGAAGTTGAGCGTGACTGTCGCAATGTAGTTCGGTTTCTCTGACCTCCAAAATAAGCATTCAGGACTGAATGATACTGCCCAGAACTGTCAGGAAGAACAGCATCTTACTGATCTCTCCTATCCACGTATAATTTCAGAAGAAATCCGAAATTGTTGTTTCTGTGATTACCATCTGCAAAGAACGTCAATTTTGTTCAACCGAGCAGTAGCCGGTCAGGAAATTCAAAAGTGCGACCCGAATAATGTGTTACAAAACCCGACGAAAGTGGACTGTAGAACATTGGGAACAGTGAAAAAATAAAATCCACCTTTTCCCGATATGAAGTCAGAATTTGTATTTGATGTCTGCCTGGAATATGCCTCCTGGCGGAATGAGCTGTGTAGAGAGTGAATTTCGACGAAAAGATTCTCTTGGAATGACTAGGGGATACTTGGAACTCTCTTAAATTCTGAGACCTACTGCACCATTCTGTATGACCACGTGTTGCAACAGTCCTACGGGGGGGGATCATGTTGCAAAAACCACCGTCGCTTTGTTATGACGACGACAATGGAGCTCAGCTATTGAAATGGCCAACTCAAAGTCCAGAATTTGATTCTATCGGGCTGTTATGGAATGAGCTGGAAAGTCATTTGTAGGAATTCCTCTTACATTTAAAATCGGTGGGTGAAGGGTAACGATTCCGTCGTACAAGATTGGTGGAAAGTATGCCTCGAAGATTCGCCGGTACAATCGTCGCTCGTGAAGGACTCATCAACTCCTGATAAGTAAACATCTCCTTTCTCCAGGTGTGTGTGTGTCGTACTACTATAAGTGAAACTATAGCAAATATATAAATATTTATCCAACTGACCACTTCCAAAAATATACTGTGTAGAACTTACTAACTTTTTGGATTGAAATTCAACAAATTTATTTATTATAATTCATCCCACATTTTTAAAAACAAAATATCCGAGTTCTTAAGTTTTAGAAATCATTAATCTATTATGTATAATATACTTCCAAATTTAAACTTTTTTCTGAAATTTTAATATTAACTATGAAAAAATACAATAGTGTAAAATATCTGAGTGTAAGAAAATTTCAAGTAATTTAAATTCATGAATATATTCCACACAAACTATACTTTTCAATATTATAAATAATAACGCACAGAACAAAATCTTTTACGATTGCAGATACACACAACAAGGATATTTCTTTCAAATTATCCGCTATTTTCTTTATAATCATGCATAGTTCAAGACAGAAATTTAGTTTTAAAAGAAATAAAATTACATCTTCATGAATAATTTAAAAATAACGAAATTTTTTAAATAAACCAACTGGATTTCGTTTAATATATTTGCATGAGTATTTTTCGGACTTAATTTTGGAAGAAAAAAATTTGCTTACATAACAATAATAGAAAAAATGAGACCAAATAAAAATCAGCATAAAGCAAAAAAATCTCAGAAATCCAGTCTTTCAAATAAATTGCCTATCATGACCAAATTTAATGGTATTAGCTGGATTTATTTTTATTTGAAAGTAGTTCTTTGACTATAAAAGTAACAGTTTCATTCAGCTATTATTTTTTCAGAAGACTGACATTAATAATTCATGAACTTAGATATTTCAATACATAAATAAAATGTTAAAAAGAAATTACATCAGCGATATTTTTAATGGGTTTTTGCAAGCCATTTACTGAAATTAGAATTTCTTGAACTTCTTCTGTTTTTCAAAAGAGAAAATGTATTGACTAATTTTATTTCCTTTATTTCAATAACTTACCATAATTTAAAGAGTTTTAAAACAGATAAGATTACATAATTTAAAGAATATACTCCTTTTTTAATTTCTTGAAAAACATGTTTTATGAAATGCACATTCGATTTATTTAGAAAACTGTTTAATATTTCTATCATCAACATAACAACGAAGAACGAAATTTGTTCAAACAGGTACATATATGTTTAATTTTTGTTTCATATGTAATTGAGCAAGATAGTTTGTTGGAAAATAGGAATTTATGAAAGTTACTTCAGCAAGTTTATTGGAAAGTAAATGATGAACTGTTGAATATCTATCGTCAAAAAACTATCACAAAGCCTAAAACATTGCTTTTCAGAGTAAATTTAATTTAAAAACTAACTATTTCTAAATTATGCAAACTACATTTACAGCTTGCATTATTTAAACCATTTGTTATTTCAAACTCTTAATAAGGTCTAGTGTCCATAAATAAGAAAACTCAAATTAAGTTGCAAGTTATATAACATAAATTAAGTATTACTTTTCTGCAGAAGTATATTGTTGCAATAACGTTGAACTTTGATTGCTTTCATGTTGAAAGGAAAGGTGAGTGGAAAGATCTTTTGTAGGTAGGTTAAAAGAGCAAAACTTTCAATGTTAGTTTGTAGGAGTAACCTTGGCAACTGATTTGGTCACAAATTTAGTTCCCAAATGACGTCAAGTCATAAATGTCGCAACATATCTATACATATTCCACATAAATCCAGAGGTTAAAAGACGATAATTTCGTGAAAAAACTTACAAAATTGCTAGAAGATTTCTCCAACTTATATAAGGACATGTAAAGAAACAAAATGTTATAATATATTTGACAGTGTCTCTGCATTTCATTTGCTTATACAAAATCCTCATTACAGATTTGAATGCTGTATTTAATATTTCTGTGGTACTTTTGAACTGCGACATTGTATATTTCTACGTCTTGTTAAAAGAAAATTTATACAATTATATATATATATATATATATATATATACTACAGTTTCAGAAAAAATTATACATTCCTGCAACCTTTGGCTGTGTGGACCTTTTCTGCAATTAAAAGTCCAGCAATCATTTAACAAAAGATATATGTAGATTACAATCAGATTTTATTGCATAGATTCACTATTGAAAATAAAAAATGATATATTTATAATCAACGGTCCATGTATCATATAAAAACCAGTGTCAAAAATACAATAAATCTGAATTTAAGAATTTGCAACTGTGCCAAAAATAACATAGAAAAATCTTAAAATTTAATTTCACGAAAAGCCGCAGTGTATTTTTATTTTTTATTTTCAAGGAAATGATTTCTAAAACCATGATAGCTAAAGATACAATGCAATAAATATTAAAAAAAAGTACACAGACCATCTGCCGGAAGTGTATTTCTGCAATTACTAATTTTCATTTTTTGATTGTGTTGATAAATAATAATCCTTCGGATTGAGAAAATGTTGAACATGCATTGATGAAACAAAAAAAATTATTACTGTATAAGTATTATCAGTGACTGTCAATGTTTTCTGCTATAGTGACTTTAATTAAATTCAACACTTAAAACTAAATGCATAATTTCTGAATTAATTTTGAGAAATGCAAGTATTGAAACATTACAACCTAGGCGATGATTTAGAAAAAAAATAAATCAGGGACTTTCAATTTACAAACTATAATGAGGAACACAGGAAATTTGTCTAGAAAATAAAAGAGCCTTTTCTGAAACATTAAAGTAAAGAAGGAAGTAGAAGTAATTTAAACCTGGACTCTGTACAGTAAATTAAAAATATTCATAAACTACTCTAAGAGTTTCAGACTTTAGATTGATGTTAGGAAACTCGTTTCTGATATTCAAATTGGTGTTGCCATAATTAATTTGGAAGGTATTTAATCTTTCTCGAAAGTTAAAACTTGCTAAACGCTAGAAGTTTTAATACTTCCAAAAATCTAAAATCCTATTATGAACTTCCTGGAAAACCATGATTTTTTTTTCTCTCGAAAAATCATTATCAAAATGTGTTATACTTCTCAGCATTTTAAGTTGCGATGATATTAAATGAAGTATGAAAGCGGTTGCAATTTTTTTCTTAATTACCCCTTCTATATTTAATTTATAACATAATAACTTTCATAGAAAATCCATTGTTAAATAATTGAGCAGCCATTGTGTAGTTTTTTTTTCAAATAGTTTTTAACTTTAAATAAGGTATTATTATGTGGGGGGGAATGAATTTATAATGAGTAATTGAGTGAGTAAGTGTTTATTTACTTTGTATTATAAAGTAATACGAGGGGCTATTGCTGAAATACCAAAGAGAACGGAGCTCACCCGAAAAAGGTTTAGAGCTGCAAAACAATCCCCAGGAAACTACCACCCCGCGTTCAATCTTTATTGAAAAAAATCGTAGTATATATTTTATACGGTGGGACAGATCTATCCGTAACCCTTCAACTAATCCTCTTGGCAAATCTTTGGGCTATCAATTTGCGTTATTCTCAACCAAATCTTGGGAAGAAAAAAATCATGATATTTAAATTAACACTAGTCTAAGTTTTCTAGCTTGACTCAAATCAGGTGAGATTGCTACTGAAGGTGTGACGAATCTGTACGGAACCTTTCCACTAATATTCTTAGGCGTCTTTTGGGGGATTATTAATTCGCGTATATTTCCAATCAACTCCAAAAAGTGAACGGGATATGCAAAGTAGATAGGGATTTAAGTACAGCGTTGTAAGCTAGCAGGTATGAAGGCTATTGAGCCAGCAGCAGTAGCCTCAAATTTAGAGGATTCCATTGGATTACGTTAGTGAAGCCTTATTGCTGTTATTCTACGGAAGAACTAGAAAGCTGATATACCAAACGGTAACTATAATTTATTTACGCTTAAAATAAGCGTTAGGTTAGTAAAATTAGTTAAAGCTAATGAAAGCTAATAATTCGAGTAACGTGTATTTCTCGGACCTCCTATTTTTCGTATACCTTGTGTTTGATCTTGCGCATAATTATTGATTAATTTCATAATTCGTAATTTAATTTAATATTAAAAGTAAATCCCTTTTTGTTTGACGTAACATAGAAATGTTATATGTTATTAGAGTTTCTGATATTTGAAGTGTTATAATAAATACAAGTTATTACTATACAAAATGGCTCTTAGAGATTGTTTGCCTAAAATTAATCTTGGTGTCCAGGGTGGAACCCAGGGGGGTCTTCACAAAGGTAACATATTTGAATTATTGTTATTAAGAACTCATTAGGAGGAATTTTTAAAGTGACGATTGTTCAGAGAGATTAAATTGATATTAGATTAAATCCGATGATAGGCTGGATCCTTTATAATGTAAGGATCGAATTCGATAGTCTCCTAATCGTTCATGTATTTCCGTCGTTGTTCCATTTTCGCGGTTAGCATCGAGAAATTCTCTTATTATTATTAATTGGATTTGTGTCTTTTCACTGTGTGATAAATAAATAGACTGATTACATCATGTCGAGTGTTTCTTCCCTACCTCTTACACATCTAGGTGCCCAAGAGAGAGGTGGCAAACTCTCACAACGGTAGCACGCATTAAATTTACATATTAGAAATTAAAGGTTAATGAAACGAAATACACATATTATTGCAAGGTACACAAATACACAGCCGAAAATAATAATAAAAACATAAAATGTAAGAGGGGGAAAGCAATATACATTATTTCAGCATTCTTGCAAATACATCAAAAGTAATGTAAATATAAAATATAAATGCCCCGTACAAAAAAGAAAAAAAAGACAGAAAACATTTGGGAAAGTAGAAAGAAAAGGAAAAAGAAAGAAAAGGAGAGTGGTAAAAAAAAACCGTTTGTGTGACAACATAAGTGTACTGATCCAATCCCGACTAAAAAATTTGATCCCGGATTGTAAAGGCAATTTTAATACATGATTTTAGTTTAGAGTGAATGGAAGGATTTCTAACGATAGATTGGAATAAGTCAGGGGACATGCGAATACATAATGGTCAGCGCCCCCAACAGATCCACAAAGACCATTGGGAGTAGTTTTTAATCTGAAGCGATGCAAATAAGAAACAAATGGGCTGTGGTTTGTTAAGAATTGTGTAACGTAACTGGAATGGGGATTGATATCTAAACTGGGTTTGGGAAAGAAGGATTTGACTCGTAAGCCAGTATTAGAGTTGTTGTTGTGGTTGTTACTAATGCCACCTGTGATCGGCAAAAGCCAAGTCAAGGCCCACGAAATTCATCATGGCAAAGGGCTAAGTGACGCCGGTCGTTAGCCGTAACTTTGAACACCATACAGGTGACAGAACGATTTAGCTCGGTTTCACCCCAATTTAGAGGGAGAACACCCTGGTGGTGGTCAGAAGCCTCCTACCTCTTTTCCCCTTCCACCAACCTCACAAGAGGACTTGTGACTCGACGTCTATTTAAAGTACCCCCATGCCGCGAAGGTACTATACACTTACAAACATCCATGTCTTTTCCGGGATTCGAACCCAGTCCCAACGGCATAGCAGTCAGCATCGCTAACCACTATACCGGATTGGCGACAGTATTAGAGTTTGACCACCAACTCTCACAGTCCTTGAATTAATTTACTTTGAGGGAATTTGATGACATAAGAGTAAGTGGCGTGGACACTCACCTCTAAACCATTAGAGGTGAGTGTCCACGCCCGTGCTATTGGCGCAATGCCTAAGGGAACCGAGATCATCCGAAAAGGGTTTAGAGCTGCAAACCGATCCCTCGAGAAACAACCACATCCACGTCCAGTCTTTATTGGGAAAAAAATCAAAATTTACATTTTATAAACAGTAGAAGACAGTTAAATAACAAAATAGAGATTTAAAGGTAACTGCCCTATATACATACATGTGCGTGAACGTAATGCAAATATACAAAGCAATAATAATAATAATAACAAAGGAGTGTAAGAGATGGAAGAAAGAATATACATATTCCAACTTTCTTACAAATTCATAAAAAAATAATGAAATTATCCAATACAAATGTGCCAAACAGACGAAAAGTAGAAAAACAAGAGAGAAAGGAAGACAGGAAACAAAAAATGATAATAAAAAAAAAAATTTTCGTTTGAATCATATTTTCATTTAACGCCAACACTTTTCTCTTTAATTGGTTCATTTTTAAAAAAAAAGCACCGGAAAGAGGATAATTTTTCGAGATCTTCTCCATTTTTGTTTTAAAGAAACATAAAGGAAAAATGCAGCAGGGTAAAATAAATAAATAGAAAGAAAAAAAGGACGCGGGAAGAAATTATTGAATTGTATTGAAAGTATCATTTTTGCTAAAAGAAAAAAAAAACCTCGCGATTTTGAGCCACGGTCAAATGAGAGAACGACAGCTGAAAAGGCATCCTCGTTTCCAAACTACAACAACATGTCAGTGGGTGGACTTTGGGCCAGGACGGATTTAATGTGCCTCAGTCAGTCTACATGCCTTCCTTCAGTAGCACTAGAACTCAATGATAAGTTGAAAAAAAGCCAAATCAGTTAAATACAGAAAATTTTTAATGCATATAAACTCTATGGTTGATGCATGAACAAATTTCTCACAGTATGAACATCTTCTAGCTTTATTATTATTTCACAACAATTTAAAATAAAAGTTATAAATTCAGTATAAAATATGCTGATGTGTTAGCTACATTCTTACTTGCGATTATTCTATTATGAAGAAAAGTCAAAAGTACCTACATTTTTAGTTCTACAATTTTACTAAATAAAAACAAGCTGCTGTCGCATGTGCATGCGCTGAGTTGGTATTAGGGATTGCAATACCGGGATACCGAATACCGGTATTTTGAGCCATTTGAACAATTTTGTAATATCGGTATTCACAAGTTAAAATACCGGTTTTTTTTTTATATTTACTAGATATTTTTTAATTTGTCTCCAAGGATCATCAACGAAGCAAAATAATATACGTTTTTGTTTTTATATCTCCCTAGTGGGCGAAATTAATTAGACTGTGAAAGTAAAGTCGCAACGTGCAATCAAGAGAAGTGATAGAGGAGGCCGGACAAAACTATCCTATTACAGCTCAGAGTGATACTGCACACATGCAGGATTCGTAGTCTGATATTGCCGCACGCATAAGTCCCGATACCAAGTCCCGATAGCCGAGTTGGCAGAGCGTTGGACTGAACTTTCTCAGGTCTCGGGTTCGAATCCCGGCCCCGGCAGATTTATCCAAAGACTGGAATTTTGTTCTCGTTTTTATTGTATTGTTTCTCTAGGTTCTAGATGAATCCAGATCATTCTTTAGAGTGCATACTGGGTATTTCTCGAATATTCCGAAGTGTATAAAAGCAGAGTTCATCGCCAGTTGGGCATGTTCTCAGTCCAGTGTTGTATCGAGCTCCCAGCGTTAGAATAAATCTAATTGTTTATTTAATTGAACTGTGTACTTCTTTCGAACTCCGTGACAAGTTTGGTGGAGGCGCCGGGTACAATTACGTCAAACGTGGATAATAGCGACAACCTTCGCAGGAGCCTCCGGTTAAGAGGATTATCCCCCGAATTCGGACTGTTAAAAGAAAATAGTAGGAAGAGGACAAAAATGCCGACCGAGCAAGAAGCCAAGCCCGCTGTAGTAACACCTTCGTTACAGCAATGGAGGAGCCCATCGACCTTCCGAGGAGCGCCTGGGGAAGACCCTCTCAAATGGCTTAAAGAGTACGATCGAGTAGCCAACTTTAACAAGTGCATGACATGATGTGCCTGGCTAACGTTTATTTCTTTCTTGACGGTACTGCGAGACAGTGGTATGTCAACAACGAAGACGCCTTAGATTCCTGGGAAGCGTTTAAAAATGGACTAAGTGGACTTTCGGTGACCGTCAAAGATATACCAGAAGGGCAGAAGAACAACTAAAATGCCGAGCCCAGCGTTCAGGCGAGAGTACACAGTCCTACATACAAAGTGTATTAGACTTTGCCAAGAGGTAAATCCTCTGATGAGAGAAGACGAAAAAGTGTCACACCTAATGAAAGGTGTTGCTGAAGATATTTATCAGGCCCTGTTGACGAGAGAAATCAACGACACAGCAAGTTTTATCAAATGGTGCAACTATATCGAAGATATGAAGCAGAAGAGAGTTGGTCGACCGAGATTTGAAAGGCTTCCAAACGTCGTACCGGTTGCATCCCTGACGGATGAGACTGATTTGGTCTGCACAATCGTACGAGAAGAAGTCCATCGACTAGTTAACCAGACGCAAGAATCTTTGGACTCCGATCCCCAATCCTTAGAAGAGATCGTTCAAGACGAAGTTGAAAGGGTTTTGGCCCCAGTGTCAGTAAAATCTACAGAAACTAGACCGCGACCAACATACGCCGCTGTAACTAGGAAATACAGAGCTCCTGTTCAGAAATTCCCACCTGAACCAAGAAAAACCGATGTGTGGAGAACGGCTGACAACAGACCTGTTTGTTTCCACTGCGGACGTCCTGGACATGTAATGCGCTACTGCCGAGAGAGAAAGGCTGTCTTTGACAACTCCTCGAAACCGCCGACGGAACTTCGACGACGTTGGCACTGAAGAAGAAATACGCCGACCAAACTCTTCTCGCCGTTTTACGCCAAGTCCCACGAGAGGCCGATCCCCAATACGTCGTTACAGATCCCCGTCGCCATATCGCCGATCCAGTCAGTCGCCAGGCCGTAGGAGCGAGGAAAACTAAACAGAGCGACCTTCCAAGGAGGTGAGGCCGCTTGTACTGGAAATCCTCCGTCGACCGCCAAGATGACTGGTAACCAACTAGACGTAATAATAGATAAGAAGCCGAACGTGCTCTAGTAGATTCTGGGGCATCGTTTTCTGTCATATCCGATAAGTATCGCCGATTTTTAAAGAAAGTTCTGTTTGCTGATGCCAAGAGCGTTATGCTGAAAGTTGCGGATGGAAATTTTGTTCGGCCGATAGGAAATGTGTTTTTACGTGTCCGTATAAACAATCGAGAACTGCCTTTTGAATTTATTGTTTTATCCCATTGTATGTTGTCCCTAGGATGGGACTTTTTAGAGGCGTCTCAAGCCGTTATAGAAACAAAATGAACTTGTTCTAGAAGACATCTGTCGAGACTCCACAGCACCTGACGCCTGGAATTTGTATGCCACCAGAGACTATACACTTAAGCCGCATTCTTTAACTAGAATAACAGTATCAGGATATCAAATCCGAGGAGACATAAATGTTTCTAGACGGCAGCAAACATTTGCTCTTCGAGAAAAATATTGCTACACCGTCCATGGTATCCACATATCGTAACGGAAAAAGTGATGTCTGGGTTACCAACCTGCAGTTCCGAAACCAAATCATCCCTAGAGGAATGTGCATAGGCCAAGCTGAACCACTAAATGAAGGGCATCTATGTGTTATTTCCGACACATCGGGTTGCTTGGATGACCAGCAAGAAACTTCGAGTCACGGATGAATTGTTCGTTAATGATGTCACCCGAGTTAAGTGACGAACAGAGAAACAAGCTATCCGAACTACCCGAAATTTTCTGGGCTTTTCACGAAGACCGACAAGTCGACAGCCGCGAAGACGAATGTGAAACACAGGATTTTTACTGGTGATCATGCTCCAATCAACCAACGAGCCTACAGAGTCTCGCCGACTGAAAGACGCATCATTCATGAAGAGGTTCAGAAAATGCTTGATGAAGGTATCGTCCTACCCTCTGAAAGTCCTTGGTCATCACCCGTTGTGCTCGTAAGAAAAAAGACGGTAGTTGGCGTTTTTGCGTCGATTATCGCAAGTTGAATAGCGTCACGAAAAAGACGTTTATCCTCTGCCTCGTATTGACGATACGCTCGACTGTCTGAAAGGTGCCAAGTTCTTTTTCTTCCATGGATCTCCGATCTGGTTATTGGCAAATAGAAATAGACGAAGCGGATCGTGAAAAGACGGCATTTATTACCCCCGAAGGCTTATACGAGTTTAAAGTCATGCCGTTTGGTCTCTGTAATGCACCTGCGACCTTCGAGAGAATGATGGACAATTTGCTACGCAATTTTAAATGGACTATGTGTCTTTGTTACCTAGATGACATAATAGTGTTCTCAGAAACTTTTGAAGACCATCTTATACGATTAAGACGTGTTCTAAAATGTCTTCAGGAAGCTGGTCTTAAATTAAATTCAAAGAAGTGTCTTTTGCTGCCCAAGAAGTAAAGATTCTAGGCCATCATGTATCTAGTAATGGCGTTCGTCCCGATCCCGACAAAATAAAAGCCGTAAGAAATTTTCCCACTCCAAAGAATATACATGGCATACGAAGTTTTCTTGGCCTTTGTTCATACTTTAGAAGATTTATTAAAGGTTTCTGTTATCTCGCCGAACCTTTGCAGTCGTTGCTGAAAAGTGGCGTGGAGTTTCATTGGGGTCCTGAAGAGGTGGAAGCATTTAACAGTCTTAAGAAAGCACTTACTTCGGATCCAATATTGGGGATGTACGACGAAAGAGCTTCTACAGAAATCCATACTGATGCAAGCGGTACGGTATCGGAGCTGTCCTAGTACAAATTCAGAATAATGTCGAGAAAGTTATAGCATACGCTAAACTCTGACAAAAGCCGAAAAGAATTATTCCACCACAGAAAGGGAATGTCTTGCCATCGTATGGGCTACCAACAAATTTCGGCCGTACATATTCGGAAAACACTTTACTGTTGTAACTGACCATCATTCCTTGTGCTGGCTCATGAATTTAAAGGATCCTTCAGGAAGGCTTGCCAGATGGGCCCTGACTTCAAGAGCATGATTTTGACGTAAAATATAAAACCGGTAAGAAGCATAGTGACGCCGACGCTCTTTCGAGAAATCCAGTGGAAGAGGAAACGGAAACATCAGACAAATTTTTAGCAGTCACGACGAGTATGAACCTTGCGATGGAACAGAAAAAGGATCAAGACCTTGCGAAATTAAAACTTTGAGCAACTCATCCAAAACGAAGAATTCAGATTTATCGACGGTATCCTTTGCAGGAAGAATTTTGATCCAGATGGAAAATTGTGGTTGCCAGTCATTCCTAAACATCTACGAGCAGACATACTAAGGCACTTTCATGACGCCCCACCGCAGGACACCTTTGGTTTCGCGAAAACTTATGACAGGATTCGCAAGAGATTTTACTGGCCGGGAATGTACCGAAATGTCGTTCGGTATGTCATGCATTGTCGGGAGTGCCAAAGGAGAAAATCCGTTCCTCAACGACCACCTGGACGTTTAGTTCCCATCCCTCCAGCTATAGCTCCTTTCCATCGCATTGGAATTGATCTCCTTGGGAGATTTCAAAGTCTGCTCATGGAAACAAATGGATAATAGTCTGCACGGATTACTCAACGCGATATGCAATAACAAAAGCCTTGCCGACAGCCGAAGTCGACGAAATAGCGAAGTTCTTACTTGAAGAAATTGTCCTCAGGCATGGAGCTCCTCGAGTAATTATCACAGATCGTGGAGCCGTCTTTCGATCCAGACTTGTTTTCCTCTCTCGTCGACTTGTGTAACATTGATCATCGTTTCACAACGGCGTATCATCCCCAAACAAATGGACTGACGGAGCGCTTCAATAAGACCTTGGCCGACATGTTGTCAATGTATGTGGATGTAGAGCAGAAAAAATTGGGATGAAATTCTACCATTTGTAACCTTCGCTTATAATACCGCTAAACAAGAGACCACAGGTTTTACGCCGTTCTATTTACTTCATGGTCGTGAAGCGGAAACGACACTAGATACAATGCTACCATTCTGTCCTAACGATTTTGATGACAATAACATCACCAAGATAGCAGCCAGAGCCGAAGAATCACGACAGCTAGCCCGAGTGCACACTCTGAGAGCTCAAGACAAAGATCGTCGACGTTACGATTCCAAACACCAAATGGTATCCTACGCTCCCGGAGATCTCGTATGGATTTATACTCCAGTGAGAAAGTCGGTCTCTCCGAAAAACTCTTAAGAAGGTATTTCGGACCGTATCAGGTGCTACGCCGTTTATCAGCCGTGACTTACGCAGTACAAGATTTTGATCCTGCTTCACGAAAAAGAAAACTAAGAGAAGTTGTCCATGTACTGCGTATGAAACCGTACCATGATCCCGCCGAGCAAATCGAAACCGAGGATATTCCTCCCAAAGAATCATACAAAGGACCCATCACTCGTTCCAGAATAAAGACCCTTGAACAAAATGACAGCGGGGCGCTGTCTTCTTTTCGAGGGGAGCAATGCCGCACGCATAAGTCCCGATACCAAGTCCCGATAGCCGAGTTGGCAGAGCGTTGGACTGAACTTTCTCAGGTCTCGGGTTCGAATCCCGGCCCCGGCAGATTTATCCAAAGACTGGAATTTTGTTCTCGTTTTTATTGTATTGTTTCTCTAGGTTCTAGATGAATCCAGATCATTCTTTAGAGTGCATACTGGGTATTTCTCGAATATTCCGAAGTGTATAAAAGCAGAGTTCATCGCCAGTTGGGCATGTTCTCAGTCCAGTGTTGTATCGAGCTCCCAGCGTTAGAATAAATCTAATTGTTTATTTAATTGAACTGTGTACTTCTTTCGAACTCCGTGACAATATTCGTATATGTAAAAACAAGGTTACAGTTGTGAAGAAAGTGCGTAATATTCCGATACTTTTTGTACTGGTGAGTTTGTTATTCACATTGTATTTTCATATACTTTAGGGCTGAAAATATTTTTCAGATTTATGATGAATATACTATTATTCCATAATAATGAATAACTTTAAGGAACATAAAAAAATCAGTTGGTAATACTTGGGTTTGGTTTTATTATTTATATGAAAAAAAGAATAGGGTGGAACAATATAAAAAATTCCCTTGAACAAAAATTAGAGTTAGCGTAACTAAAAAACAGTTTCAACAAACCAGAATACAATACAGAAATCAGCTATATACAAAATCGACGAGCAATCGATTTATTTCAAGATGAGGGATTTAGAGGTAAATACTTGGAAAAAGTATATCACGCATTGGAGCGTTGCTAACAATACCAACAACCAGTGCAGGTGCCAAAAGAGCGTTTTCTAACAGCTGGTAATTTTTGCACACAATTACGTTCCAGGCTTAATGACAGTACAATTGATGCATAATGTTTTTTAAGATTACATTTCAAAAATTTATAATAGTACCACAGAGTGATTAGAGATGTTTACACTTTTCTGTGTTTTAAATAAATACGATGTTCCTACTTTAAATAAGTAATAAGATGTACTTTTTTTGTGATTCTTTATATACTGTTATAATTTATAAGTTACAAATTATTTTTTGTGATATTTACACTCTCTAATAAAACCTGTTTTCTTTGTTTCTCTAAAATTTCTGCTACCGGTATTAAAACCGGTATCAAGATCTAAAAAATATCGAATACCGGTATCGAAGATTTGGTCCGATATTGCAAACAGTAGTTGGGATGTCTGTGGTCACGTTTTCTGTATTCCATCATGATCGCTTCAAGTTTCGCTTAGCTACAACAACTTAAGCATATCAGCTCCGATAGATTGCACCTAAGGGGAACAAGGAGTGATGACAATTTTGGGTTTAGAGTGTGTGAAAGGAAAGGAAATTCCCAGGAGACTATTGTTATAATACGGGAAAAGCATTTGATCTAGTAAAAACGCTTTTTTCAGGGGGCGGGGGTACGGAAAAGTTTAAAGGTGACCCAACGAGTGCAACGCAAAAAGAGGGATATGGATGACTGTCGACAATTGACGCCAACATTCAGCAAGCTAGAGATAATTGTAGTAGATAGGCGAGTTACCATATATGAGATCTCTTCTTTAAACATCGGTCATGGTTCTACCAATCAAATTATCCAGGATGAATTCAAATTCTATACAGCTTGTACGTGACGTGATTCACGAATTCCACCACAGAAAACAAAACCTTTGGATATCTGCCGTTGTTAATTGGATCACTTAAAAATGTAAGGTGAGGCATTTTTACGTAGAATATTGACCGTTGATGGTCATAATTATGAAGGTCCATTAATATAAGCCCTATTCAAGACGACTAAGTATGGAGTGGAAACACTCAGCATCTCCACGAAACAAATGCCAATAAAAAAATTTAAGATCTCACTATTGGCTGGCAGGTGATGCTTACCTTTGTTTGAGACGAAAAGGAGCTTATGCTGGACGACTACTCGGTAGGAAGAGTACTGCAAATAGTGTGAGGTATAGTGATTTATTGGCCAATAAGTTAAAACTAGACCAGAAATTCAAAACAAACACATGGTCTACTACCAAAGAAGGTTTCATGGTTGTAAAAACCGCACCCGTCGGCACATGGCCTATAACATGACAGACACAATCCAAAGATTGGTCTTGAAAATCCTACAACTCCCTCCCTGCTCCCGGTCTCTCCCTGCCGACTTTTGTCTCTTTGGACTGATCAAGAAAGCTTTTAGAAGTCGTTGATTAGCATAAGATGTGGACGTTTGGGAAGTGGTGCAAGAGTAGCTTCACAACCGATTGATATAAAAAAATGATGTTGTCCATCTATATTTGTTTAAAATGGCTGCAGAACCAGAAGCGTAAGTAATTTTGGACTTACCCTTGCACTTCTAACACATAATATTTAATATTATGGAAATAAATTTCCTTTTTTTAAATTAATAATACGTAAATATGTTTCGTTTTCCCCCCAATTTTAGTAGCAAGTGAAATTTCTGTTTTACAAACTATGTCTATAAATTTTAGAAACATATACTTACATCATTTTGTGAAAGACAACTTAGACGTAAAAAAATATTTTGTTTCATCCACGTTTTAGAGATGTGGTTTTTAATATTATATTTCTAAATATATGTATCGTTCCTCTTAATATCAGTAATTATAAATTTATGTATATGCATTGAAATATTAATTTATTTTTGCCTAATTTTTACTGTAGCTATAATTTTAAGTAATGAATATAAAACAGAAGGTAAAAAAAATTTGCTGCATTTAATTTCTTTGAATTTCACGTTAAAGAATTCTTTTTTCTTTTATTTGAGAATTTATTCTTTTATAACTCCAAGAAGCAAGAAAAAAAGCAATCACAAGATTTTTAGTTGTTTGCTAAATCAATGAAACAGATGAAAAAGAGGTTTTTTTATTTCTCATCTTTTTGGTATTTCGGCTGCTTTTTATTATGTCCAGTAATTTCAGTCCTTTTTTTATTTGTTTTAGCTTCTTATTCTTGTTTGCGCAATAAAGATTGCATCACGAGCTCCTTTCTCTTATTTAATTAGCATTTGGGGGAGGGGGTGTTCATTCTGATAATCACATTAATAAATTGGCTACAGAATAAAACTTTCTCAGTTAGTTTTTATTGCATACTTTTGCATTTTGTAGGTAGGAAAAAAACCCATTAAATTTATTCTTTATATTCTTTTAAATTCTGTACTATGGCATTGTTGTTTTTGTCCCTTTTATAATAATAATGAGATAATACCTTATTATTATGAGAGAGAAATGTTTTTATTCTAATTTTATACCTCTAATTTTTATTAAATCATTTTATCTAGTTTATTATATAATACAGTAAAAACCAAGCGCGAACGCTTTATCATATTATTTAAATTTTACAACTCGCGATATAATAACCTCGCTGGTAGGGAGTTTGATTCATTTTTGAGTGAATATCCTTAATTGATATTTATAAATTTACAAATTGAACTATGGTAAAAGCACAATACTTTAATTTGATTTGATTGTGCCTTATTTTTGCAATTTGTATCTACACGAGGACTGTTGGAGAACAGTCCTAGTAATTTTAAATTCCGGTTAAATGGAGGACTACACTTAAGCAGACAACCCAATCTACAAACTTCCATTACACTTCAACATGAAGATTTTACGCCTAGACAGATTTAATGGCAGTATTTCCGTGATATGAAGATCGAAACCCAAGATATTTATTCAAAACTACGTTTTAAAAATTACATCTCATTAATATCATGAAATACGATGGAAAGCTTTTTTTAAAGTAGTTATTTGTTTTATTTTTCTATAAATAAAAACGTTAAAGTTTTGTAATAATTGGTTTTCGTAACCCTGTTAAGTAGGTCGCGGTTCGAGGATTTTGTGCTATCAACCGCAAAGAGCAAGACTGTTCTTCAGGAGCGATGGAAATTTATAGTCGAAAAAAACAATCCATGAAACACAGGATAAAAAAGTTATATTCTCAGAATAATTGTCCCTGCGGAATAAATCCAGCCTACGGAGTTCAGACACAACTATCAGTGTCTAAAATAAAGAGTGTTTTTTTAGAGGTATAGAACTTTAAATTGCAATAAAATAACGATGTATTATTCGATTGACATGAATTTTTTTTATTCGAAAGATAATCTTGTGGCATTACATTTTAAATATGATTTCTGGCATAGGAGTGCCACGGCTGGCTCGGATGTAGTCCAATCTGGACGTCCAATTTTCGATGACTTTTTCCAACATTTGTGGGCGTATATCGGCAAAAACACGGCGAATGTTGTCTTCCAAATGCTCAAGCGTTTGTGGCTTATCCGCATAGACCAATGACTTAACATAGCCCAACAGAAAATAGTCTAGTGGTGTTAAATCACAAGATCTTGGAGGCCAATTCACAGGTCCAAAACGTAAAATTAGGCGGTCACCAAACGTGTCTTTCAATAAATCGATTGTGGCACGAGCTGTGTGACATGTTGCGCCGTCTTGTTGGAACCACAGCTCCTGGACATCATGATTGTTCAATTCAGGAATGAAAAAGTTGGTAATCATGGCTCTATACCGATCACCATTGACTGTAACGTTGTGGCCTTCATCGTTTTTGAAGATGTACGGACCAATGATTCCACCAGCCCATAAAGCGCACCAAAAAGTCAGTTTTTCTGGATGTAACGGTGTTTCGACATACACTTGTAGATTAGCTTCACTCCAAATGCGGCAGTTTTGTTTGTTGACGTAGTCATTCAACCAGAAGTGCGCTTCATCGCTAAACAAAATTCGCTTATGAAAATCGGGAACAACGGCAAACTCGTTTTGGGCCCATTCGACGAATATACGCCTTGCTTGATGATCGTTTTTATGAATTGCCAAACCAAACTGAGAATAAATCACTTGACAGCTGTTAAATCGGTCGCCATCTTGGAAAGTAATGCCAACTTAAACTTCTATACCTGGGAAAAAAACACTCTTTACAAGTATGCTGGATTATTCGCAAGCACGCGTTCGTCATACTCAGCAGCCGAACTAATTGCTTGTCGACTCTTCATGGTCAAATTAATACTACTATTCAACTGTCAAATCAAGACAAAGTTTCGGCGAGAAACTCCCTATTTATACGCCTCAAGAATCTATCGAGAAAAATCCGCTTGCATCATAGTTTGTGATATTGTTATATTTATCCACTAATTTCCAGAGGAATCCATAGGGTCACGAACTCACCAAAAATGGTCGCCAACAATATCGCCAAAAATAATGCCAACTTGGCTCTATCAGTAAGATTTCGCCAAGTTGTCATTGAATTGTAATTCTAATGCAAGAAACGGCGTTGCTAGCGAATATTAGAAATTTAACATAAAATAAATACAACATAGAATAGTATTACACATCCAAATATAAATTATTTACACTATTTTAAGTATTATTTATACAAAATTCGTTACAGCCGTAATTTACAAGCAAATGCTTAGAAATGTGAGTAAAAGAAAATGGAGTGGAAAACAATAGCATTTACAATCGATATTTAAATTATCTCCGTCTTACTGACATAGATTATTTCTCAGATTTTTGAGATTTTTATATTAGCTATCTCTTAACTATACACTGATGTTTAAGTATAGAATTTTTCATATTCCATCCAAAAATTATTTTAAGATATATGTAACCATGTAAAATAGTGAGTTAAAAATAAAACTATAATATTTTGCTTTGAAAAACTTATGATAAGATATACAATTTAGAAAATGGTAAGTAGTACATTTTACTAAACATTCAGTTTTTAAAAAGCCTTTCATGTATTCCATTGAAAATTATCTGGTTATGCGGTAAAATATCAAATAGTAGCCAGCCTATTAATACAGTGCTTCTCAAACTTTCAATGTTCGCAACCCAATATTCAATCATGATTTCCATCGTGCCCCCATCCATACAATAAAGATGTATTAAATTCAATAATACTATATTTTGAAGCTAAACCTACTATACGACTACTTACTTTACCTACTTACGCATATAATTTTATACATGACAAATCCATGGGGTCACTGGTAATTATGAAACTTGTCCTTAACTTAGTATTGTTAAGTTAATTGTACAATCGATTGTGCACTACTACTGATACATTTATAAATGTATTATAGTGTAAATGAGTATTTTATCTTTTATTATGCCAGAATGTATTTGCTTACTTTCAGCAAGTTAATAATTTTTTAAATAGTCTTTTGTTTTCGACTTTTCAAACTATGCTCGCACCCCCCCCTTGTAGGGTTATCATGCCTTCCAAGGGGAGCACATCCCACAGTTTGAGAAACACTGACTTAATAGAATGTTTTACAGCGAATCTCCCAGCCAGTCAACCTTAGATGAAAAAAAAATTGATTTTCTATTTTTAATAGATAAAAAGTTTTTCCTTATAGCTCCATATGACCGGTTGATCACTAACCATCGCTCTCTTCCAATATTTAAAGTAAGTTCAATGTTTGTTTGTTTTTTTTTCTTTAAAAAGTTATGTTAGATATACAGAAATATGAAAATGCTGCTTGAGTCACATGTCTAAACACGCTCTTTTGGAAAAAAATTGAAGCGATAAGAAGGAGTAGCTCGATTGTGATGAAATTTTGTAGGCAAAGACATCATGAACGAACATGCAAATGATCGTTTTTTCCATGGCAAATGTACATGAATTGCGGTAGCAGTGCACATTTTATGTTGAGCAACTTGCGAAGTATAAAACCAGTAATAGAGGTGGAAAATTTTATCTTTCTTCGTTTTCGCCGTCATGATTTACATGACAAAAACGAGTGATACCATCACGGTGTTTCCGTAAACCTAAAACGTAACTGAATGGCTGCAAACATAGTTGGATTATCCGAATGCGTGAAACTGAGTGGTCATATTGAACAATAGGTCGTCGCCTGCAACGTACAGACACAGCTGTGCAAAGATGCTAACATTAATGGTTGCTGCGAGGAACTAATCGCAAAATGAAGGCTCTGGAAGGCCAAGATGCACAAATGTGAGGCAAGATCAGTTGACTGTTCGACAGGCCTGTATAGACAGGACTGCTCCAACGGTATCATTGTCTACTATTCACCATACTACAACCTCTTCCATACCTACTTTATGTTTTCATTGCGCTTGGTTAAGGCGAGGTTACGCTCACAGAAGTCTTTAAGACGTGCGCCTTTGACCCCACAACATCGGCGGAATCGTCTACAGTGGCAGCGCAGTCATTCATCATGGTTGCCATCAGACTTGCATCGCAAAGTTTCAGCGTTGAATCCCGTTTTACTTCTAATGTAAATGACCACCGAGACTGAAGTGAACGGTCTCAAACAAGATTTTTTTTACAAAGACATGCAGCCATAACCCCAGTGTGAAAGTGTTGGGGTTATCTCATACGACAGCAGGTCATCTTTAGTCATCCTCCATACAACTTTAACAGTTCAAAGATATGCTCATACCATTCTGCAGCCGGTTGTGTTTCCCTTAATGGCACGTCATCCGGTCGCCAGTTTTCAACAAGATAATGCCAGACCCTATACCACTCGCATATCTCTGGACTACCTCTGTGCGCTCAATACACTTTCTTGGCCAGCAAGTTCACCAGACTTTTCACCAGTCGAACATGTCTGGAACATGTTAGCGTTCCAGATTCAGGAACCCTAAAATGTCACAGATCTCAAGCAACAAGTAACGAATTTCTTGCAGAATGTATCGCAGGATAATATTAGGAACCTCTATGACTCTTTACTGAGGCATATGCAAGCATGTATCGCCACCAGGTATAGTTCCACCAACTACTGATTTGAACATTCAAAATGCAATCGCGAGCTATGGATGAGCTCTATGGCTTTGATTTTCTTATAGTATTATCTTTGTATGAGGTGTACACATTTTTAATATCATTAAAAATAACCACTTCCTTCATGGGGCCTCGATTTTTTCGCAAAAGAGTGTATATAATTATTTATTTATTTATTGCTAACCATTCAATTCTTTAAAGAATTTTATTCAATTCGCAATAATTTGATGTATAGCACTAGATACATTTTTTAGGAATGTTCCCAGGAAATTGTACAAAACTCCATTCAATTAAAATGTATTTATTTAACTAAACAAAAAAAAATGAAAAAAAATTCTACAAAAATTTCATTTATGACTGGGGGAAAAGTTTACATTTCCCTGATCAACGTAGCATACACAAAATAAAAAAAATTTTAAGTATTTGATTTTTCACAAAATATTAATTTAAACGAACTTTATTTGCTAATTTTGTTGATTTTTATCAAAAATGATAATTGTACCAAAAATAAGTTAGTTAACAAACTAATTGAATTACTCCAATTAAAGACTGGATTGAATTAATGTGAATAAACTTTTAATTTCAAGATTTACTAATTCAATAAGTAATACAATCAAATAAGATTCCAAATAAAATTAATGTAGGCAGATCGAATTATATTAAATTCATTTCAGTGTTGTTTAAAGTCAGTCAACAACGCGTGTGTTCTTTTTTATGCCATTTTGTTTTATTTTATTCTGATTTATCGATTCTACTTCAAATAATTTTCTTCTAAATTTTCTAAAACTAATGCAAGTATCCAAATGAATTTCATTTTTTAATTCTTCTTTGCAAATTCTTTCGCTTAACAACCGAAGGATTAAATTTAAAAAAAAGATAACATCTTGTGTTGTGCAAAATATTAATAGACTGTGTGTGTGTGTGTGTGTGTGTGTGTGTGTGTGTGTGAGTGTGTGTGTGTGTGTGTGTGTGTGTGTGTGTGTGTGTGTGT
The DNA here is from genome assembly GCA_019973935.1 of Trichonephila clavipes. Taxonomy (NCBI): domain Eukaryota; kingdom Metazoa; phylum Arthropoda; class Arachnida; order Araneae; family Nephilidae; genus Trichonephila; species Trichonephila clavipes. Next base: position 195,109 of record BMAU01020878.1, on the reverse strand, counting down.
GTGTGTGTGTGTGTGTGTGTGTGTGTGTGTGTGTGTGTGTGTGTGTGTGTGTGTGTGTGTGTGTGTGTGTGTGTGTGTGTGTGTGTGTGTGTGTGTGTGTGTGTGTGTGTGTGTGTGTGTGTGTGTGTGTGTGTGTGTGTGTGTGTGTGTGTGTGTGTGTGTGTGTGTGTGTGTGTGTGTGTGTGTGTGTGTGTGTGTGTGTGTGTGTGTGTGTGTGTGTGTGTGTGTGAGTCATTCGTAGGGTTTCTCTGACGGGAACAACACTCAGCTGAACAAATCTAAGGTAAATAATTTTGAACTGACTTTTGGGATTTGAACCTCCGATGTAAATTTTAGCTAACCACTTAATTTTTGATCGTTCCCCCTGAATTCCTTGGTAAGAGAAATGTCCGTTTAAACTCTGAACAGTGGGGTAAGAGTACCATAAGTGAAAGAGTAACGCCCCAGTAGGATTGGAGAGAATTTTTGCAGGAAAAAGTAACTTTGTCCCAATCAGTCCTTGCCTGTCTGTCGAACATCGCTTCTTTAACTAAGAGTATTTAGATTTTTAAGGAAAAACATCTCGTAGTCTAAAAGAACGACTATTCTGCTATCTTGAGTTACGTTGATAACATAAGTATTTATATTTACAACTGTTTTTATGTAATTTTTTGTTTATTTTTCCAGATTCTTGTTTTTATTATAAACTATTCAACTGAATCAGCAAGTTTAAGAATGGTATAAGCCCCCAAACTGTTTGGGGCCGAAATTTTTCTTTAAAATCTCGCAGTTTTTCTTATTTATTATTTTTTGTAACCAAACTTTTGTGTTAAATTCTTACATTAATATATAGTTACTTTAATGTAACAAAAATAAAGCCCTTTCATAAACAAGAAATAAGTTACACAAATAAAATCTCTTCATTACAAGAATTAATATATTTTAATGTACGTGATCATTACTCCAGCAGCAAATAAATTTCCAAGCAATTATTAATATACATCTATTTGTAGCAATATTAGAAAAATATTTGATTCAAGATTAATTAAAAAACGATTGAAAATTGATCCTCAGGCATGAAATTAGATGAGGCTTTAAAAACAATTCGTCAGACATCAGCTGAAGCTAAGAGAGCATTTTGTGCTGCATGATTTTTCATAACAAACTAAGAATTAGGCAAAGCTTATGTTTTCTCAAACCACACTTTAAAAAAGAATACCAATGTTTCATATTTTTATATTTTTAGCTGAATGTATAAATTTTGGACTTAATATGAATCCTTATTTTATATAACTATTATTGATACCAATTAAAAATAACTTGTTCTTAAAGTTTTTAAAATTTTGATGTATTTATGGGATTTCCCGGAAATTCCCGGGAATGGAAAACGCCAGGAAATCAGAAACCCTAAATCAATGAATTGGGTATATTGTAATATGCTTATATTTGATATTAATAGCATTAGTTTAGGCATAGATTTCGAATATAATGTCGATGTAACTTGCTATTTTCCCCCATTTGGTTGATAATGCAATTTAAATGCAAAGAAGTTTCACGCAGTAAATCGTAATATATTCTAGAACTCACTAGAAATTATCGTAAAATACGGCGCACCCATACTTTCAAGTTGCAACTTTTCATTTTTAGGTATATTCGCAATCTAATGTACACCCCCTTTATTACGAAGAAACCTGAAATGTACGTGTGCAATGCTCTTATGTTTAGAAGTCTTTTATTCGAGATATTATGCAAAGCTTTACAGAGAAATAGTATACTTCAAGAAATACAACCCTTTAAGTTCATAAGAAATGTCATTTATTTTAAATAAACAGTATTTCGATCTATGTTGTGGTTTAATTTTTCCTATACTCGTCTTTTTTTAAAAAAAAAAGCTCTCTTTCTTATACCCGGCGTATAACTCGCACCCTTACATTTCAATCTTATTTTTTTTGCTAAAAGTGCGCGTTATACGCCGGATTTTACGGTATATTATACATTATTCTAAACATGAAATAAATATTACACAAGTTTATAGCACGAAATCAAAAAATCATAATACAAATTCATAGGCACAATTTCATTTTCGGCAAATAAATCGCATATTTTCTATCAAATCTGTTGACAAATGTTCTTCTTTACATCGTCTTGATATAGAATGAGAAGAATGTTATTTTTTTTGTCAAACAATCCTCGTAGAATCTCTTAGAATTTTCTGTTGGCCTCTATTTTTGCCGTTAAATTTGATGACCAGATTTCTCAATACAAAGTCACTCTTCCTCACTTGGCATTTTTGTTCCGTATATTTTTTCTCTCATCTGACGAATTCCTCCATAACCGTGACAATATTTATTTACTTAAAATTAAGGCCTAAATTTCAAGATAGCATTTTTCCCCTTTTTTCCTCTTCAAGTCCAAAATTAAAAAAGTATATAATAAATAAAAAAAATTGATTTTTTAAAAGGAATTCTTCTGGTTTTCTGGCCGAGTTTGGACATTTAAGAAAATAAATAAGTCAAATTTCAAAGACAGAGAAGCAAGCACTTGGTCAAACACTTTTTTTAATTAATAGGGAATGGTTTTGTTTTTCCTTTTTTTCCCTATACAAAATTTCTATTTAAAAACTGAAGCAAAATGAAATGCATCATAATAATTTCCTCTAAAATATTCATTAAAATGTTCTTATGTACATTTTTTCTACATTTTATATCATGGAAGTTGTAAGGTTTACTTAAGAATAGTTTTATGATCTGTAAAAAAAATGAAAAAATATTTAAATATTTAATTAATCTAATTTTTAACACATGTTTATGCATCTTCTAAAGATATTTTTTCTGTATATTATTTGAAATAAAAAGAACTCCATCTTATGCAAGAAAAGTAAACAAGAGATAAAATTAAAAATACACTCTGTCGCAAAAATATATGCACCCAGAAGAAATTGAGCTACATTCACGAAATTTGGTATGCATGTAGTGTATATGAAAATAAACAAATGATTAAAAATTCAGAACAAAATATCATTTTATTAAGCGGTTAAGCTTGCAAAAGGTTAAAAATCAGTAAGTAGTAAAGCCACCTCTGGCAGCTATACAAGCCGAAATTGGCGTGGCATCGATTCACTTCACTTATGACCCCTAAGATCCCCCTGCCATAGTCTTTGCATCTGCGCAGTTAATTCTCCTGTATCTCGGGACGGCTGCAGCAGCGCGTCCAAGACATGCCTCTATTGGCGAAAGATCTGGTGACCTGGAGGCCATGGTTCATTTTGAAGACATTGTTGGGAGAGTCGCGCAGTATGTGGACGAGCATTATCCTGTTGATAAATGGCACCTGGGCGACTTGATAGCATGGGTAGCACAATCGGCGTTAAAATATCGTCCACGCAAGCTTCAAAGTGCCTAAGGACCAAAACGTGTGTCCCAAGAAATTGCAAAACACCTGAAATTGCATGCCGCTAATAAATGCCGGATCGGACCGCTGGCCGGTGCGCCTAAAATATGCGGTGGTCATCAGCACTGAGACTGAATCGTTCATCACTGAAGATGACACGTCTCCAGTCTGTCACACCCAAGTTATAAAATCCAGTCGACACTGCCTATGATGTGGGTCAGTGGTAAGGTCTTACGTCGGCTCCTCAAGCCAACTTCGGTCAGTCGTCTCCTTATAGTTTCTCTTGATGGCACTGGATGTCTGGAAGGAGGTAAAAATCGAAAATACTTTAACGATCCTCGCGATCATTTGTGTTCCTGGGATTGACCCTCCGCGACGGTACACTCTACCTTCTGTGATCCACTGTTGCCAACACCGAGCAACTAATATCGCTCCGACCGATGGCGGCCGATACGCCTATGACCAACCTCTTCTAATACGGCCCCTATAAAGTTTTCGTACTGCTGCCGGTTACGTCTTAGAGGGCATCCTAAGTCTCAATATCGTCTATCAAAAGTCAAAATAGCCGTACGGCGCTCGTACTGCCATCGCAACTAATATGCGCATAGCAGCCTTGTCCCATTGGCTTCGAAATTTTAATCATTTGCATATCTCTAAGAGATAAAGTTTCATTGTAATTTCTTCTGGGTGCATATATTTTTTGCGACAGAGTGTATATAAAAATAATAAAATACTTATTTTACAATTTAATGAAGATAGGGAGTTTACGTTCCCATAAAACATTTATGTGCTAAAATAATCCTAAAAATCTTGTTTTTCAGTAAAAATGTGCAATAAATGAATAAGAATTACAAAAATTCCCAAGAGCAAAGATAGTAATCTTAGATAATGATTAAATCAAAATAAATAAAATGTAAAAATTTATAATTAAATATATATAATGCATTAACATTTTGATTTTTTCTCATAATTAGTTTGTAATTATGAAAAAAAGTAAGTAAAGTAAGTAAAAGTAACAGTTTAAAAGTTTGTAATAATGTATATTTAAGTTGATATACATGATTATATATGCCCTCTTTTTACTCCATTAATATATATAAGCTACCAAGGGACGAATTATTAAAAAAAATGTTTTTTACTTCAGTTTAAAGGGGGCCCGGCACGTTATAGGAGCCCATGTTAAATTACGCAAGTTTATATACCTTTTTTTCAGAAACTACTAACTGCTAATGGACAAAACTTTTACAGTAAGTTATGTACGCTATCAATAAAACTTCAAAGAAGGGTTTTATCTTTTTGTTAAAAAAACTAAAGTAATTCTGAATTTTGTAAAAAAAGTCCAATCTTTTTCCCTAAAATTTATTTTAAAAAAGCCTTATCTAAAACAGTTTGCAAGATATATCTAATTCCCTCCATTAAAATGTGTAAACACGTTAAAAGTAAGCTCACTGAAGATTTTAGGATTATACAATAAGTAGTTCTTAAGAAAAAGGTGGATAATGTAAAAATATTACATTTTGAGAAAACACGCTTTAAAGTAAAAATTTGTAATTTTGAGCATTTACTTTATTTAGTACTTTCCAGAAGTATATGTATCATTTTTTTAATCCTCTGCTGCGACAAAAGACTTTTCTAATTTTCTTTTTTTCACATTTTTAACAATTTAAACATTTTGTGGGATCTCAAGATGCTTTCGTTGGGCTACACGAATCCTACGTGTATCTAATTTTTTGATGCATGACGCACAGTTATAACTTTGCTCAGTGTCAAAATCTTGATCATTAATTTTGCTACATGACTCATAATGCACTGTGCAGTTGCCATATTTACCTCTTAATTCGAGTTTTTAATTCCCAAATGTAGATTTTGGAATCACTGACCATATGTTATTGTGACAGCTCTATTCGCGTACCTTCCTCTAACCCTCTTCGAAAATCTTTTGGTAATCAATTCGTGTTATTCACAACCAAGCCTTCTGAAGAAGAAATCGTGATATGTAAATTAAGTTTACTATACATAGTCGAGGTTTTCTATGTAGAAGAGAATAGGAGGAGATGTAAGCCAGAAGTCAGGTGAGATTGTTACTGACAGGTATCATTATTGAATTATTGTGATTAAATACTAATTAGAGGAAAGATTTAAAAGTGGCGATTGATCACTGTGGTTAAATTAATGTTAGATTAAATCGGATAATATATTAGATCCTGCATGAAGTAAGGATCGAGTTTGATAGTCTCCTAATCATTCGTATATTTCGTTGTTATTCCACCTTCGCGGTTAGCACCGAAACATTCTCTTTCTGTTATTAATTGAATGTGTCGTTTTTTTATTTGTTTTTTATTATTTGTTTTTTTATTGTGTCGTGATAATTAAATAGATTGATTGGATCATGGTTATTGTTTCTTCCCTACCTTCTACATATATAGGTTGCCCAAGAGAGAGGTGAGGACCTATCACAGTGTTATTAACCGACTCATTTTGACTATGAGTCAATTTCAGTGTGTGTAAACATTTTTTAATCACATAGGATCACCTTGTAACATCGTCTTGTAGTTGAATTAATAAGCTCTAATTAACCGGATTTACCATTTTTATTTCCATCAAAACACATCACTATATTAATATTTTCATTTACAATTAAAAGTTACAACGGGAACTACATGCAGCTTCGTCCATTTTACGTTCGAGACTCCCTTCTTCTCTCCTTCCCGCTCAAAGGCCAAAAAAATTCACAGCAGCGCCCTCTTTCTAGTCTATCGTGTGCTATGTGTCAAGCCTCCTAGTGTACTATGTGCCACGCCGTTACAATCTATATCTCTAAAAATTGGCGTGATTTAATTCATTATATTATATAACACGTGTGTATCGGTGTATGATCATAGTGTCTTTCGTTATTTAGTTTCTGCCTTTTGAAACTTGCACCATGAATTTACATCCTCAGGACGCAGTCCATGTTGAGGGCTCTCGTTTGAAGACAGAAGATGAATATAAACAACCTAAAAAGCAGTTTCCATGCTCGGTAGATAAAATATCGGTGAGTCGATTACGATCACTTCGGCTTTTTGAATCGCATAACTTTTTTTCTTTGTTTTTGCTTTTAAGATCCAAGCACGAGTACACTTTTGGTTATGCCCAATACACTCTAATTTTTCCTCTTGAACATCATACGTATTCGCGCTCATCAGTAACTTATGCAAGGGGACACACAGGTGCTCGTAGCTCATTCGAAACACGACAAGAAAGAAAAATACTTCAAATTATCGCATTTCCCCATATCATATATTATTTTAAACAAAAATTCTTGAACTTTTAGAAAATATAAACAAATGAATATCGATAGTTTTTTGAAAATTTATGTTTCAAACCAACTTGTCTTTGTTCTTTCAACTTGTCCAACTTCAAAATGTGTATATCACCTCTTCACATAAATTAAACTTAAATCAATACCACAATTCGGACAAAACACTTATGAAACAGAATAAGAAACATACGACTCCTAATTTGTGCAATGCATTATACACTGCTGGACAATTGCTAAGGACGGATAACACTATCATCCATAGCAACCCCAAAATGAAAGGAAGCAAAATGTGGAAAATTAGAATAAGTGCGGGATATTAGTAAGAAGAAGTATGAGTATGCAAATTTTTTTTCCACGTCTGTTCATCACGTGATAGCGTTCATAAGAGGTTTAAAGGTTTTGACGCGTGTGGACAGTTGTTGTTTCAAGTGAAAGTTTTACAGGAAAGATTTAATAGACGAACTTAAAATTTTTGACATGTCTTCCCGACATCACATAGATGATTTTATGCGTGGCTGAATTATTGGAAAGATCGAAGAAGGGCGAAAAATAACAGATGTTGCCAGGAGTTCGCCATCGCTCACAACGTTGTTTCACGGCTGTGGAAATCATTTAAAACTACTGAAATGTGTAGTAGGCGGTACGGGGAGGTCGTGTTAGAAGTACAACGCCTGCAGAAGACAGATATATCGTCCTATCAGCAAAACGGAACAGGCGCACCACAGCTCAGCAGGTGGCAGATCAGTTTCTTGCTGCCTCAGGAAAAGCAGATCTCCCGAAAACTGTTGCCACACGTTTGAGGGGAGGAGGACTATACGCACGCAGACCTGTTGTGTGTGTCCCATTGACCAGACAGCACCGTACTTCCCGTTTGCAATGGTGTCGTGAGCATCACAATTGGACTGAACATGACTGGGCATGCGTACTATTCTCAGATGAGAGTAGGTTCAGTCTGTCATCGGATTGTAGACGCCAACTGATCTGGCGCGAGAGTGGTACTGCTTATCGTCCAGAAAATATCCAGGAAAAGGACCAATATCCGACATGCAGTATCATGGTGTGGGCCGGCATCATGATCAATGGCCGCACGCGCCTACATGTGGTTTCGAAATGGGACTATGACGGGCCAACGATACATTGATGAAGTTCTACTTCCTCATGTTCGTCTTTTCCGTGGTGCTGTCGGTGATAAATTTGTTTTTATGGACGGCAATGCAACATGTCATCGAACACTCGCTGTTCAGGATTGTCTAGACAGCGAGGGTATTAAACGTCTCGTATGGCCAGCGCTTTATCAGATCTAAAACCCCATTGAAAATGTGTGGGATGCTTTGGGGAGGCAAGTTGCTGGTCGAAACTATCCTCCGACAAACAAGAACACCCTCATCCGTGCACTCACAGAGGAATGGGATAAATTGCCTCAACAGCTGCTGGATAATGTTGTGCAAAGTATGGTACGACGTGTGGAATGTTGCATCACACTCCACGGTGGACATATCCCGCGTACTGATACCTTTCTTTAAGGTGCCTGCTGACTTTTAGATGCATTGTTCCATTTCTCCGTACGCAGATCAAATGAACATTTTTTTTCTTTCAGATGTTTCACAGCTTTTGTACTTTCCAGAACAATAAATATTCTTTATTCTAATGTCTGAACAGTGTGGCAACTATATTTTATCCTACTAGGTCTCATGTTTCGCTTAATGTTATGCTACATAGCAATTTGTGATCCGTCCTTAGCAATTGTCCAGCAATGTATTTATAACAAACAGCAATTGTCAAAAATTGTCATATTATTTATGAGGGAAGTTTTTCTCTTCATCCGATGGACTGTAAAATGAAAAGAGCAAACAAATAAATTATTACCCAAACATATACAAACATAACTACATAGCGTTTCTACATAATCGGCATGAAGATTCAGGTTTTTATCTTTCCAGTGGACGAAATTTCTATTGTTGCCTTCTACGAGCAATATTGCCATCAAGGTTACGAGATGGACTAACATATCATGAATGAGAGAGCAACTTAAGTTAGCATTCCTCCTGAAATTTTTTGTTGTTTTATCCTCCTTCATGGCAATGTATGTTTTAACAGCGCTGCTGTAACTTAACATCGTTTGGAGTGTAGATAGCGAGGTCTTGCCTATCTTAATCGGGTCGTCCAACCAACCAGAGATTGATACTTTTAGAACACAAACACCACACCACAGAACAATGCCACACACCAAATGACATACACCTTTTTTATACTCGCATCTAAGCTGCACTATATTTCCAATGTAAATGTTACTAAAAATCGGGTGCGACTCAGAATCGTAAGGCAAAACATTTGGGGGGTTGGGGGAGTTAATATAACATGGTCAAGTGACGAGGACGACACCTTAAGCTGATTTGATTGATTGAATGAATATTTACGCTTTTGGAGGGCGTTTGGCCTCGTAATTTTGAACCATGGTCAAGTGACGTGGACGACACCAGAGCTGGGACCCCCTCTCCTAACTTCCACACCACACCCACGGGAGGACGTTTCAGCTCTCGACAGATTTAACGTGCATCGCTACCCTACACGGCGGATCTTTAGTGGTACTGGTCTCGAACTCGTGACAAGGCAAGTCATGATCCGATACCTATACCACTCGACTACCGCAGCCTGACACCTGAGCTGGACTCCCCCTCTTTTAACCACCACACCACGCCAATGGGAGGACGTTTGAGCTCTCGACATATTTAACGTGTATCGTTTCACTACATGGCGGGTCTTTAGTGGTGCTAGGCTCGAGCTCATGACACGCCAGCCACGATCCGATGCCATGACCTCTAGGCTACCGCGGCTGTTGGAGGGGGGATTGAATTTCCACCCTCTTAAAAGAAAAAATGTAACCGTCTATTCTGGCCACTTGCAACAATGACTTATCCCATTCCATAGTTTATCCTAAACATCGTTGTCTGCTCGTATTAAGGATATTTTTTTGTATACGCTTTTTTTTAATAACCTAAATATAAAAGATAAGCCATTATCATCAAGACAAATTCACTATAAAAGCAAGTTTGAAAAGGGAGGCAACTTTATACGCAGAAAAAAACGGAAACAGAGCTGCGGCAATTGAAAATATGACATGGATTAAGCAAATATATGGCGATGGTGCCAGCAAAATTATATAATTTTCGATGTAAGTCTTCAACGGTTGTTAATAATTCTTTTACATTCTTCTATAACACATTCTTTTAAAAAAAATTCGCGTAACAAATGAATTGGATGGCAATGAAGACGATACTTTGTGTGAAAATTGGGACGTTTGCACCAATTCCGTAGTCGTGTGACATTGGAAGTGACGAATCATTTCCGAAACATGATACTCACGTTTAGAGTAATTATATGTTCATGTATGCATTTGAATAATACTGGTAAAATAAACTAATTATTAATTTGTAATTATTTCGCATTAGTATCGGGGGTTTTGATAAACATTTTACATATTTTTTTTTATTTATTTTTTCTCAAAAGTGTGTAGAGAAATAGAGATGTGGCATAGAATCGATAATAATATTTTTTCGCAAAAACATTTTGAGAATTCGGGCTGTGACCTAGAATCAAAGGCGGCTTAGTTTAAAGAAAATATGGTAAACAGTCAACTAAATAGATGTTTATAGATAATAGTAAATGTTTGTGATTGCCACATTGATTCGTGCTAGAACCGTATTGTCGTGGCCACTTTTACGGTTCAAGATTAAGGAAGATTTACATTCTGTAAAGTTCGAGGAGTTGCATCTCATTCTGATCAATACAAACTGATTCTCACACTCCAGCCTGCCTTGACACCATACCGCGTACTTATTTCTAAGATCTAACATAATAAGGTAAATTATTACGATTTCTTTTTCTTTAAATCATTTGGAGTTCAATGGCTTCTATACGCATGCTGCTTTCGGATCCCTCTCGGGGACCTCAATGGTCAACGAGATGTCACTCTCAAGCCGATGAACTTACAAATGAATCCAGGGGTGCCTCCCAATTTCCTAACCCAATGATACTCAACCAGTGGCCCGTCAGCCTTTTCTGAGTAGCCCACGCATGACCCATTACACTAAGAATCTCAATTATTGGAGAACAATGCACAAAAAAAATTAGCATGAAATTCAATCAATCAAGCAATCAAATGTATCCATTTTGCAATGAATTTCTTTTTTTAATAATAGAATGTAAACAAGCGGCTTGGTCACAGATGAAAGAAAATAAAAATTATCCCATAACTCAGCAAAAATTCTTATCAATAAATATTTCTGTGAATGTGTTCCATAGAACAGTTAATATAGTATTAAAATAAAAGCCAAAAATGAGTTTTAATATTTTGATCAATTTTGTTTGTCAATGTTACTTTGGTCGTATAGTCTGCTTTTTCCATTACCCGCATGTTGCGGCCCGCGTGAAATATCTGTCTTTTGTATGCTGTCCACGAGAAATACCTATCATGTGTATGCGGCCCGGCGTGAAAAAAGGTTGAGTACCTCTGACCTAACCTCACGACCCTCATCGACTCCATTGCATTAGCCAGACTAATCAACAATAATTTCAAATATTCCATCCCAGCTTGAAATAGTAACCTTACAATAGCATCGATAGTATTCAGACCTAGAACAAAGCACGCAAAAGGAATGAAAATCTCAACTGGCGGACAAAAAAGTTACACAGACCATTGCCTAAACTGCCCTAATGTTCAACTGTCTCCACAACATATCCTCAGCTGCCTAGAAATTCAAGCCAGGATTTTCAAGATCACAGCCCATAAGATTTTATCTTCTCTCAACAGCTTCGGGGTGATCTAAAGCTTCTTTTTTAACCATCTGCTCATCTCATGGACACACCAACAACAATCTCCACTTCAAGTAGAGTTCGGGTGAGAGGATTTTTAATCATCTGGCATATAGTCCCGACTTAACTCTAAATAACATTCCTGTTTTCCCTAAACTGGAGAACTGTTCAAGAGACTGGAAAAAGGTATCATAAAAAAGGGTTAAAAAAAACGTTCATTGTCGTCACTTATGACAACATTCTCTGAACACTCGTCTTAAAACATTCTGAACAATGTGAAAACCGTTGCACAATTTGGCAGAATCTTCATTGCGATTGTGTCAAAAGCTAACCATATTTGTACATAAATTTTGGTAATAAATAAATTAATTTCTTTACTATTATCTATATTTATGGTCCATATAAGATAGAAAATAATCCCCTGTATAACTATAATTGTTGAAAATTTAAAACAAGAAATATAAATTTAAATGTACATATATTCAAGAACATTTCTTGTAGCGTATTTTTTTTCTAATGAGAAAAAACTACCTATCTGCGTAAAGTTTAAATCATATTTTTGAAATATTATAAATGACTTTTCGGGTGAAGGATTCAACTATTCATAGTGCTGATTTGATAGATCTACACCTTGAAGATCCAAACTCATTTTTAGAACCATTTTACTTTCTTCTTGGCATTTTGCCTGGAAAAAAGAATTGAATTTAATGCTAAAAATGATCCAAAAAAACCAGGCTCAAAAACTTCCCTGAATGGGAAGACTTTAGTAAAATCCAGTTAATCCAAGCGTGCCAAATAAGCTATTTGGAACTTGTTTGTTTATGCTTTAAAAATTTATGGCTGCTGTGAAGGAAAAAAAAATCAGAAAACATGATTTTCAACACAGCATCAAATTTAGGATATCTTTTTTTAAGGTTTGTGGACTGAAAGCTAACAGAGAATGTTTTATTAGGTGTATTTTGCTAATATTCTACATAGCTTCTATGATGGCTATTTTGTTACGATTAAGTTTAACATATATTTATTTTCGAAAATGTAGACAGATATTATACAGTTACATTTTCTGCTTCACCAATTGTAATGTTTACTTTTGTGAAAAGTATATATATAACATTCTGATAGAAAATTAAAATTGTAAGGCATTTCTGCCAAAAACAATGCTTCATTCTTGTATAATAATTCTAAAGCATCGTTATTGTCATGGGGAGGAAATTTTTCACACAGTTCATATTAACTGGATTTATATATTTGTATTATTTATATATGAGAACACAATTTTCTTCAATGGAATTAGCATCAATTGATACATCTAGTGTTCTATTCTTGTATTTTTTACAACTATAATTACGTACATAGATAAAAATGTACATCCCAACAATAATTAAATTTTTCAAAGCACAGAATAAATTTTAGAAGTAGTATTTAGTAACACACTTTGACCCAATTAACATACCATAGTCGAAAATCATGGTTACGAAACTCAGGATTAAATGAACCCGAAGATACAATATTAGTATAAAATGAGAGTGATATATAATTTTAGTTTTAACATTGATACGATTTTTTGTGTGATTTTCAGTTTATCATGAAAGAAAAATAAAATAATACCTTCATTTTGATACCTAAAATATTTAAGTAAAATGAAATTCATTGCTTTGTTAGCTAATTCTCTACGGATAATAGTTTATTACTGCCATTTGTTACTCTTACGTGTAGAATCATATTTCCTTTATTCTAGTCTGAAGTTCCTGTTACTCAAAATAACTTAGCAACTGCCCTCTTGACCTTAGAATACGTGATAGGAGCCAAGTGCTTCCTTTTCTTATCATCATACACCTCTTCCCCTAGAACACATCTTTAACAATATCTTCTGTTCAAGTCCTTTCTTTCATTTTCACTATTAATGTTATCAACAGACTGGCGAAGTTTGTCCTCCTATTTTAACCATCTATGCAGTCTAAGTTCAGGTAGATTAAATTCATTGGAAATTCCTGCCTGATTTTCCCTTTTTCGAATTCATTCGATAACATTGAGTTTATCTTTGATAGCACTGTGGCTTTTTGTTTTAGTTTATACTCTTACGAAATAATTGATAGTTATTACTGAAATGACTTATAACAGATGAAATTTTTATAACTTTTAGCATCTGGCCTATAGAAAGTATTTAAAAAAAACTCCTACCGATCTTGATACTGATTCATACGTATAAAATAGAAAAAAAATAATTTGTGACGTCATTCCAGCAAAATATTAATCTAAATTTCGTGATATGAAAAATAAGAATTAAAGCACCAATTCTAGGAGTGATATCTCGAGCATTTCTTATCAAGGATTGGTTGGTGCTACGTGCCCTTTGGACATATTGATTTATATATATGTTTATATATATCATAATTCCTTTGTGACGGGGCTTTATCGTGCCTTCTCACTAATCCTCTTGGGGAATCTTTGGGGCCAGAATGGCATTATTCAATCCAACCTTCTCAAGAAGAAACCGTGATATGTAGATTATTTAATGGATATATATTGGAGCTTTAGCATTCCGCGTGTTAGTGGAATAAGAGCTGAATAGAAGCCGGAAAGTCGAATAGAGGTCGGATAGAAGCAAGATAATAGAATAGACGTCGGATAGTAATAGAATAATAGTGGAAGAATAGAATACGAGAAGAGACAGAAACCCGATGGCCGATCGCCGTGAGATATTGGTAAGAGAATTATTATAGAATGGACTTTAGCTTATAAAAAAATCTAAAGTAGATAAAGATTCTGTTAATTTATCATAAAGATAGTGAGTAGGATTCCAGGCGCTATTTTAAAGAGAATTGTTAATTACGTAGTATCACTCCTCATCTGATTCCTCTAGTAAGACTTGTGTTGCGCTGATCAAAATCTATTTAGACAATAATAAATTCGATTTATTGTGGAGAATTTGAGTGAGATCAATCATTTATTCCTATAAATCTAGGTCGCGTAGATGAAGAGATGATACCCCCGGGCCGCGGGGTATCACACCCTTACGAAATATAAATTAAAAAAGCTATTTTTATATAATCTCTGCAAACTGTTTATACTTCAGTAATGTAAAGCGGAATATTAAAAACTAGCTGAATTTTCTCCAATCAAAGCATTACCTTAAAGTGTAATATTCATATTTATAGCGAACTAAGTTAAAAAGGGAGAATTCAATGAGAATTGGTCGCACGGAGAGTGAACAAACACACTGACTGCACACAGGGTGATTCTATTCCAGAAAATGATATTATGTGTCTACATAATGTCTTGTATTCAAGTAGATAATTATTTCAGTTGAGAAATGATGCAATTTATATTATGTATTTTATTACTTATGTCATAATTTCATTGATATTGTTGTTGGTCGCATATAGATGCTTTGATACGTCTTTTAATTTCGGGATATGGAAAGATAAATAATATCAGATGTTGTTTGAGTAGTGTCGATCGTGTGTTTCAGTATCATCTCTAACATAAGAATGAATCTACCAAATAAAATTAACTGCATATGTTTAAAGGTTTTAAAATAATAGTTTTTAAAGTTTCAATGTTCAATGGATGAGAGGAACAATTGTGATGACGCAACAGTTCAATAAACGCAAAGAATTTGTAGCGACAGGAAAGTTTTCATTTGTCGACACTCTAATGTTTCCTTAATGAATCATACTTCGCGGGTAAAAACATAATATTAAGTTTAATATTTGATTCATAACATTTCATAGCATAACAAATAAATAAATTCTTATAATATAAATGCCTTTGAATATATTTGCTTAATAAGGTCAATGCTCTCAGAAGTTTTTGAATAAATAGAGCTACAATTATTTAAAATGTAATTTTGATTTACAATAATAACATGTCTTTAATGTTTGATTTTTGTCTGACTGTTTTTAATATTTAAATAATAGGTTTTTCCTGAAATATAAATCGTTGTGGCCCAAACAATTTGGAAATACTTAAAAATCTAAGGTTATTTGGAAGACATTACAGTGGCACCAAAGCAGTTGAAATTCATATACCGCATAAAAGAGATCGCACAAAAAAAAGGCTCAAAAATAAAATAGCGTAAAAAAGGGCCGCACAAAAACAAGTTATATTGTTTATAAAGATATACGAGGGTTAGTTTTTAGGTAAGGTCCGTTGGCGTGTATTGTTCTCTAGTTCGCGTGTACGCTGCATCGAATATCTGCGTCAATGACCAGCATCCTTTGTGAACAAACTCGCGCCATCTCCAGCTCTGTAGCACTCGTATAAGCTACGATGTGCGTCTATAATGTTTAAGGTGATAGAATCCCACGCCAAGTGAGAGATATAGACTGTTATCCATTTCTTGATTGCGAGAAACATGTCAGCAGCAGACATTCGTCGCCAGATAATAGAAGTTAATGGCACTGAAGCAATCAGTGACAGCAAAGTCCGAAATTGGGTGGGGAAGTATAAAGATGGGCGAACAAACGTCCATGACGAAGTACGCTCGGGCCGGCCCTCTGTAATCACTACAAATTTGATGCAAGCAGTTGAAATAAAAATTCATGAGAACGGGAGATTCACAATTAACTACTCTTTCATTGGAATTTCCCGGCGTTTCTCTGTCGGTAGTGTACAAAATTGTGTGAATGAAGACCTCAACTTTAAGAAGTTGTGTTCTCGGTGGGTACCCAGAATACTTACAACGGAGCACAAAGGAAAAAGGTTTGCCATTTCATTAGGCATTCTGGAAGTAGGGGATGGCATGATGAATCGAATCCTTACTGGAGATGAAACATGAATATCCCATATCACCCCGGAATCTAAGCAACAGTCGATGTAATAGGAATGGAATCCTCTCCCAGCAAGGTCATAGCCAAGCAAACACGCAAGATTATCGACGTGGTGTTTTGTTGGTGGACTTTATGCGACAAGGAACAACGATCAACTCAGATGTCCACTGCGCTACTCTACGAAAGCTCTAAAAACATTGCAAAACAAACGGCGTGGCATGCTGTCAAAGGATGTTCTGCTCCTTCACGATTACGCAATGTCCCACACTTCTTGAACGACTTGGGACTTAATCGTCGCACTGTTCAGCTACACGAGGGCTTTGGCGACGGACCACGTAATTTTTGAACCATGGTTTCGGACCATGCACCATACTACCCCGATCTTCCTCCCAGCGATTTCCACCTTTTTCGGTACCTCAAACATAGTCTTGGTGGAAAGCGCTTCAGTAAACACTTTTCTGTCTGACCAGGTGGCAAACTTCTTTGAAGAGCGTTTTCATAACTTAGTTCTAAGGTATGACAAGTGCGCTAATAAACTCGGCAACTATGTAGAAAAATAGGCAAAAGTATGTTCAATCTTAAAAGGAAGGCTTTTTTAAACAAAATAGTGTCGTTATTTTTTAAAAACAAACGGACCTTACTTAAAAATCAGTCCTCGTATATAAAAAGGATGAAATGAAACAAAAAATAATATTATTATTAGTTCTAACATGTTAACATAAGTTTCGGAGAATGATAGCATATTCAGTTCTGCCTGAATAATTTAAACGACTGATTATTTATAAACTTCACAATATAAAAGGAACTCGAACTGCTAGGAAGAGAGCTCAAATTTTAATCTGTGTCAAGTGACCAGGACAAAACTTAAGCTTGTACCCTACTCTCGAACATGCACACTATGTAAACAATAGGACTTTCAAACTAGACAAAGTCAAACAACCCCTCTGCTAGGTGTGTCTTTTATGGAACCAAGGTTTGAATCCAGAACATGACAAAAATAATGCCGAAAAACAATTACCAAATTTTAGACTTTTGACTGCTCGGTTATATTCAACAATTTAGCAAAATTATACAAAATAAGGAAATAGGAAAGAAAACGATTTTTTAATTGAGCACAGAAGTATTCAGGTTTACAATTTTATTTCGAAAAATATTAATCAAATTTGTTTCACTATAAAAAGCAAATAAATATTTCTTTGTTCATATTAATAAAATATCGATTTTTCTTCACAGCAAATATATATAGACGCAATGCAAATTTAAAAAATTCCCATGGACTGAACGAACATTTGGCTAACAAATCAAATTTACATGATGATGTGTTTTTTTATTTGTTTTTTACTGTGCATTTTCTTCTAAAGTTTTATAAGAGAGGAAATATTCTGTATTTATAATTTAAAATGTTTTGCTATTTTTTCCGGATAAACGGCACCAAACAGTCCAGGTGAATTTTATTAAAACAGATATCTCAGTTACTTAGAAAATAAGTTTCAATGGATTCGATATACACTGGCATTTTATTCTTTGTATAATACAAAAATAAAAGCTATCAAATTTGAATTCCTGATATATAATTCATTATATGAACAAAGACTACAACTAGTTTATGTGCTCAAATCTAAAAAAAAACTGTTGGATTTGTTTCTTTTATTGAGAATCCTTTTCAGCGCACTATTAGAAACCATCATTATAACTTGATTTACAGAGATTTAGTTTTCCTGTCATTGTAGCAAAGATATGTCTAGACTATATAAATTAAGTACTTTTTCTACAAGAGGCTTTTCCTTTTTATCCGCAAAGGATTTACGGTTCTTGGTTTGTTTGCCATGTTACAAACGTATACACGCACTATTGAATCTAGAGTGCTGTGAGTTTTTTTAGTCATAAACTTAAGTGTTTCATTATGCAACCTTTCTGACATTTCTCAGATTTTCCTCTTAACGTAAGCTGCTCTAAATACTTCCAGTGTTTTTCTAAAGGATTGACAAAGTATTAAGGAACTATAGTTTCATTTTTTTATATCTAAAAGTTCCCACAATACACATCATGAACAATATAGAGAATAGGACGTATACAAAGATCTGAAACAACAATTCCTAACCATCCCTTCTATCAGTCTCCTACCTGCCTTTTTTTCACCCCGGAGATTTCACACCGAAGTTAAAATGGGGTTACTTATTATATTATAATTAATACTTCAATCTCGGTTTATCTTCATAGGCAGCAATTTTTTACTTGGGTTTTGGAAAAAATTGCTTTATCTAATTGTAAAATGAGAGAAGTAAAATTTTTTTAAAAAGTATTCGTCGTTTCAGAATTTTAAATTTTATACAAGAAAAGAATTTATACACTGCTCAAAAAATTAAGGGAGTATATCAGCATTTCTCAAACTGTGAGATGCCAAACACCCACCCACCCTTGGCCCTACGTGGGGAGAGCGAGAATATCGAAAAGTCCAAAATAAAAGATTTAAAATAATTATTAATTTGCCGAAAAAAATCAAAACAAAATACATTCTAACATGATAAAAAATAGAATACATATTCACACTGACATAAGATGCTTATAAATGCATCAGTGCGGCAAAAAAGTATTTAATAATTGATGCATCAATACTAAATAAAAAAGCAAGTTTCGTAATTACTAGTGACTTCCATGAGCTTGTTATACAAATTATAATACATATATGGATAATATGTACAGTTTACAATATTAAAATCGCATTGTAGCTTTAGCGTCGAAGTACATTATTATTACATTCAATACATTGTTGTTGTATGAGGGGGCGCGATGAAAATTATGACTCAACTCGCCAATATGGAAAGTTTGAGAAGCACTGGAGTACATGAATTTAATGAAATTACGCAAATGCTTCCTCATTGTTAAATGCTTTAACCAAGGTAAAACAAAGCATCTCTAGTCTGAAGTGTAGCAAAAAACAGAAAAAGAAAACTTCATATGCAAATTAACATTCCTGACATCAAAAACCTAAAAAAGGATATGAATGCAGAACAAATTTCGTAGATGCTGTTGTTTTTTGTTGTCTATGAAGCGAAATTCAACCTTTTGGCTGTTGTGTTATAAAGGGTGAGTGGAAAATGCCACTACAACGTGATCTACCTGAGTCCATAGCTTGGTGTATTATCAAGAGGCTGAAATCCGGACAAACACAAACAGCTGTAATGGACACTTTTGGAGTGGCAAGGAGTGTCATTTCAAGACTGTGGAATCTATTCCAAGAAACGGGGCATGTTCGACGTCGGGCAGAACAAGATCGTTCACGTGCTACGTCAGCAGTTAATGACCAATATATCCTGTTAACAGCTCGTCGAGACAGACTAGCTAATGAGACGCCAATTCAAAGAAAGTTTTTTTGGGGGAAGGGCAACAGGACGAAGTGTCTCAAGCCATTTAATCCGAAATAGGTTTTATGCGGGTTGTTTGTATGCACATAGACCAATGATGTGTATTTCGATGGTAGCAAGACACCATGTGGCCCGAAGAAATAGGGCTGCAGAACATCGAGATTGTATGCAAAGTGATTGGAGTCAAGTGCTTCTTATTGACGAGTCCGATTCAGTTAGGAGTGTGGCAGCAGACATGTTTTAATATGAAAAAATGGCATTATAAATTGGCATTATAAATGAAATTATAAATGGCACTATAAATGAAAAAAAAGGCATTATTCGTTCGGGAAAGATCACATTACAAAAGATGTGGTTAGATGGTATCGCCTGGAATCAGCATAGGTGAACGTACAGACTTACATAAAATTTGAAATTCCAATTAGACTGCTCAAAAGTATGCAGAAGAGATCCTGAGATCCCCTGTCGTACCTTAAGCTACATCAATTGGTTATTCTTTTCTTTTAATGTAGGGAAGCACAAGGCTTCATACTGCTCGTCTTGGGGAAACTTTCTTGAAACTGAAATAATACAACGTATGGAGTGACCAACATACTCTTCTGATCTTAATCCGATCAAGCATATTTGGAACATGCTCAGGCAACACTTTGCTGCAAATACAAGGCCTCCTGTTATTGTTTAAGACTTAGAGATCGCACTTCATCAAGAGTGAATTCCCAAACGTCTCATCGACAACATAATCGCTTCCATGCTAAACAGCTGTGCAGTAGTCTTAGCAGTTCGAGAAAATCACACATCATATTAAAAATTCTCCAACAATCAGTTTTTTTTTGTTGTTTTTTTTTGACATTTACATGTATTCAAATTATTCTTCCGAAGCATCTCTCATTTCACGTTTTTTATACTATTCCAAAGAGCTAAATTTTCCATGGAATTGTTTTTGCTTTTTTTCTGTATTGCTTTTGGTTATACCTGTATTCTCGATTCTATGCCCATTCCATACGATTTCTTCACTTTTTGGTTTCCTCCCTTAATTTTTGTGAGCAGTGTAAAATAAACGAATTGAATGCATGTATTAATCATTAGGAATAAGAATGTGTTTTTGATACTTTGTTGCCTTGCACAGTGCTTCAGTTTAAAGCATTTCAACTCTCAGAACTGTCTTATGTATTTTTACAATTTAGGATTATCAAAAATTTTACTATCAACACTGGATTTTTATGTGTTTCTTTTTTTTTTTATTTCATGTTGTCATTTTTCACTTATTTAAAGCATGTATTCTTCCAATATTTGAATTTTTGGAGAAATCTATAGCTTGTAAATGTCCAGCATATGATAATGGAGAAAGTTGGTATACTATTGAACCAGTTTAACCATATTATTCAATCCTAAGTCTACAAGATTTCTTAAAGCTTCTCTGTATACTAAAAAAATATAAAATATTGAATAGAGACAAACTAAATTAAGTAAAAAGTGATTAATCAGTGACAAAAAAATAAATGAAATTTCGGATCTCGTCAAGTGTTACTTTCATTGCGAAA
The DNA here is from genome assembly GCA_019973935.1 of Trichonephila clavipes. Classification (NCBI taxonomy): domain Eukaryota; kingdom Metazoa; phylum Arthropoda; class Arachnida; order Araneae; family Nephilidae; genus Trichonephila; species Trichonephila clavipes. The sequence continues at coordinate 173,949 of BMAU01020878.1, read as the reverse complement.
GTTTCAGTTGGAGGCAAGAGATCATATTCAGACTCAATCGCTGGAATTCGACACTTGTGATAAAAATGTACAAACATTTGATCAACCACTTAAGAAACTTGTTTTACTTGAAAGTAGTTACAGACACGCCATCTAACGTTGCTGATGTAAAATTATTACTTATCTTGATCTGTTCCGGATTTAAATACTAATACTTTATTTCCAGGATCACACAACTTTTGATTAATATACCACAAAGATTTGTAAGTAAATACTTCAAATTCTAAAAGAACATTTAAATCAACGTGTCAATCTACTCACAAAATAGCACAAATGGTTCTATAGAACTTAGAAAGCAGAGTAATTAGTAGCAACTTACTTTACCTGTATTAGATAGCTCTTAAAATCGCTAAAATTAAATCAAATTGTGAAAATATTGAAATTGCTAAAATCATCTATATATACTTTAATGCTCCATACCGACTTAGTATATAATGATATCGTACTTAGAATATAATGATATAGTTTATACAACAAAAAGCATTCAGCACAACTGAATAGAGCACTAACGAAACATCTGAAAGCTTCACAGTATCTTATAGGAATTATGTTGCTTAAATCCAATATTAGTTTTAAACAGAAATGATGAAACGATCAAAAAATAAACAGAAGCAAAAATTGAGGTTTCGTGTAAATAAATTTATTACTTATTTGGTGAAGAATAATTAAGCATATTGTTTTTGACCCTCTCAACTAGAAATTTTATTTTAAAAAAGTGTATTGATCTTAAGGTGTCCGACTACGTTCGGAACCGTGATTTTAGAAATGCGCATAAATGGATCATTTTCATGATAATTAATTTCACTTAGATTAGAATACATGTATAAAACTGTTTTAAGGACATTTTCACAAAACAAATTATTTACATACAATATTTCGGCAAAAAATTAACTTAGAATAATCTTTTTTTAAAAATGTTTTCTTTTTGCGAAAAATGCTTCTATTATGATAATATTTTGCCTGTATATAGCTCAGACGTTTGTACAGAGGCTCAACTATGATTTTTGAAAAATTCACATTATTTTCAGAGTTACAACCATTTGAAATAATTATCGGCGTTTTTATCTTAAAATTTCTCCCCTCTGTTGTCGTAAAACATGGATAAACCGACTTCTAATTTATATATTTCAAAAATTATAGTTGAGCCTCTGTACAGAGGTCTGAGCTATATACAGGCAAAATATTATTATAATTGAGGCATTTTTCACAAAAGGAGAATATTTTGAAAATTGATCATTCTATGTTCAATTTTTGTCAAAATAGTGTACTTAAATAATTTTTATTGTAATAACATTCTTAAAACAATTTTATATACATTTTCTAATCTAAGTGACACTAAATATCAGAAATATTATTTATTTATACGTTTTTGCAAAATCACGGTTCCGAACGTAGTCGGATACCTTAAGGAAAAATGAAAGAACCATTTGTTAAAAAAATGCACAATTCTGATTACTGCCGTGTTATATTCTATGAAAAAAATTCAGTAAAAATAATTAAATTATATACAGTAGTACCCCAAACTTACGTAATATGTGGGACTAAATGTTAACCGCGTAAGTTGGGGTATAATTTCGCATATAAATGCATGATATTACGAATTTTGTATAACATTTATATTATTCTATGTTATATTTATTTTATGTTATAATTGTAATATTTACAGGCAACCCCCGTCCCTTGCGTTATAATGGTGATTCAATGGGAACTTGGTGAAATCTTGGCAATAGAACCAAGTTTGCATAGTTTTTGGCGACCGATTTGGCGGCTGGTGACTATTTTGGCAACTTGCAAACATGTTAGCGACCCTATTTGGTGAGTTCGGGACCCCGTCTTGATTCTTCTAGAAATTATTGGAAAAATCCACTAACATCAAGACCTATGACACAAGCGGGTCTTTCTCGAATCATCCTCTAGGCCTATAAATAGAGAGATGTTCGCCAAAAGTCTGTCAGTCTGGCTTTGACTACTGTAGTATTATTGCTTTCACTAGCCATTTAGTGATTACTTCTGCTGCTGAACGAGCGATTGCTTGAGAATAATCCTTTATATACATGTATTTTAGGCACCGATAATTATGTCTGATTGCTCTTACAGGTGTGAAGATCTTATGAGGTTTACTCTGCGAATATTGCTGTTGAAACCTGTATTTCAATGATTGGATTTTCGACAATAAATTATCATCGCTCTTAAAGAACTGTCTGGTTCTGTGCGACTGATTTGCATAAAACCCTCGAACCCTCATCAACATAACAATATTAATTATTTTCAGTAGGAACCGAAGACGAAAGAAAATAATAATTCTAAAAAATTGTTTTATAAAATCGCAAAATAATAAAAATACAAAACCGCAAACAGTAGTTATTTTGTCGAAGAAAGTTTCATAAAGTCTAACAAAGTAGTCTCTCTGCTGGCTCAAAAACTCTTTTTTCTCCCTCAAAACTTCCATAGCATTCTAAGATTTTGTTTTATTCCATGTTTTGTTTTAAAATATATTCGTCACCGATGTTTGCATTTTCCAAAATCTGTAACCCTTTTTCATTTAAACTGAAGCATTCTGTGAAATTCCCAGACGTCATTCGAGCTCCTGATAGAACTGGATCTAAAGACAAGTTATTTTACGCCTTGCCCTTGCTCAAGCATTTCTCAGAACTCATCAATTATCAGCTTTTGATTGTGGAAAACCAGCAGTTCTTGAACGTCCTTGCTATTCGTTTCTAAATTTATTTGCCAGGCTTGATTGTGGCAATTCTTCAATCACATTATGAATTTCGTCAGGCTCTGGCACTGATTCCTCCTGAACTTCAGTAAAGGGAAAAATAAAAGATGAATACACGAGATTGGAAAATCGTATAATTCTGGATTCATGTAAATCGAGGTATTACTGTATTGCAGAAGTGTCAAACTTGCGGCCCGCAGGTGCATGTGGCCTGCAACGAAAACTTTTGCAGCCCAGTCAATATATCAGCTCACAATAATATATAATATTCTGGAAAAACAACGTAAAAGTGAAGATTTAACATACTTCCTGACGTACAACATAAATAAATCAAATTTAGTTGACACAGCATTGTATTAGAAATATGCAGAAAAAGATATTCTTATCTTAGAACTGAATTTGAAGATTGACAGATTTTAATTCTTTGGAAGACAAGTTTTGTTTGTTTTCTTAGATTTTCTCAATAAATATGGACTCATTACCCAACCATATTCGAATTGGAGGTGATCGAAATTCAGTTCGTTTCAAATTTGAAGGCAAAATTCATTGAAATGGGAGAGCTTGAATTTTACAAATATTTACCAGCCACGTATTTGAAAATACTTGAAAATTCGAATGTGAAGTTATTTCCATGTTTGGAAGTAGCAAACTGTACGAGCAGTAATTTTCAATTATGAAAGGAAACTGTTAGAAGTAGTATTAATGATGCTCACATTAGGTCAGGTTTGAAAAAAAATCACTACGAACAAAATTTCTCCAGAAATACGATATATAATAGCGGAGAAGTGATGTCAAGAGTCTCAGGAAGCAAACATTAAATCTGTTTTGCTTCTTTTATGTATGTTTATTATAATATATTATTTGAAATAAACAACTTTTCTATAAATATTAATTTTTTTTCATCTATAGTTAAACATTGTTCGTTTGGCTCAAGTTAGCCTTTGAGTTTGACACCCTTGCTATATTGTAATGCGGTTGCAGATCGCAATATAAAAATTAACTGGTGTTAAATTTTCCTTGTGTTGTGAGACAAAATGTGAAGTTTAAAACCAAAAATCATTAACTTAAATATAAGCAATCTCTAGACGTTTAGTTTCGTCGAAACACATCTGATTGGGGCAAGTGCCGATATAGTAACCGAGGAAATATTTTTAATTTTAAATTATTCAAAATGTACGATTCCCTTATGAAATCCCCAAAATCTTTTAATATTACAAATTATTTTCTCTCTTGTAACTTTAATCCCAAATATACTTTTTTTAAAAATTTAAATGTTACATTAATAATTAACAAAAATATGCACAGCCTTGGTTTTAAAATGTGTAAAATTCACTAATCGCTTACATTCCTTTCTATGTAGTAATCAAATGTAGATTTGGTTTACTTAAAAAAATGTCCTTAATACTTTTCTTTGTTAACTAATATAATATAGTTTGATCAAAAATAGAAAAAATATATTACCAAACTTCTATTTTACATGAACAACCAAAAGTAATACAATTTTGAAAATAAAAAAAAGAATAATGCAAGCTAATATAAAATTATTCAGTATATTATTGCGAGAAAATTTATATTAATATTTCAATTCAGCACTAAAAGAAATAAAGTATCTCAATAAATTCAACAGAATTAATAATATTATACATTATACACAAAATTTATATTACTCTACCTAAAAAATGTGTGTGTGTACTAAAGAATCTACAGAACTAATGTCCAAATAAATTCGAATTCTAAATTCAATTTCATTGAAAAACCAAACTTCAGAGCTCATTACAGATCTAACTTGGTGTGTCTAGAGTAACTAACTTTAAATATATTTGGAAATATATGAATTTCTTTTGAAACTAATTTGAATAAAAGAGGTTTTCCAAGATACTATAGAAATATTTTATGTCATTTAATTTATAATATATCTTAGATCTTTTTTTCAAATGTGTCTTCTTTGTAAACACATTTATTCTAAGTTAAAAGAAGCATTTACTTTTAGTATTACGTAACAACAAGAAACTTACGTGTAACAACAAGAAAATTTGAAAAATAATCCCACCAATTTTTTTAAAATATGAGGCTCAAGTTGTTTTTTTGGAATATTAATGTATTTTTATTGTATTTCGTTGTATTTCTTAACATTACTTCTAGTAAATTTGTATCACCTCCTGTTTTATTTTCTAAAAAAAATTTACAAACTAAAAATGTTCTGGTTACTTTGTAAAATAAGTCTTTCAGCATATGTTTGGTTTTTCCCCATTTTGTTCCTGATATATTTCATTGAAAGAAAGAAACTTTGAAACATATATTTAAGAATAATTTTTAAAACTTATTTAGAGTTCCCGAAAAAAAATAGTAATGCTTAGAAACGATAGTATTTAATATAGCAAAAAGATTCTTATAAGATATTACATATTTTCTATATACTTTTGATTTTGTAACAATTGCAATGTTTCTTCAAAAATCCAGAAGTATTTTAAAATTAAACTCAAATTTGTCTATTTTGAAAATATTAAATAAAGAAGAATTCTAATTTAATTTGTGTGCTATTACAAAAGTACAACGATACTAAAACATTAGAGTATTTTTAAAAAAATGAATTGATTTCTTATTTTTTTTAAAAAAAAACCAGACTCTTATAAAAGTTGATTACATAATTATATAATAACAAAAACTAAACTATTTTTACAAAATCAGGAAATTTGAAGAAAACGAACCACATTATTTACAAACTACATATTATGTTGTTTGTCACTGACGTACTTATTATTTAAAATTATTATTTTTAATTGAATAGAAAAAACTTATTTACTGTTAACTGAAGTCACACTTTGAAGCCCCAGACGAGATATCGGGGATGGACACTTTGAACAACAATCAAATAACAAGAACCCTTGAGCTAGCGTTCCACTCTACAAACTTCCCCACCACTTTAATACTGCGCTTCTCAAACAGAGGAGTGCACCTCCCTTGGGGGGCATGACACCCCTATCTGGGGGCTCAAGCATATTGAAAAGTCGAAAATAAAAAAATTAAGATAAATATTAATTGACTGAAAGGAAACAAAGTAAAATACATTCTGACATATTAAAACTTAAATACACATTTACACTGCACAATGTTTTGAATAATTAATTTATCAATACTAACTTCAAAAAAAAGTTTAGAAATTACTAGTGTCTCTCATAGGCTTTTCATTAACAAAATTTAATATTTAGCTTGATAATTTGCATGGTTTATAATTAAAATCGTATTTTAAGCTTTAGCGTCAAAGTACATTTTTATTGCACGAGAAAGGTGCGCGATGAAAGTTATGATTGTAAGTCGGTTCACAAATATTGAAAATTTGAGAAACACTGCTTTATTTAACTAGATAATTTGATTCTCAACAAACTAGGCTTGCTTCAGCTTCTTTCAGTATAGTGGGTCTTAAATACATCAGGACGGGAAACCACACCGGCTATGACTTTGTGACAATGACCACTTGAATATCACTGCTATTTATAGTGCACAACTGATATTTTACGAAGCTATATCTTTTGGATTTTGAATACGAAAAAAATAATATTCCTGTTCTAGTGAACTCCAAATTCTGTTTTGGATTCACCGAGTAACATGTTTAAAATTTGGTTGACAAAAATATTCCATTATAAAATAGTGTATGAAAAAAAATGAGTCTTTTAAAATGGCCCTTTTACATTATACTTGCATGTATCTAAATACAAATCTTAAAGTAAAACATATTGTTAAATAAGCAGTTAAATGATATTACTAGTTTGGAGGAGCAATATCATCTGGTTCTAAATTAATCAGCCTGGTTAAAACATAAGTAGTACTATTCTGTTTCACCCCGGCGCTGGAAATAAATTCACCAAAAATCATACAACCGATGCCAAACAGAATATTCCCACTGGTAAACTTTTACCACCACATTTTCAAAACAAGTCACTGTCTTTTCTTATCAGAAACGTCTTTTTCATAATACATCAAAAAATGATGAAAATCTCATGAGAGCTAACATTTATTAACCCATTTTATCCCACTGTCCTATTTACAGGACAGTAGAAAAATATCATGTGGAAATCATTATTTCTATGTTGCGAATATTTTGGCAGTTGAAACATGTAGGGATATGTATTAGCTTCCTCCAGCGTGAATTATGTGTGTCTCACCCCCTCCTCCTTCCTCTGGAAATTTTGCTTATTCATCGTATTTTGGGGCGCACTTTGTATCATCTATTTGGGGTTGCAGAATTCTTTTTCAGTTTACTTTGAACTCTTGGCTGGGCACTTTTTATGTGATAGCACTTTTACTTTATGATCTCAGGGGTTAATTAAAGTGATATTGTTCTTAGGTGAATTTTAGCAAATTATTTTTAACTGTCCTCTAAATAGGACAGTGGGACGATATGCGTGCAATTGACGCGTTGTTTCTCTCATTATAACAAATAGTAAAAAATAAATAATTTCCTTTCTAGTATTTCACCCTGCTTAGTTATGTCAGTGCAAAGGTTTTTGAAGCTAGAGGAAGCATTAGAATTGTTAAATAGTTTTGATTCAGATTAGAGCGACGGTGAAATTGTCAGATGCCAGTGATGAGAATGAAGTAAATACTGGTGAGAATATTGTAAAAGATGTTTCTGGGTCTTTGGCTGTTAGAAGTGAAGGTAGTTTCTAGTTTAAACCACCCACAAGCTCTAGTATTTTAACAAAATAAAGCAGAAAAATAGCTAAAAGACATCAGTCATTTTGGATAAGGAATAAATCACCGCACTATACAAAATAAGAAATACAGGCTGACTCAACTGCAAGTGACTTGCGCAAGCAGATGGAAATTGCATTTAAAGATAAAACTCCAACATAGCTTTTTGAGCAGATTTATCCCGGTGGTTTACAATTTCATTGTAAAAGAAACTATACGATATGCAGCAGAATGTAAAAAACAAACACGATATCTTGACCGCTGCTGACGAAATACGTACTTTTTATGAATTTTTTGCTTCTAACTGGTTATCATTCAAATACATGTGAACGTGATTATTGGTCAGATGCTGAAGACCTTGGCATAACCCTTGTAAAAAATGCCATGTCACGAAACCACTACAAAAGATTTAAATCTTATTTATACTTTGTGGACAATAGAACTGAAAGTCAGCATGTCCAGGATCGATCCTTAACAAAGTAAAACTTTTGGCTGTCATACTCAATAATCATTTTATGAAATTTGAAGGCCAGTATTAAGATACAAAGATGAAGTTAACTGGAAGATACCGAATTTTGTAAATTCTTACAACAAACATATGGGTTATGTGGCTGCCTACAGCTGGTTGTCTGGTCTTTATTTCTGTAAAATTCGTGGGGAAAAGTATTACAGGCTACTTTTTATACGTTCACTGGATATAGTATTAGTAAACGCCTGATTAATTCACAAAACTCTCAACAAAGATGAAGCCCTAAACTTGAGGGAGTCCCGAAGAGCTGTAACAACAGTCAGTCTAAAAAAACTGTAATAAAACCTAGAGGTAGACCTAGGATCTCGACTGTACCTTCTTATGCAAAAGAAGACATCCTTTAAGATAGCGTTGGTCATTTTTTTACTAAAGCAAGGAAATTGTCAAAGAGAGGGCTACAAAAAAAAACCAAAAATGTGGCAAGTCTGACAAAATGCTGCATGAGACTTCATTTGGGCCTTTCCACTAAAATTTGAATGAGATTTAATTAAAAAGTGAAATATTTTGTAAACAAGAAAGTATTTTTCTAATAAAGAAAAATTTTGTACTCGGAGACAGCTTTTTATCATTGAAGAGAACACTAAAGCATGCAAATGCAAATTTTATCCCTTTTATCCCAGTGTCCTATTTAGACGGCGGGTCAGGTTTCTTTTATAAAATATATACATTTTTCAAACTTTGTTATATTTAGTTTTTTTAGCTTCAACTAACTTTAGAAAATATAATTCTACTCAAATTTGAACAGAATAAATAAATTGGGATAAAACAGGTTAATTTTTTTATGTATATTGTGCATTGTTACCAATAAAGCCTGCTTGGCGAGATTTGCTTTGGCGAAATAGAAAAGACCGAACAATTTAATCTCTGTTCGCACTAGAGTATAACAAAAGGAAACATTTCAAAGGGTTTTATTTTTCAAACAAAATAACAAAACATTTAAATCAATTTTTGTTACATAGCTTGTTCAGAATATTTATGAGCATTTGCGCAACCTGTGTTATTCAAAATAAACTGAAAAAATAGTATTAATTTCCTTATCAGATGTTTTGTTTCTGAAAAGAAACTTGTATCATGCATGAAAACTAAAAAACCTTTTACTCTTGAAAATATATCAACACTCAACTGAATATTCTTTAAGAAACGTTTTCATTAACTCTTCTTTTATCATTAAAACACTGAAGGATAAAATATTGTAGAAGTAATTAGGCCTCATATACTTTATCTTTTTTCATGAACACTATATGTAACTATATATTGCTATTATTATTATTATCAATGCCAAAAGTAAAATATTCTTAAGAAAATATAATCTCTTAATATATCTTTCAGATACACCAAAATTAATTTCAGTTATCTCCTTAACTATTATATCAAATTAGTTTTTATAACACTAACGTTCTTACGCCAACTAAAATAGATAATTAATTATAAGCATATTTTCTGTTATAGTTTTAATTTAACTGCAAATTTTAATTGAAACAAACGTATGTATATACATATATATGTATATAAATTTATAAAAACAATACAAGTAAGAACAGCAATTTTTTACGCTTTCATCGAGCTAAAACATAATGATCAGAAAACGCGAGAAAACATTAACTTACATGAATCGCATTTATATGCTTTTATTACAGTTCACATAATTATATATAATTTGATTAGAAAATTATAATGATAAAATTATTATGTTAACCAAAATTTTGAAGATACGTATTTAGTAAATACGCTTAAGCTTCTGACATATTGCTTCATTAATGTTTAAATTTAAAGATAAAAATGAATGCCTTTACTTATTGTTACGTCAATTATTACATTTGTTTATTACAATTTTTATTAGTCTATCTCTCCTCTTATTTTATGAAGTATTTAATATTATTTTGCATCTGTAAAGTCTTCAAAGGCGTTTAATGTTGTAGTTTAATCTTCATCTTGAATATTGCTTATTGTCTTAAAAATAAGTCAATTTAATAATAATAATTTTTGCTAAATCAAAATGTTCTATAAATTCTTATAGTATAAGTTACAAAAAATTGTATTTATCTTTTTTTCCTTCGTTTACATAGTGTCTTCGAGATTCAGCAAAGCCAGCTGTTGTGCTAACGTCGACCAGTAAAAAGTTCTCATAATAAGTAAATAAGCATATATTTCCTTACTAGTCACAAAAACTTTCATTGAATGCAAAATGTCAAATTAAACAAATTTTATTTCTGTTGATGTAGTCTTTTTTCACAATACATTGTTTCCGAAAACAATTTTGTTATTATTTTGAAAACTTTTTGTTGAAAAAGACAGTTATTCTCCACTTCTAAAACATTTTCTAATATTTAAATTTTCTTTCAAATATTCAAGAATAGGTAATGTTACATGTTAGTATAATGGTTCCTAAAAATAAGTAATTCTCAATTTACAAATTCCAACAACGAGAATATTAACTATATGTTTTGAAAATATGCAGAAAATAAAGTATTGTTTGGCATAGTTCCGGTCTTTATTAAGGCAAAAAAATAGCAGCAATTTTATCCTATACTAATGCCCCAAGTTAAAAATATTCATAAAATACTCAAAGAGCCTCATACTTTAAATGGATGTTAGGAAACTCATTTCAGATATTCAAATTTGTGCTGTCTCAATTTATTTCGGAGGTGTTTAATCTTTCACGAATGTTACAGAATGTTATAGTTCTTAGTAATTTTATAACACTAAAATGTTTTAATTATTTCTTGGAAAGTTAAAATTCTTTTTGTTAAGGAAATATTTCGTATAATATGCGTTATATTATATAGCAGGAACATTTATGACGTGTTATATTGAAATATGAAATAACTTTTTTTTTACTCTAAACCAGTGTGTTTCTCAAACTTTTAATATTGGCGACCCAATATTCAATCATAATTTTCCTCGCCCCCCTGCCCATCCATGCAAACAACAATAAATTGAATTCAATAATACTATATTCTTAGGCTAAAGGTACAATACGACTTAAACCTCTTAAGTGGCACTGGCGTATATATACGTCTTATCAAACCATTGCGTTAAATGTCCCCAAGAATGATATTTCTGTGCACTGCTATCTTTAAAATTATTCCGAAGGTTTTGGAATGCAATAAAAAGACCTTGACAGTGTTTGCGAAGGGTTTACTTATATCAGATTTCTTTGTTTCTTTTCTAGCCACCCCCTCTCTAAAACATTACATACGTATACCTATGGGGAGAACGGAAGCATTGGGAGCGAATCGTGTAACTTTTAATCGACAGTTAAGGAATTATTTATAAACCGTACAAATTATCAAGATAAGTGTTAATTGCTGTATATAATTTTATTTATGACAAGTCTATGAGGTCACGTAAGCGTTCTTAACTCAGTAATGTTAAATTAATCATGTAACACACTGTGTAGTACTGATACATTTATAAGTGTATTATATCAGTGTAAAATGCTAATTTCATTTTTTATTACGCCGGAATGTATTTTGTTCGTTTACTTCCAGTAAATTAATAATTTCTTTAAGTAATCTTTTGTTTTCGACTTTTCAATAAGCTCGTGCCCTCCTCTTAGAGTTATCATGCCCCCTAGGGGGCGCACCCCACAGTTTGAGAAACACTGCTCTAAACACTTCTTTCTTAATTTACTTGAATTTGTAATGCTTTTCTTCAGATTTTTCGGAAAACCCTCTAAAATTCTAGATTTGTGACGGATCTATCCGCGTCCTTTCTTTAATATAATCCTCTTGGAAAATCTTTGGTCTTTCAATTCGAATTTATTCACAACCAATTCTCTAAAGAACAGACCTTGATTATTTAAATTAGGTCGACTATATATATAGTCCAGGTTTGCCAAGCGAGAAATGAGAGAAAGTGAGGAGGCAGGATAGATTGCTACTGATCAGGTATTATTTAATTTTATACAATATTTCAGATATTGGAGAAGTGTAAGAATTAAAGTGACGATTGGTCACTATACTTTAAATAATGATTTGATAATCTGGAAGGTAGATTTGATTTATAATTAAGTAGGTTGGTATTTAAATTCTCACACTTGCGTATCTCGTTATTAATCCATATATATGGAGAGCATCTCTTCTATTTGAGATTACTTTAATTGTGTTGTTAATTGTGTGATCAATAAATAGTTTGTTTTCGGTTATGGCTAGTCTTTTTTTCATTCCTCCCACATCTCTAGGTGGGAATGAGAGAACATCTCATTCCTCACACATTTTCCAACGTTATTAGGAAATATTTTTCCTAGAGCCAAAGCTGATATTGAAATCTAATTTCTCAAGTTCATTCACTCACGTGAAATTGTTGAACGTGTCCCTCGTCACAGACTATATTTATACTTATTCTAATATTTTTATTAAACTTCTAAATATATTACAAAAATAAATGAAATAGTCTTGAAAAAGAAAAAATATTTTTCTAAATACAGACAGAAGTAATTATCCATGCATAAATTTATCATATTAAATAGAAATATATTTTGAATATTACTTGTTTTACTACCACTTAACTTACTTAAATCAATTTGAGAGTAAAATAAATTGATTCCCCCCTGGCTACATTTTATTTGTTGCGAAAGTGAAGAAACTAAATCCTCTTATTGTGTCTGACAGACTGATTTAATTACTTAAAGTAAAACCTCTCTCGGGGATATTCGAAAATATTTTGCTTTCTTGAACGTCGACAATGAAGAAAATTCTTCACATTTTTAAAGAGCAAAAATGGAGCTCATTGTAGAATAAGTACTAAAAATATTGGCGACCCTTATTTTACCACAGAAGTAATTAAATTCATCACGCACGAAAGCTAATTTAAACGAAAAATTATAATTTTTTTACATATATATATTGGAGAATGCTATTTTATTTCATTATCACTTTACTCGAAAAATAGTTTCCGTTGAGAAAAATTATTTTTTTTTCAATAAGATATCCTGAGAGTAAAACATTTACAATGTATGTCACTTTGTTACTTTTTACCACAACTATAATTTTTAAATATTGGGTTATATACAAAAAAAACCACTTTTTAATATTTTTATACATTTGCACACACATATTTCTAATGAATATATTGATTTTCTGTTGTTTTCAAAATAAGAGAGAAAAGACAACAACTGCAGTTTAATTTATTTTATAAGTTTAAACAAGTAAACAACTTTGCTTCTTAGAATTTTAGATGGTTTTTGTTATGTTCAGTAATTTAACTCTTTTACATCTTACTGGGATTTTCATATCATCTGGGAAGCAAAGATAGTGTCACGAATTTCTCTTTCTCACGTTTAGATCGAATTTTCTTGAGTTTTGTACGAGTAGCTCCATTAATAAATTAATTCTCATTTGGTTTATATTGCATGCTTCCAAAAAAATTAAAGATTTTATAAAACTTACTTAATTTCACTGTTTGATTTATTTACATATTTTTCAAATAGTATATAGTTCCTTTCTGCTCTTTTTTTCTTTTTTGGTAATGAATTACTTAAAAACAAAAGAGTCACACTGTATTTACGTTTTAACAATCGTATAAGTGGTAATTGTTATTATGCAATACGAGGGCTGTTCAATAAGTAATAAGACTAAAATGATTAAAAAAATACCTTTAATCATTATCATTTACATGGGTTTTTTTTTCAAAATAACTCTCGTGGCACATAATGCATTTATTCCAAAACTCCCATAATGCATTATCTGTCGACTTCTTAAAAATTTTTAAAATGTCCAGTTTGGGAGATCTGTTTCAAACCCGCATCCACAGCCTTTAAACATGCTTTGTTGCTTTCAAAACGTTTGTCTCGTAATGGTTTCTTAAATTGAGGAAACAGCCAGAAATCGCATGAAGTGAGATTAGGACTGTATGGAGAGTGTGGTAAAATCTCTACGTTGTTCTGCTGTGAAACATCTAGTACGCAACGAGCAATATGTGGTCGGGCATTGTCATGGTGCAATAGGAAGCCATTTCGAAGTAATTAGCATTTCCTTTTAACGTGCTGTACCATTGTTCGCAGGACATTCGTGTACTACGAGTCGTTTACGGTAGTACTGGGTTCAACTGCGTGTTGATACGCAATTCCTTCATAATAAAAAAATTATGGCCATAACTTAACCAGCCGATTTCACAGTTCTAGATTTCTTGGGAGTAGGTGAAGATGGAGGTTTCCATTCACTGTTTTGTTGTTATAAGTTACAAATATTATAGTTATAGTTGGATCATAGTAATGCAACCAAGCTTCGTCTGCTGTGATAAAGCATTTTAAGATATTGTTGCGTTTTTGATCCGGTATTGAATCACATCGTATCATATAAATGTCTCAGGTGCTGATTTTTGCTTCCATTCCGACAACTGGCCACGTCTCGTAGGCGCATCACAAACACGCTTCAGTTCGATCACGTGATACTCAAGAATACGAGTCTGTACACGCCATCTATTGATAGCTTATGTTAATACATACAACCAACTTTTCTTATGCCACAGAAATTAACATTCCGATGAGTGGTTTTGCAGCAATAAAATTAGTCTTATTACTTATTGAACAGCCTACATACTTTGATACCGGCTTTTATAAAGGGAAGCCAGCAAAATCATATACACACAAAAGAGAACTTAAGTTATACATTCTTTCTCTCTAGACAACCTTTTAATATATTTTATATTCATTCTCAAAACTATTCTTCAATGCAGAAACGAATAAAAGTTATATTTTATCTAAACATTTATTCTTTTTAAATAATTATTAATTGCATATATTTTTCTAACATTTCCTTGTATTTTTGTCAACTGAATACAACATAATTGCATAATTTAATGTAAATCATTAATGGATTTTTATAAAATTTGCTTATAAAAATTTGCACAATTTAATGCATTTCACGTGGATTTTATTTTTCATTCCCCAAAATCTACATCAAAATCTTACTTAAGCAATCTACTCTGTTTTTAAGAAACAAGGCGCAAAAAAGTAGTCTTTCTTTACCGCTAATTTACCCTAACACTATTTCGAACAAAGGGATAACGACGAAATTCATCAATTAGCAGCTGGCTTTATTTCTAGGCACTTTAACGTAGCGCAAGTCTGGGAAATCATTTATAAAAATTGTTTTGATCACTGAATACTCCATAAAATACCAACGAGTTCTAAAGATGTGCTTAACTTGGTTGTAAGAATTATATAAATGTCTGGAAAAAATAAAATAAGAAAAAAAATAAATGAGATATTTTTTTATAAAAAGTCTATATCAGAAAACAGTTCAGAAAGCAATTTGTCTCAAAATGTCATTATTTTCATTAGATTATGCGGGTGTAAGAGATCTTCATATTTAGGGCTACGATTTTGATCCATCTTGCAATAAGCAGTTGATTTATTATCAAAAAGTAAAGATGCATAACTAATCATTTAGTACAAAATTTTTAATTCAAAGTTTTATCCTTTTCTAAAATATAAAAATGCAAATATAAACTACTATAGTATATTTTCCTCACTTTCAACATGTTTTTTTTTAAATTTATCTTATTTGGTTTTTACATATCGTGAAATACACCTCCCAACTCCTCCTCTCCATCCCCTTTTCTTTTTCTTTACAAATAGTCCTTCATACTCAAGTTCTCAAAGAATGCATCTAAGGTGCAGAAAAAAAAGCATTCATGTTTATACTTCATCTACAAACCCTTTATTTCCTACTTTAGCATTTTCCTACTTTTTCCACCTCCTCCTCCCCCCTTCTTTTCCTTTACAAGTAGTCCTGTGAAGGTCTCCTTGGACCTCACTTTGAGAACGAGAATAAATAGGAGTCATGAAAGAACCAGTAGCCATTTTTATAAACAACTTTCTTTATTTGGTTATCTTATCCAAATAGAATCAAAGACTTATTAACAAATATATCTAACTAGTATTATGAGGTTTTAAAGGTAATATCCTTTAAATTAACTTAATGAATTAATGATCCAATTAATTAACAATTAAATACCGATCACGCAGAGGTTACCACGATAAGAGATCCCAGATTTATATTTATTAATGTTCCTATTGAACATTTAACTTTAATCTCACTCCTAAAACTTTAATGAGACTTTAATTATAAATCAATAATTACCAACGGAATCTCAACTCTTCTTGAGAGTAAATTATCTCCAACAAGAAATCTTCAATTTAACTTCACTATAACTTTCTGCTTCAATCTCTATCTCCTACTGCTCTAACTTTACTATTCCGTTTGACTTAAATACTTTATCTAATCTGCATATAACAAGGAATCCTGTCCGCTTTTTGGAGTTGATTGGAAATAGGTAGGGAATTAAATTTCCCTAAAAAGGACGACTCAGAAGGTTAGTGATAAAGTTTCGTATAGATTTGTCACAGTCCTTCATACTCAAGTTCTCAAAGAATGCATCTAAGGTGCAGAAAAAAAGTAAAGAAAAAGAAACATTCAAGTTTATACTTCATCTACAAACTCTTTATTTCCTACTTTAGCATGACTTTAAAGCTGATGCATTTAAAGTTGAAATTTGTAGGGATTTCGTGCGCCAGAAAGACAAAACAACTTTGGGATAAAAGAAAGTTAGTTATTTCTAATTTTGACTTCACTTTAAAAAAAAAAAGAAAAAGAAAGTACACTACCGTACGTGTGTTAAGTAGATTTAGGCTCATAGAGTAGATTTAATTATGTTAAAAATTATCTTGCATGTCTTTCAAACTTCATATTAGTATTAAGTATTCAAATACGTGCAGAGAGTTTCTTTAAATTTGCGTTTTAAAGAAAATAAGTTTGGCCTTATATTTTTTAACTAAAATAAATAAAACAGTTTATATTTGTAATTAAAAAAAGGAATCGCAAATCATTTTCGGATATGCAAAATCAGAGTTGCTTATTATTACTTTTTATGTTAGATGTGCCAAATTATTATTAATTTGCATAATAAATGTACTTTAAAAATATATATGAGTACCTTTAAAAAAAATATTTGCCCTACCACCCAGCCGCAAATGGTGTTCTGTTCTGAACATTTTTGAGCATGTTTGATGGAGCACTGAAACAACTATGTGTTGTCAGCGTTATACTGTAGGTTGGCTGTCGACGTTAGAGAACGCCATGACTGAAGAACGACAACGCCTCTTGTTTGTTTGTTAGAAGATAGACAAGCAAGACGGTTTGCATAAAGAAACGAAGGTTCTACAACAATATAAATTTGTATATAATTTAATTGTAAATATAATGTAAATACTAATATCATAATTGAATTATTGTCTTGTTCTGGAGGACAACTGACAGCCTTATATATACATTCATAGACAAAAAAATTAGCGCACCAAGAAACAGTCGTCAAAATAAAACGTCATTTTACGTACGTAATGACTACTTTGACAGTGAATCATTAGAAAATCAAAGAAAAGGGATCATTTATTATAGAGAAAAAGGCAAAAGAACGGAGGATTTAATACCCCGTTGAACCCCCTCTTGCCCGAATGTCCGATGCGATACGAACGGGCATTGAGGCATACAAGTTCTGTTTGATATCTTGAGACATATCGTTCCATATTTGCTGTAACCTTGCCTTTAGTTCGTTCAAACTCGTGGGATGCCCAACTCGCCGTCCCCAATGATCACAGATATGCTCGATTGGAGACAAATCTGGGGATCTGGCAGGCCAAGGAAGGATAGTAACAGTGTGGAGATAGTCTTGTGACACCTTTGCTGTGTGAGATCAATCATTATCTTGCTTAAAAATGGCTCCTGGGAGACGTTGTATGCGTAGCAACACATGTGGTTGCTGGATGTCATGGACATACCCCTGGGCTGTCATGGTGCCACGGATCAATACTAGGGGTGACCGTGTATTGTGGGAAAAGGCACTCCATGCCATCACACCAGCTGTGAGAGCGGTGTGTTGCTGTAAAGCAAAGGCTAGATTGATGCGTTCACTACAGGGTCTCCACACAAGAACATAATTATCATCACTGCTGAGATTGAATCTGGATTCGACGCTAAAGACATCCTGGTTCCATTCCACTGCAGTGTCCTTTCCTCGTGCGCGGCACCACTCCAAAAGGAGGCGTCGATGGGTGGGCGTCAAGGGCAACACACGTAATGGGCGCCGCGATCCCAAATGTCCTTCAGCCAGGTGCCTTCGTATGGTTCGAGAAGATACAGGGGCCCCTATTGAAAGGGCTACCTGTGCCTGGATGGCAGCCGGTGAAGCAGTTGGCGGTTCGCGTGCATTTCTTACAATGTGGCGGTCTTCTCAACGACTGGTCTGTCGAGGACGTCCTGAGCCTGGTCTTCGTGTAAATGATATCTCTCGGATTCACTGATCCCAACACCTCTTCACAACACAATCAGAGTGGCCTAATTAACGAGATACTCGCCTAGCTGACCACTCAGCTTCCATCATGCCGATGATTTACCCCCTCTCAAACTACGACAGCTTCTCATATTGTCTTCGAATACGGCGTAATTGCATGTGTACCTCGGCTATTTCTTTGTAAACTATTCAGCACCCTCAAACAAGCTTTTGTTACCTGTTTTATACTGCTCGGAGAACAATGTTAAACACCGTCTACCTTCTATATTTAATGCGCAATAATACTGCATTTCTAATCATTTGCATTTTTCTCTACATGTACTTGAATGCCAATTTTCTTTACGATCCCGCAATTATTTCTTGGTGTGCTAAATTTTTTGTCCATATGTGCATATATATATATAATATATATTCACTCATGATCCAAAACTTTATGACACCTGCTGTATGACACATTTCACTACTTTTTGCTTGCAATTCAGAAGCCACTCATTTTGGTATGGATACCACAAGTTCTTAGACTGATGACAGGTTGTACCAATTGTCTAAGCAGTGGTAACGTAAAGTTGAGATATTCTAATGTGAAGATACGAGTATTTGATCTCTTTATAAGAGCATTTTTATAAGGACCCAAATGTGCCCTATCAGATTAAGAGCATCCAAATTAGGTGACCAGGATACTAAATGGAATTCGTCTTTATGCTCCCTGAACCTATCTAACACAATTCTAGCCTTTTGAAATGGGACGCTGTCCTGCAGGAAGATTCCATATCCAGTTGGGAAAAAAAGACTACACACAATCAATTATGCCCAAATAGTTCAAATCTGTCACGGTCTATTCCACCAGAACTAATGGTTCTAGAATCACGCATGAGAACGTTCTCCAAAGCACAGTACTATTATCACCAGTCTGTGTACATTAAGGGAGCAACAGTTCAACTGGAGAAGACGGCACACCCTGACATAACCATTGACGAGATGAATGAGGAATTGGGATTTACCCAACCAGGAAACACTCGTCTACTTATTTATAGTCATCTCAGTGTTTCTGAGCTCACTCTAGTTGTAGCTGGCTATGACGCTTAGTCAACAGAGGTCCACTAGAGGGACGTTTACTGTACAACACTATATCGAACAGTCTCCACTGAACTGTAAATTTCAAAACACTTGAACTTGTACCAGCATTGTATAGGACTGTCAGCTGAATCACGGTCTGGTTCCGATGATTTTGTTTTACCGAGCGGGACAATTTTCAACGTGCTTTGGAAGTGAAACTTCTTTCGGCACGAGAGTGAATGGGAAATTTGCCCAGTTTTGCGTTAGGGTGAAAAATCGAACGGAAGTAGTAGTCTCTCCCCATCATCCTGAATCGTCGCCATGGTCAGGAGATAGCGAGCGGGAGGGAAACGGAGTGGTGGACGACGTGACTTGCGTCATATCCGTGAAAAAGTTGAAAGATTGCCCAGGGGGGCTGATGTATGGAGTGGGGTGGGCCTCTTGATGCTTCGGACTAAAGACACAGAGAGTTCATAGGTATTGGAGACATTAAGTGGGTACCCTTGCTAATCGTAACGTACTCGCGTGATGTCTTTTCGTAGTTTTTATGTAATAGGCGTGCCATTTTCAACGAATAAACATACCCAAAATATTACCATTATATGGCTCTTCCCTTTATGGTAGTGTGTGTGGAATTGTGTGTATGCCACTTCGCGCCAGAATCACTACGTATAGTGTTTTGTAAGCAAACACAGTGACATCTGTGAGTGATGCATAGTTTATACATACGAGGGCTGTTTTTTGTACTTGTGGCATAAAGTCCACCAGAAAAAAACAGCCTACTTTCTCCAACAGCAGTTAAAACCATTCTATCTTAATCACGTGGTTTCCACGTCATCTAAGCGAGTTCATTGAAATATGTGGAAGTGTTCATAATGTTTTGGCTCGATGGTGTATATTCTATTTAAAGATTAAAAGGCGTTGTGCTACACATTACAGAGATGGAGGGAGAAATGCAAATACATATCATACATGAAAAACACTGAAGATTATTAAAATCGCATCAGCCGGAAGGAAAACAAATGACAAAACACTACTTATTATACGCATACAGTGTAATGAAAATGAAAATGAAAATGTTTTTAAATTTGGTGAAAGTTTGGGGGCAAACAGGGTCTGAATTTAATACACTCCGCTGCCACCTTGAGAACTAAAACGGTCCCAATTCAGTTAGACAACGAGTCGAACTAATATTGGATTACAGATACGGGAAAGTCATTTAGTACTGTTTTAAACCTACACCACACTTAAATATCGCAGTGGCTGAAGAGCGGTAGGGGCTCATGCTCTTAAAGAAACGCATAACCAGATGTTTCTAGTAGATGAGAGATTTAGAAAACATGCTAGAATGGTTAACAGTCGAGCACCCTTTGTGTCAAAGTTTCACGATATGACAGGACAAATGCATCCTTGTGATAACTCGTTGAGAGGCGACTTTTTACATAGTATCAAAGATAGAGTACAATTGCCGGTTTGAGCAATGAAGCTGTTCAGGTTATCGATGACGTGAACCAGAGGTGTTTTATAACCAGTTCCGACTGCTAGGGATTGAGGCAGTATATATAATAAGATATTAAATTTCAAGTAGGCCGCATGCTACATCCTTCTTCGAACACAGATACGCCCATCCCGATGCTTCTCGCAGAACTGGGATTTATCTGAAAAGATGACAGGTGACACACCTATATTCAGTTTTGTCGTTGCACACAACACTGTCATGGCGCATTTCTGTACTGCAGTGCCAAGGAAAACCGCAATAATGGTCGCCAAGCAGACTATCCGTGCTGTCCCAAGAGTATTCGCTCTGCGTATGTGGATGCATATTTTGTAGCAATTAAGCCCACTTCCTGATTCATATTCAGTGATATGACTGTAAGATCCTACATGAATGACTTGATAACATGTCTGTCCCCTTGGACATTAGGAGCGGGAGGCAATTGAAATGTGGCTTGACATTCAGTGTGATCTCTCTCTCTCTCTCTTCCTGAATCCACTCATTCCATAATCGCATGACAGCCATTAGATTCCGACCAATTCGACGAAACAATGGACTCCATTCTCGATAGGTCACAGTACAATCACTATCGAATTGTGACACGTGCTGGCAGTATCTTATACGAATACGAGGTACAACACACGCATTGAATTTGAGCTTTGAAATGATACGAACTGTTCTTAGCTGGCCTCTCCTGCTCCCATCCTCGAATGCCTGGGATTCCAGCTAAATCCTGGGGCTCACCAAGCAGGATTTAGCTGGAGATTCCTTGCTGGTGTTGGATTTTTTGAGAGTGTAGGAAGTCATGGACCTGGTCTAGCACTGCTGGCTATAGAGGGCGTGCAACAACAACAACAATACACGATTTTCTCCCATCTGACCAATATTCAAATGCGATTTCGAAATGAGAAACCTGTCGCACACCTTTCTTTTTATACAGTAATTAAAATGTCATTTCTGCGTCGTTAAGTTGCGCCTAAATGCTAATCAACTATAAATTCCAGCGTCTTCTTCCTTTTCTACGAATTTGACGTTTGTATCATCCTTCATTCAAGGTACTGAAATTTTAACTTCCAGTTTATATAAAAGAACACTGTGTAATGGAACACAAAAATCGCAAGTCAACAAGGGATTTGAGACTGAGGACCAAATTTGGGGGGAGGAGCGTTAAACTAGCCTGATGATACCAACGTTTAAGTTTTATTACTTGGTCAGCTATTGTTAAAGAATCCAAAAAAGGAGCCCATTATCAAAACCTCAAAGTAATTGAATGAGATAATATACCCAAATGAAATTTTGAAAAATATATTTAAGTATAGTGTATTTTTTATATAAAACCATTACACTCAAAGACCTTCGAATAAATGACAGTCATAAAAAAAATGTATAAACCTCCCATCAGCTAACCAAAGTGTAGATCTTAAACACACGACAAATAACACGTTATAAATATCAGAATGCCATAAAAGATATGGGCTGAAGTGTACTGGTTGGTTGCGTAGAAGGTTGAACTTCAGGTGGATGAGTATTTTAGACTGTTTCCTGAAGATACCAATTGTCAGAAAAATAGGTCTTCACCACTGGTATGCTGACTCTGTGAGTCTAATACTGTGGAATGGTTTCTTAAAAATAAATCAAAATTCTTAAAGACAATCAATGTATTTATGATGTGTATATGTTTTTTTAAGAAATTTATGGGTTCATCATGATCCAAACGATTAAATACAAATATTTCTTAACCCGGCACTTCTCACGCAGGGTATGTCATACCCAACGTCTAACTTTTTTCGACACTCTTTCTGAACCTTTCTTGGAAATGGATTGTTTCTCGTGTTGATGACTTTAAGGTCATATCCTTTGAGGGACCTTAGCTTGTAGGCGAATTCTAAATATACATTTTTGGATACCGTCTCTTCTGGTATGTCATCCCCTGCGTGTGAATCACAGTTACAGTTCTGAATGCATGAACACGTTTTAAGTATTCCTTATGTTTTGGTGTATTAGTGTAGTTATGATGAAGAAATGAGATATTTAAGTAATTTAGTAGATACAGTATTTAATGAATATATATATATATAGTACAAAAATATTTTCAAATTAAGAAATTCTCTTGGTGTTTATGATGAGGAAGAATAAAATGATGAGGAGCTTAACAGTAAGTATGATTCCTCCATTGAAATCGATCCCGATTAAGGAGACGGAGACACTGTTAAAAGTAAATGTTTTATGGGGTCTCAGGGGTGTTAAATTTCTTTAGAGGTTTGGAAATATAAATGATTTTCAAAAGGATATAATCCTTTTAAATTTAAATTAAATGATCCGAATCTTTTAAATATTATTTAAAATAGAATGGGGCTTCAGAAAAGTATAAAATGTTTAAAATATAATAATAATTTTAAAAGTCATAAGCATATGAAAATTCTATAATAAATATTAAGTCTTTTTTGCTTTGCGCATGCTATTTTCTAAAATATTAGTCTCTGATGTATAAAACTTTATAGAATTATACACATTGCATCATACTCTTTAAACCCTACCTAATTTTAGTATTATATATCTTTTGTATTTCAAAATATTTGTAAAATATTGTAATTTTTTAAATATTTTTTAAAAATGTATATTTTTGGTTATTAAAATATGTAAGTTATTATTCTATTTGTATAAAAGTAGCTACAAAATATTAAGAATACATTTGTCTTTATAAATTAACTTATAGCTAGTAATTAAACCTACTTTTTTAGAAAATAGCATGCGCGACACAAAACTTAATAAATATTTCTTATAGAAAAGTTTCTTATTTTCATATGCTTATAATTTTTAAAATTATGATTATACTTTAAACATTTTATATTTTTCTGAAGCTCCATTCCTTTATAAGTAATGTGTAAAAGATTCGAATTATTTAACTTAAATTTAAAGAAATTATACCTGTTTGAAAATTGTTTATGTTTTTAGACCCCCTAGAGAAATTTAACACCCCTGTGACCCCTTAAATGTAGACACACAAAAACATTTGGGAAGAACTTAATTTTAAAGCAGACAACTGGTACAGATCTTATCCCCTTTCAGATGAATTTTTGAAAAAAAATATTGCTGGAACAATTAAAAAAGAAATTCCAAAATTTTTGAATTTAAAGAATAGAAAAGCTTACTCCTATATGTTTAGCTTTAAAAAGATACAGATTTTAAAAAAATTAAGATTCTGTGAAAACATCGCATTCATGTACGACGTGATTAAAGGGGTGTATAAACAATGTACTGAATGCCCTTATAAAAAGAACAGAAAACTTAAATTTACGTGTGAAAAGTGCAATAAACATATTGTATTTCCTAATTTACTTCCTTTTTAACTTTTGTATACAAATTTTACGGTAAAAACAGAATGTAAACTCCCTTGGTTATGAGATACCCTACGCAATTGATGCCGGATTAGTCTTTATCATTTCGAAGTAAACATTTTGATGTTTTAACATATTTATGTTCTCATTCTGTAATTTAATGCAGTTTTTCTCAAACTGTGGGGCGAGCCCCCTGGGGGGCACGATAACCTTACGAGGGGGCGCGAGCATATCGAAAATAGAAGATTTAAAAATAATTAATTTACTGGAATGAATTAAAACAAAATACTTTCAGACATAATAAAAAATACACTTTTACTCAGATATAATTTATAGGCACGCGATATTAAGTCATCAAAAATAAAAAACTTCTTCAATATCTAATTAGCTATCTTTGATCCTATAACCAAATAAAAAAAACTTTTATTTGATTTGCTGTAATCCCATGATGAGAGATGTTTTTACTACGCTTTCTTTTTAAGCTTAACATATAACTCTTTCAGAGAAAAAACAGATCCCAGACCCAGAATCGAAGAAATTTAGGAACATTAAAATTCATCATTGTCATTATTTTTGAAATACTGCACATTATAGCTGTAATCTGTATGACCTTCTAAGTTATTGGTACAGTTAGTTATGACCCCTCTCTTACGTGTTTGTTTCACATTTAGGGAAGTTGTAAGTAATGTATTTCTCTGTTGCGCTTTTTTCCATGGAAAAAACGTTTTACACAATTTTTTAGCAGTAACATACATAATATCATAATGAATACAATTTTTACCCGTAAGTGGTCGCGCGGGACACAGAGATTACGAAATCGTTAATTCTGGCAAAACTGTTTATTTGTTACCAAAGAAAAATTGAAAAGTTCTTGAAAGTAGGTAATTAAACTTTCTCTTAGTTAAATTATTCACTGGAATCACGATTTCTATCGTGTACAATAAAATAATTATTAAAAAAAAGGATTAGGTTGACTCAATAACCCAGCTCGACCGTATCGAGTGCGCACCTACTCCCGGGTTAAACCGGGTTTTTCGCTTTAAATATTAAAAATAATACAATTATTCTTCATCGGAAATTTATATTATTGTTCGTTATTTAACATCAATTATAAATGCTAATTCTGTGATGCTTAAAATTACAATTCACTTAAAACTAATTATAATTTGAGCAACCATTTTAAAAAGATCATTTTACATTTTTGTAAACATTGTCGTGCACTTGGCTTTTCTCTCCTTACAATTCAGCTATTATATCAATAATGTTTTATTTTCTTACAAATGAACTCGGGCAAAGAGCGGGCACTACAGCCGGTAAACTTTTAATGTATCAGTGGTGCACAGAGTATTTTATAGCTAATTAATTAATACTAAATTAAGAACAAGTCTAATACGTATTAAAGACTTCCATGGGCTTGTCTTGCAAAGAAAAGTTTTTATAAGGAATGCTTATGATTAGAAATTGACCCTCTGAGATCTATTAATATATTTAGCAGATATCTATATTTTGTCGTCTAAGCAGCCACCGGATTTTGCAATATGTTCAATTTAAAAATTAGAGAAAGGAAATCTAACATAATAATTAGCCTATTATTTTATTTATTTATTTATTTTTGCTTAAAAGTAGTATACTAAATTTAAAAATTATGTTACTAATTTGTATGGTTTATAATTAAGATCGCCTATTGTAGCTTTAGCATCAAAGTGAATTATTATTGCATTTAGTACATTTTTAATGTATAAGGGGGGGTGCGATAAAAATTGTTATCAAAAAGGGGGCGCCAGTATTGAAAGTTTGAGAAGCACTGACTTAATGCGTTATCAATTAAGTAAAAGCATAAAAGAAATAAGTTTATAAATAAAATATACAAATGGAATTGCGCAAATTTTACAGTTACTCAATGCAATTTAATTTTATGTCAAAGAATCGTAAGAATTTAAAATAAATAAATAAAATTACCATTGCAAATTTTCAATGAAATTCTCTTCAGATGGGTAAAATTAACAATTTAAAGAATTTACGCAAGATAATAGAGCATTAAGTTACAGTGATTCATACATATTTATTTAAAAATATTTTCTCCTTTAAAGCTATGAAGAAATGGAACTTAAAATGATCAATATGAAGAGTTTACAGTTAAATGTTCAATAGATTGGTTCATAAAATAATGACTAAATAGACAAAAAAGGAAAATCAAGATTTCCATTTGTGAATTCGTAAAAACTCAAAGGAATGAGCCAAGTTAATGATGTTTTATCCTCTTATTTACTTAGTTTCTTATGTACTATTTAATTAGAATTTGTTTTCCTCATTCCAGTTGAAAATTAATTTCTTAGAAAGAAACACGGAAACAAAACCTAATGTTGAAAAAATTATTGAAGAGATAAGAAATAAAATATATAATGCTACCCTTAACTAAACTGTAAAAAGTTTAATATTCCCCGATAGTTCAAAAATATTAAGAAACATTATTTCAAAAGTAGAATCTAAATGGATTAGAGTTTGAGTAATTTACAAAAATGAATATTAATTGCATGAATGTTTGCTTTAATTAATTAAAAATCAAAATAATAAAAAAAAATATGTGCTGCATTACTTGATTAAAATATTATTTCAGATGAAAATCTAAGAATAAACAGACAAAAAAATACGCCCCATTCTTTTATCCTCTTCTTATAATTGTAATTGTAAATTGCATGCTTTTTCTGTATCTTAAGAACATTTTATCTTGTTACATGTTTGGATATTGTATTTTATATTCTTTGTAATATTTATATGCATAAAATATATTATAAACAACTTTTTTCAATCTAATTGAAAAGAGGTAAATTTCTAGGTAAAAAAAATATGGATAAGAGTTATAAACATTTTCCTCGAAATATTTACCTTCTCTTTAAAAGTAAAAAAACTAAATGATAAAAACATGTTTTTTATCCGTAACTTAAAAATTATTTTTAAAAATTATATATTAATTTTTTTTATTTAATTTTCTTTTTATAAAATATAAACTGCATTTTATAATTAAGAATTTTTTGTTTCTTTAAGTACGACTATTTTTCTTTTTTCTACGTGTAATTATCATATATAAAATTACAATTTTGTACAGTGCATTTCCATTACGGAGATATAAAGAGAGAGGGTTCTTCGAATTGTAAAAACTTCAATAATGCTCTGGTTTTTTTAAACAGTTTCGCAGAAAATCAAACAATAGTTCACTGTATATTTATTTAAAGGAAATACAACTTCAAAGAAATTTAATTTCTGTTAGATTGCATGATTCAAAACGAACAGTAAAAAGCACATAAACATTACAAAAAATCTTTAGAAAGATAAACAATTCGTAAAAAATACACAATAAAGATGAAAAATAGAACAGAAAATGTAACACACAAAGAAACAGTAAAAACATCGAAAATAAAAAGCAAAACACAAAAAATTCAAAAGCCCTAAATATTTATTTTTTAAAAAATTAAAAGATTTAAAAAACTACAAATTCTCTTCACAGAACATGCAAAAACTTATATAGTAAGTAGTTATGTGTTATATCTAATAAATTTATTCTCAGATATGCGTTGTATTTTAGACTTCTTATTGGTGCAACAAAATGAATATTGCTTAATGTGTCTGTAAGTAACTAAGTTAACTTTACATAAATATTTTATATGTCTAAGCACTTAAACAGAATACAAGAAAGATCTAGCCGAAATTTGGAACTCGGAATATTAAAAGCATTCTTGAGTGATAACTCTTAGTAACAAAAATGATTTTTTTGTATAGATAATAATTCATGAGAGAAAAGAGATAATGCAACGTATTCATCTTTATATATATATATATATATATACTAGCAGCCCAGCAGACGCAGACGTTGTCCTGTACACACATCTTACATCCGAAAATTTCAAACCTTTTTTGAATAAGATGTTCCAATCTGAACCGTTTTGATGAAAGTTTTTATAAAAAAAGTTATTACAATACCTGACGTCATCACATGCGCAGTTACCTCAATTCGACCTATCGATTGAGTGTGAGTAAGGGTATACTATAAACTAATTTGAATATAGTAGAAGATATTCTGAATAGAAACTTGTTTAATTAAATGATAAAAAGATAAAACTCGAGCTATATATATATAGTATATATATTCATAACAGGTATATATTTTTAATGCACAATAAATAAATTTATCGTAATGCTATTGAATGCACAATATTTTTGGTTAATCCTTGAAGGGTATAAGCAAACAAATGCGATGGTTTGCCAACTCTCGGACACTCTACATGCAATTGGCCGTGCGAAAAACAAAAAAAAAATATTCCGCTCTTATTTCTTTTTTCTTGCCGAGCACTAGCAGAATAGATAGCACTGAGAGGTAAAACAATAATGCGTTTTTAAAGTTTTTAATTAATATATTTTTAACTAAAGGCTATATCGGACAAAATTCTGAATCTAAACCATTCTCGAATCCACTTGAACCCACACAAAAAAATGTCATCAAAATCGGTCCAGCCGCTTAGGAGGAGTTTAGTCACATACACACGCACAGATATATATATATATATATATATATATATATATATATATATATATATAATGAGTGTATGTTATTATAGAACGAAACTTCAAGGTGTTTTGATAAATTATTCTATTTGGCTTTTCTGGGAGGGGGGAATTATTCCAGCTATTCACGCAATGCTTATTCAATAGATCTACACCTTAAAGATCCACATCCTGTTCTAGAATCTTTTTACTGCCTTCTTGGCATTTTTCCCGAGCAGAAAAATTGAATTGAATCTCAAAAATGAAGACAAACTCAATACCTTCCTTTAATGTGTAGGTTTTCCTAAAACCGAGTTAATCCAAGCGTGCCGAATAAGCTATTTTTGTTACTTTTTTTCTTTACACTCTGTAAATTTATGGCTCTAGAGAGCAAAAAATAAAGTATAGAAGAACTTTTAGAATGTTTATGAACATAGAAGAAAACATCAAACCGGGGATATTTTCTTTCAGTGTTTGCCTGGAGAAGTTTTACAGATAAAGCAAATTTATTAGTATAGCGCTACTGCAGCGTTTTTAAAATAATACATAATGATGATATCGTTATACATAAGTCGTGAACTATGAATTTATCTCCTAAAGCGTAAAAATATCTCAAATATAAACCACTACGTATTTCTCATAAACAATTTAATTTTTTTGTGAACTATGAAATAATTTCCTGGAAAATCTCTATTCAATTTTTTCTCACCAAATATCTCAAATTAAATATACTGATCCATACTTAGGGATAAAAAAATCTATAGAATACTCAAGGAATCGAATTAATGACCAACAAAGCAGGAGTTTGCAGTTTACTTTAGTTTGAACAAAATATCAAAATCAAGGGTGTCAGACTCAAAGGCTAACTTGACCAAAAAATACAAGGTTTAACTTAAAGTGGACCGCAAAAAAAATCACTACTCATAGAAGTGTAAGTTTATTTTTCTCCAAAAATAAATTACAATAAATAGAAATAGAAGAACATGTAAAATTTAATGTTTGCGTCCTGACACCTGACATCTCTTCTCTGCAACTATCTCTCCTATTTCGGGCGAAATTTTGATATTTTATTGTATATTATTATGTGCCGCCATACTGACTGGACCTCAAAAATGTTCGTTGGGGCCGCGAGTTTTACAACCTTGATCAAAACAGTACGCGTGGTACGATTTCTTTTAATCAAGGATGGCAGTGAATGTTGTTTCATAATGGTTGCTGCAATTTGCTGCTATAGTTTAAAATTTTTATGTTTTATGTGTAAATTAAATAAGGAAAAAAATGTTTTTAATTTCCGTACAATCTGGCGTATGACGTGCACTTTTAACTCAAAATACACTGCTCAAAACAATTAAAGGATATTGTAAGTTTTATATAAAATAAAGATATAAGCGAAATTTTTTTTGCCGAAAATGGAAGAAGAGAATCACAAATGCCAATTTTTCTAAATTTTCAAACTGTAGAGTATGTTAATTTTGATTTCGACGTCAAAAACGTCACTTCAGCGGCAGCGAATGAAATTTGACTTTCAACTGAAATGAAGACAAGGATGATCGGCATTCAGTGACTGTTTTGTTTTAATGAGTACGATGTCTCAGCGAAGTCATTTAACAGATTCAGAAGCTTGGAGAGTTGTTGGTAAGTTAGAGGGGGGTCAAACTCAAGCAGAAGTAACGCAAGCCATTGGAGTGTCACAAAGTGTGATTTGAAGGATCTGGAACCGTTTTTTGGAGGCTGGAAGTGCAGACCGAAGACCAGGACTAGGTCGTAGACGGGCAACAACGCCCAATGAAGAACTTTATTTAGTGTTAACGGCTCGGAGACGCCGAAATATGAACGCTACTCTTCTCCAACAACACCTTCGCTCGGCTACTGGCACCACGATTTCAACTCAGACTGTCCGAAACCGGCTCCATGGTGTAGGTCTGTATGCTCGCCGACCAATGGTAGGTGTTAGACTAACATCAAGGCATCGTCGCGACCGTAGGGATTGGGCAACAGCGCATGTGAACTGGAGGAGAAATGAGTTGAGCAATGTTCTTTTTTCTGACGAGTCCCATTTTTCTGTTCCTCCGGATAATAGGCGTATTTTCATCTGGAGGGACCGTGGCAGTAGGAATAATCCTGCGTTCGTGCACGAAAGTGTCAGATTTGGTGGGGGAGTGTTGGTGTATGGTGTCATCTCCATTGACGGGTGAACAGACTTCTACATCATTCGAGATGGACGTCTGACTGCTCGCCGATAAAAGGATGAGATCCTCAGACCTATTGTAGTCCCTTACGCTGCAGCAATCGGAGATGACTTCATTTTAATGAACGATAACTGCAGGCCACATTATGATAACCTGGTAGAGGATTTCCTTTTCGAGGAAGGAATCGTACGAATGGAATTGCCAGCGTGTTCTCCAGATATGAATCCAATAGAGCACGTTTGGGACGCTCTAGGAAGACGAGTTGGTGGCCCCCAACCACCCCCCAAACTCTCCAAGAACTGGAAAGAGCTCTTCTGGAAGAGTGGGATAGAATACCCCAACTCGTGATTAATAGCCTCATTGACTCCATGCCTCAAAGGTGCTCAACTTTGCTGGCCGTACGTGGAAAACACTTCCTACTGGAAATGATTTCCTTTGAAGAAAACACCTTTTCTTATTCTTTTTTTCTCATATACACAAATTGTGTTTTTTTCCTTTTGTACACAAATGCGCAATAAAATGCATTTTTTTCTGCCAAACATGTGTAATTTATTCTCATATAACCTACTACGTCTGTCGACCATGTATCAATCAGCTAAAAAGTTTCCTAGCCACAAGGTCCACCTAAAACCGCAATATCCCTTAATTATTTTGAGCAGTGTATAAGATCGAAATTTACGGGGGTGCTTTATACGTTTGTTATAAAAAAAGCTTTAAAAAGAGATGAGCATAAAAAGCAACAGACTTCTACATGTATCGAAATACTGCTTATTCAAAAGAAACTAGCTGGTATACTCGTTCTTCGCACGGGTGAATTGAAAAATTAAACATTACACTTTGAAGGGTAAAACAGTTTTTAATGAGTTAGTTTCACATGAATTGCAAATTAAACAAAGTAAAAAAAGCTTTTTGCTTACCTCAGCAGAACAAAAAAAAGCATATTCGTTAAATCTGAAGTCTGTAGAGATCTAATAGCTGATAAAAAAAGATTTTTTTTAATTTATAATGACCCGCAACTTTCTTATGGGTCGAATTTTTCAAATACCTTCCTAAGCTGATGTCTGTTCAGCACAAAAGTAACACATTGTTATAAATTTCGTTTAATGAATGCTTAAAATAGTGTAAATAATTTATATTTGGATGTGTAATACCTTAATACTACTTTCTGTTGTATTTATTTTATGTTAAATTTGTAATATTCACAAGCAATGCCGTTCCTTACATTATAATGACGATTTAATAGTAACATAGCGAAATGTTGGCGATAGAGCCAAGTTGGCCTCATTTTTGGCGACCAAGCTGGAGAAACTTGGGGATTGACTAACGGTGCAGAAGTTGATATGCTGTAACGTCACCTGCTAATGATCTGCATCAAAAAGGATAGCACAAAAAATATATGTGCATGCCAATTTTCATAGTGATCGGTTAAATGGTTTTCGAGTGATGCGATTTCATATATACAAACATCCATTTATATATATAAATAGATGACATTCCTTATGAGTGTAAACAGTTATAGTTCTAGAAGTATACTATATTTTTCTGAAACTTTGAATGCCTCGAAGAAATATCTTCAAAACACAACAGCATTGCGCACGTACATCTCAGTTTGTTCGTAAAAAAGGGGTGCACGTTATACGGTGAATATACCTAAAAATTAAAAATTGGAGCTTGAAAGTACAGGTGTGCGTTATACGCCCGATTTTATGGTATATCTTAAAAGAGATTTAGAAATTAAATAAAGTCAAATCAATGCACGCGTAATACATCGTGATTGTTGAAAACATTACTATTTTTCAGTTTTTTTCTCCCCGATGTGCTGCATATTAGCAACTAAACCTTTGCAGACACAACAAGTTCTCAAGAGTAGAAGCTATTTATTGGTAGCATCATCTAGTGGCGGCTTCCACTACCAAATTGTGAAGCTTGAATTTATTCAATTCAAACTCTCGTAACATGCCAAATGTTGTTTCGATTTAATTTTTCCGAGAGTGCCATAGCCAAATTGATACTCAAGAGATCTTTTACATGCTACATAATCATATGATATTCATGACTACGATTTTCACATCCAGAAAATCTCTCAACTCCAGCCGGGGTCGAGCCCGCAACCTTGAGCTTAAGAAGCGGGTAAAGTTGTGATTCAAATGGAAAGATATAGGCTACACCAAGGTGTCAAACACAAAGGCTAACTTTGGCCATCCAAAAAGGTTAAACTTTAAGTGGGCTACAAAAAAAATCAATATTCATAGAAACGTAAGTTTATTTCGAATAATACATTACAATAAACATAAATAAAAGAACAAGAAAAATTTAATGCTTACGCCGTGACACTTAACGTATCTTCTCTGCTACTATCTTTCCTATTTCAGGTTAAATTTTGGCATTTTATTATAGATTATTGCATGTCAATATTCAGGCCGGGCCGCAAAAAATGTTCTTTGTGAGCTACATGCGGCCCGTGAGTTTAGCTCCCCTAGGCTACACTAATTTTTACATTATCAATCCTCGTTTATTTCCCAGCTAAAATCCATTTCCCGATTATACCATGACAAAGAAGATCGTTGGCACAACTATATGATACATTGTAAGCAAAATACTTAACAATGATACTTTAGGCCCCGGATCCCAATTCAGAAGAGTATACCCCTACCCCTGCAATTCTTTTTTAGTAGACAGTTCATTGTCAAATAGTAATACAAAGAATATCCAAAAGCAAATGCGTTACCCCTAATCTCACAAACCGATTCCACTCACAGCCAGCCGCCTTTCAGCTAAATGAGTAGAGAGAAAGAGTTATATGAACGCAACACTATAAAGCTACACGAGGGCTATTTTCGACGGTACTCATAATTTGAATCTCTTTCAAGTGACAAGGATGACACCTGAGCTGGCACCAGCTCTCCTAACAAGCCCACCACATTAAATGCGCATCGGCCCCTTTACATGGTTGGGTGTACAGTGGGGCTAGGATTCGAACTTACGATACTCGATCCACGAATTCGTGACCATAACCACTAAGCTACCACGGCCACCGACTAAATGAGTAATGATGTTGCATGGTAGTAGGCATAGGCCTAGA
The DNA here is from genome assembly GCA_019973935.1 of Trichonephila clavipes. Lineage (NCBI taxonomy): Eukaryota > Metazoa > Arthropoda > Arachnida > Araneae > Nephilidae > Trichonephila > Trichonephila clavipes. Next base: position 139,978 of record BMAU01020878.1, on the reverse strand, counting down.
TACGGTTGACAAAAACATGATATAATAATACAGTTTCACCACAGATATCAGTTGGCGCACAATTTGAAATTCTTAAATTATAGTTTTTTTATTCCCAATAATAAGTCCATAAATTATATTTGATGATTAAAATTATTCAGATCGCGATCTTATTGAGACTTAGTCCAGAACCAAATCAATTGCCTCCCCTCCTCTCTCATCAAGACTGAGGTCCTGGATTGGGTTCTATTTGCCATAGTCCTTTAAACATACCTGCTCAAAGATACTCATGATGATTATCTAAGAGACTCGTGAAGACTGTATTCATGAAAATGATTGCATGAAGAGCAATATTTCGCAGATAACCAACGTTTTTAAACATCCAGCTATAGCTCTTGCCGACTTTTAACCTTGCCATTTTGGTCAAAAAACGCTGTGTCATAGTAAAATTCTGTTCCGAAATGAATATATATATATATATATCAGTGGCGCACACAAGGGGGGTCTTGATTTTTTTCTGATTGGTTACAATTTTAAGTGTATAGTACGTAAAATTTAATTAAGTATTTGTTATTAAGGATTAATTTTATTAATTAATTCTAATTATTTATTCAATAATTAGCTTTTTACTGTGTTTTGTTCTCGAAAATCGGCAAAATCAAAAGGAGCATAATACAGGAATGGTGAATTTTCGACCCCGGACCCCCCTCCTGAAAAATTCATGTGTGGTCTATTGATATATATATATATATCAATAGAAATAAAAAATATAAAAGAAGAGCAATATATATATATATATATATATATATATATATATATATATATATATATATATATATATATATATATATATATATATATATATATATTGTTCTTCTTTTATCGACAGATCTGTTGCAATTGGGCAGATTAGTAGCAATGTAGTAGCAATTAGTTCTCAAAATTTGAGAATAGCACTTCCCCGTTCAACCACTATTATCCATGTAGTTAAAAATAGTGCCACCTATTTATAATATCAGCAACTGGTATTACCCAGAATTTGGCGTTTTTACTTTACGTTTGAGTGTTTGACTCCACGGTTAATACAAATACTTTAAGTATCAAGATATACTTAAAGTAATGTATTGATAGGAAGAATATTGTGTATTTATTACTCAATATTTGAGAAAATGAAGAAAATATTTATCTAAAAACTATTAACTACATTTCTCAACCAAAATTATCATCAGAAAGATTTCTTTTCAGCACATCTTCTGACATGAGATATTTTCTGACAACGCTACTACGCGACATGATTGTCAGATTGCAAAATACGCAGATCAGAACATTGGAATTATTCAAAACGAAATGAAATTAAATGTGTTTATGCTCGCTGAAAACTTTTTCTTACACAAAGAGAATGTGTAAGCGTAGACAGAGGTTTTGCAAAAATGCTTACCTCTCCACTCAGTCTTCTATGAAGTAGGGAAATCCCCTTCAAGCAGATGCACCTGCTCTATTCGGCAAATCCTAACTAAGAAAGCCATTGAGATAAAGTAAAATATTATTTTCTGGATATTCTCAAAATAACCGAAATCCGTAGATTTATGTGTAATTGGAAAAAAATCATTTTTTAAAATGAAGAAAAAACGAATTATACGTATGTAATATTCGCGTTTTTATGAAAAGTCAAAAATATAATTAATTAAAAAAGGATTTTTCTAGTCAAAAAAGGACCTCTCCCGAATTCTCTAAAGTTAAAGTATATGAATGGAGAATGTTATTTATTCATTAATTAATATCTGAAAAAATGCGAAGGATATTTATCAAAAAATTTAATGAAATTTGACTCCAGATCGCGCGTGCACAGCGCGCAGATTCAAAATATTTAAACTCCTGTACATTTTACTATTTAGAAATATATTAAAAAAAGAAAAGAATATGCCGAAAGAAGTTGCATTAGATACAAATTATAAGGAAACTTTGTAATCAACATAGAAGATAATTTGAAAGAATTTTTAAGTCTTTTTACAAACATATAACACATATTTCAATCTTTATATACATAAAGGAAAAAAAGCGACTCACTCAAGGAACTGTTAGACCTCCCCCTCCCTTCTCAGACTTAAAATTTTGTATGTATATTGTTTTTGCTGAGTAGGGATCAGCTAAAAATTAATTTTGCGAAAATCGACTACAAAGAGAGATTGAGAGAGCTTAGAGACGAACATTTGTGTTTTTGAGCTTTAAGTCCTAGAAACTGGAAATTCGGAATAGATTCCTTTTGTTGGATAGAGAACCACTAAAAATGGATGTGTGAAAATTTAATCTCAAGAAGGTTTTCAGTAGAATTATAGGTTTAAAAAATTCTGTTTGTTGAACTAATAGGTTTAAAAAATTGAAATCTGAAAACATGTCTCTTTTGTTGAGTAAAGATCCACTAAGAACGGGGTTTTTCTGAAATCGTCACCAAAGGCGTAGTGTCAAGGTTTACGGGGGTGTTATGGATTAAAATAAAACCCATTTTTGAGTTATTAAATATACAGACTGGAAATATTTCAATTACATTTCTTCTGATGAGTTGAGATTTGCTATAAATGTGGAAGTCCGAATAAAATCTTCGAATAAAAATCAGACTCTTCAGAAGTCGGGATTTTAAATTGGCGAGGTGGTTGTCTAAGAGTAAGTATTAAAGGGTGAGGAATTAATGGAATCAAAGTCATTTAAACGCAGATACTTCATTTAAGTAAGAAAATAATTTATTTCAAGTTAAAAGGGAAAATTTACAAGGGGAATATTTACAAAGGAAAAGAGACATGCAGAAATTAGATTAATTGAAAGTTGAGTTATACCTTTAGAAGACGGGGAAAAATTAATTACCTTTCTCATGCTTCGACGCTTGGACTGAAATCGCGCTGGGCGCGAAATGCGCAAAAAAACGTGACGTGTTGAACCGGTGGGGGTTAGTAGGCCTCTGCCAAAAAATTACTCAAGCCGGCGCTCCGAAAGCTCACCAGACGGCGCTGCTTCGGAATGCGGTAATAAACAAAATTTACATTAATAGTCCTCTGAAAAGGATATGGCTCAACCTTTTACAAAAGGATTAAACGGAAAATCCTACATAAATGATGTTTGCGGAAATGAACTCCTAAGGAGCGTTACGGCGGCGTAAAAATTTATATACCTCTCAAACTCAAAATCTATTCTTTTTAAATCCACAGGTGAAATATAAAGGAATATTTTTCACTTAACTAAAACCTCAATGGTAAGGTTTAGATAAATATCACTTTAAACATATAGTCATACAATACAACAAAAAACTAAGCGAAAAGGGTTAGTTCCTTAATATTTATTTTTCAATTCTTACTGTTAGTTCACTCTCTCCCAATATATATATATAAATCTTGTTCAAATTTTCAATTGCTAATAAAATAGTTTCTATTCATATCCATTCATGTCCAAATAAATTTTTTTAAACTTGTGTAGTGGATGATACTTAGTGTTACTACAGTTTTTTTCAAATATTAATTCATTAATTTCCGGTTAATTAATTGAATTAACTACCGGTTTTTGACATCAACTTAGATTTATCTCCATTGTTGTGATAATATAAAACAATGACAAAAATTCGCATCGAAAACCGGTTTTTCAGCCAAACCAGGTTTGCGTTGTTACAACAATGCAGACAAATCATGCTCTTTTTTCAATTCCTAATTTAATTCACTCTCTTCCTATATATATATATATATATATATATAATCATGCTCAAATTTTCAATTAATAAAATACTTTCTATTCATCTATTCAAAATAGGAATTGACTTTATTTTTTTATATTATTTGTTTTATTTATTATATATTTGTTTATTGTTATTTATTTATTTCTTATTTTTGCGTATTTTTTAAACTCAAATTTGATATGGGAATATTTTATTTCATCGTTGCCAAAAACTGAATCTTTCTAAAGCAGTTTAAAACCAGAGTCCAAGATAAACTATTTAAAGAAAGAGTTATCACGTTGTTCCTCTGATTGGAAGCTAATAAATACACAAAAATAAAATAAAACATTACAAAAAAATCATTTTATAATGAAAATTTTACTTAAAAAATCCTTTCATTACACGGAAATATAATTTGATACATTAGTTCGAAAAAGCTTTAGGAAAGTTCACAATGATAATTCGTTTCATTGTTTGAAGAGATCCAAATTCACTTCTTGGGCTTTTCATTTCTTTGGCATTTTGCCCAAGTTCAAAATTGAATTTAATGCTAAAATTGAAAAAAAAAAATATCGTAAGTTAAGCTAATCTCAATACTTACTTTTAATACGAGGCTTCAGCTTAACTAAGTTAATCCAAGCGTAGCAAATAAGCCACTTGGTCTCTTTTTCTTTTCTCTCTTTTGCTTAAGCAGACGCCAAAAGTAGGGATAAAATATACGAACATGTTTTCGAACAAAGAAATATACATTAAATTTTTCAACTTTTTTTAAGTGAATGAAAACAGATTTATGGATAAAATATATCTTGTTGTTTTTTCATGGTAAAATATATTTATGGAATAAATATAGTTAGTGGAATGAAAGTTCTTTGCAATCGAACTATAGATAATGAAATTGCGTTTCATATTAATCAGCAGTTCTTAATAAAGTTTCTAAAGTTTCATGCGATACAATGCTGTTTTAAGTATACATTTCGACTAAATAAATAAAATATTTTCTTAAGTTGAAAGATATATTTAAACTCTAATAATAGCGATAAAAATGATATAAATCAGTTTATATATACTGTATTTTGTTTTTTATTCTAATTACGGTCAGTCAAAACATTTCTTCGTCAGATATAAATATGCAACTTATTATATTTTACTGATACTACATTCTTCTATATGGAAACAGGTTATTTAACTCCTTTCAAAATAATACTATGTTAGACTTTGAACATTTTCAAAGAATCACAAGGTTCGTCAATTGGTCGAAGTGAAAACTGCCTGTAAGCATAGAAAGCAGTCATAAGGATCCTAAAGAAAAATTTATAACATCATGCCAGCAAGATGTTAAATTAGATATTGACATATAACAAACTAAATTGAGAACTCGAAAATTCTGGCATTAAAATTTCATACTATCATATTTATTCAAATCAAAGCCCTACGCTTAATTTCCTACACGCTTTTGTGAAAAAAATTAATAAATAAATAATAGTGTAAAATGGTTTATTAATATCCGATATTTACGAAGCTAGAAAAATTAAGCAATGACTAATAAATGAATACTTAATTTATTTTATTAGTCTTAAAAACTTTTAAATACATGCATGAACCTGTAAATGCTCTAACCATCAATATCATGTTCAATTTCCCTATCCAACAAATTTTCCGCCTTCGATTCTTAGTCGCACCCAATTTTCAATAGCATTAATATTGAAGAAAGAAGAGCAACTTGGATTCGGATAAATACGGCATATATATAGTAGATAATTCTTTTTCTTACAAATTACGGTTATTGGAAATTTACATTATCAAACAATTTTATCAAATAATAGTTTATATAGTAGAAAATATTTTTTCCCCTGTCACAAACAATTTTCTATATATATTTTTCTTTAAAAATATAGAATTATATATTACCAAACTATTCCAAAAGAAATAATCATCCATAGGAATTTCCCATGGCATCGTTCTAATATTTATATTCGCTTAAAGATAGCGATCACAGTACTACAGATTTATCAGTACCTCATAATATGCGAATATATGATACTGCGTATAATTACAATATAAAGAAATTCATATCATGTCAAAAATATATATTATATACAGCTAAATTATATTTGGTTGGCAAAAAATTCCATATATCCTATCCTCTTCGAATGATGAATATAATCTGACTTTACCCTAATACTAATACATTAGAATCCCTAAATAGTACGTGTATTAATGAATAAATCTTATTATGTTATCTCTTTTGTGAATATTCAATAAGATAATCTGGATGTCAATTCAGGCAAGAAATTAATAGCCGGAGGAAATTCTCCACACATTTACTAAGTCTATATTTGGAAGATTCAATATTTTTAACGGTTCGTAGCAAAACAAAGGAAACGCTAGGATTTTTGTGTGAATTTTGACGTAATTCGATCTTGAATACGTTTCATGTTTCAACATCATCCTTCTATGATATACTTTAATTAATATTTGCGTAAGTCCGGATCGGGCACATTGTTAGCTCATGTTGAATAAGATTATCTAAAAGCATCTAATTATATCTCTAGAGAATTTACTGTCAATGGGAAGTGGTTGAGATTTCTTAATTAAGGAAAATGGATGCATTCTTGAAAATTAATTGGACGTGGAATGAAGTGGGATCCGCTCGAGAAAGTATTTTAAATTTGCTTTTCTGTTAAGAACACTCACAAGGATCTGAAAGATGACAAGTAATACTTTTAGCACAGTATGTATTTAATATATAAGATTAATGACACAAAATAGGATTTCCTCTATTATGATCGAGTTTCATTTCGTTTAACAGATCAAATTTATATTTTTCATCCCGTTTGCGCTTTGTTTTTGTTGGCGTGTCTATGATGTGCATATTGATTTTAAAAAAAAAGAAAAGAAGCTTTAAATCTCTCAACAGCTTTATCAGAGAAGATCAAATCTTCTGGGTCTTTTGGGATGATCTTGAAAATCCTGGTTTGAATTTCCAGGCAACTGAGGATATGTTGTGGAGACAGTTAAACATTAGGGCAGTTTGGGCAATGATTTGTGTAACTTCCTTGTGTGTCAGTTGAGTTTTTCATTTCTTTTACGTACTTTGTTCTAATCTAGTTATTATATATGCTATTGTATGGTTACTATTGATAGCTGGGATGGAATATTTAAAATTATTGTTGATAAGTCTTCGGCTGGCAACTGCATTGGCGTAGATGAAGGTCGTGGGGCTAGATGATTGGTGGCAAGTTGATCGGCTTTCTCATTACCGAGGATATTTACGTGGGTAACGGGGGTTACGCCCATTGTAGCGTGCAGGATCTCTTTTTTTGTGATGATTTTGTCAGTAATTTGGATGATTTCGTGGCTTATTTGGCACTTGCCCTTCTGAATGGCTTGCAGCGTGGATTTGCACTTTATAACAAGAGAATATAATGCATCGAGAGTTAGGGAATTGAGGTCAATAATATAAGTCTACGGTTTTATTATGTATTAATTTCGCATCATTTTAAGATATTTCTCAATATAAAAATACACAGCTTAAAATATAACTAATTCTTAAGCAACAACAAAAAATGAAATTCAACATGTATTATATAGTTTTAAACATATTTATTAAAATAAGAAATAGGCGACATAAAGTATTTCTCTTTATTATTGTTAAATAAAAAGATAAATAAACATTTTAATAAGAACCTAGTGCTTGCAGGGCTCTTTTTTCAAATCGCAGAATCAGGGGTATAATGTGTGACTTTCAATTCGACGTTATTTTGAGCAAAATCTTTCTTAAATAATTTCTTTGCGGGTTCGAAATATTTTTCAGATGAAAAAATATTCCTTACTTAACCAGTTAACTGTGATTGACGAGGATATTCGTCATGGAGAAGTTGCAGGATTTTGTGTATTGACGAGTATACTCGCCATGTGTAAAAAGTAGTGACCATTGGCTATTTAAATTTTAATTTTTGAGAAAAACAAAATATATTCTCAAATTTCAAGGTGTTTAGAATTTTTTCAGGCCAGTCTCGAGTAAAACAAATAAATAAAAAGTATGAAAAATTTAAGATGATTCCTGCGTCCCCGTAATGCATTGGTTGAAGTTCGCTATAAGTTCGCATAACGAATTTCTTTGTGTGCGACGATAATGTTTTTTTAGATGTTGGCCTAAAAAGAGCAAGAGCAAAAGTCGGAAAGTTGACTGAAATAGGGTTCCTGCAGGTATGGTCAGCAATGGGACAAATGCGCGATGCCGACCAGGAGCTGAGTCCATTGATAGCTGAGGGCCGGAAGTTACATAGCTATCGAGAGGTGTAAATGCCAATTGTTTGATGTTAGAACCATGTGCTGACATTAGAGTCCAATGCCGTGCTAACTAAAGAACAGTTTTTTTTTACTGAGGTAGGAAAAGAAAGAATGGTTTGTGGTCAGAAAACTACGATCAACGCTACAGCACCTCTCCAAAATTTCTTCAGTGTCAATACAAGTAGAAAATATCTTGTCAGTGAATCTGAAAGTAAATCTTGTGACGGGGCTTTATCGCACCTTCCATTAAAAAGACCTCTTGGGAAATCTTTTGGGCTACAATGGCAATTCTTTCCAACCAACCCAAGAAGATAACGCAATTATGTAGATTAGGAAGTGTATATATTGGAGCTTTAGTATTCGAGTGGGGTTCTAAGAGGAGGTTAACGTAGTTCTAATGAGGAGGTCTAATAGTGCCAGTGAAGTTCTAGGAGAGTTTATAAGTGAAGTTCGAAACCAGAAGATTAACCATTTGCCGGTTCAAGTTGGATCAAGAATTATATTGACGATATAAGGACCGTAGCTGTTCGCCGTGGAATAGCGGTAAGAAAGTTTAGATTAAGCTTTAAGACTAGAGCGGATTCTAGTAAAATAGGAAATAATTTATAAATAAAGATTCGGTGGTTTATTGCGCTATTTGTTAGTATTCTATGTCATATCACTCCTGGTCATAAGCCTCCTAGACTAGTGTTGTTTTACTGAATATAAATTGGAATAATAATAAACTATTTTTATTATGGAAGCGTTTGGTGGTCAATCTTTTATCCCCTCAAACCTAGATCGCGTGGATGAAGAGCTGATACCCACAGCCCATGAGCTATCATAATCTGTGTGTTTAGGTTTCAGTCCGAGAATTTTGATGGTCTCTAAAGTTCATAGATATCCATAAAAAGGTCAGAAAAATCATCGGTCTCAGGAATCCACGATCAAGCTAAATTGCTGTATAGCCCCATACACGGCCCTCCATAGTATTATAATAAGTATTAGTAACAAAAAATTGGCAATTTTATAAAATAAATTAATTTTTTTATCCAACATTTTAACAGTGCTACTTACTCTGTGATCAACGAGTATACTCGACATCGCTTTATTTTCGTGACATACACAATCGTTCCCTCTCAAACTGGAGCGCCACAGTTAACTGGTTAAATACATGTGTAGAAGCAAAAGCGAAAAGCAGAGTACAAGTAATTTTCTCTCTTCAAACAATTAAATTTCTTCATTAATGTCATTCAATAATGTACAAAATAACTGTAATGAGTTATCTTTCAGATTTTTTCGTAATTCTGTAACTGTCGATAATTCTGAAAAATTATTCATTAAAAATTTATCAACTTTCATCGACGCAGAAATAGAGAAATTTATAGAGTAGTACAGAGTGCCACTGAGAATGGTACCACGTTACACATGTGACACACGTGCCATAGGTGGTCGACCCATGGTGTACACAATAGCGGAAACAAAATAAATAATACTCGACATGTATTTTATTTTAAATATTATATCTTTAATTTAACGGCCACAAATGATCCTCTTATTATTTCAATAAATTTTTATGCATATATGAGTAATTAAATTTATTACATATTAAAAATTTTAAAAAAAATTTTAAATGTTTGATTTTTATATGTTGTTAATATTACTTGGTTTAATAAACATCATGCAGGAACTAATAGAAAATATTTTTTTACCTTTCGGGGTGAAAAGCAGCAAATCATACACACATATATATAATTGTTATAAATTATTTTCTAGAATGGTAATTTATTGAGGATAACAGAGAATGGGCAAGCCATTGTAGAAACATACGATATGTTTTTCAATAAACTATTTATGGAAAGAAGTTTGTTTTGTAACAAAACGAAAACATGCAAATTATTTATAATACATTATAAATAAATTATGATTCTGTAAGGGTTATTTATTAAACTCTATTTCAATTCCATTAGCAAACAATAAATATAAATAAACAGGAAAGCACTAGATCTCAGTTAAAAGTTTATTATAATATTATGCATTCTTATGGAATAACTTAAATTAGTTTTGAATTTTTTTTATATTAAGGGCATATTTGTAAACTAATAATGCATATAAAATTATATTATTTTTGCGACAAAAATCAAAAATATTTTAAGTCCTTTATGATTAATGTATAGAAGCATGTCCTATAATTGAATAATAATAAAATTTATGTTGAACTTAAATGAATTATGAAAAAAATAACATTTTACTGCGTAGAGTAATTTTTTATATTGTTCCTCTTGAATTATTCCTATAATGTATTTATTTAAACATTTTTTATAATAAAATTATAGATACTTGATTTAAGATATTCGAAAATTAGATTCGCGAAAACTTCCTTAATTTATTTCAGAAAATTTTCACTTATGCTAGATAGAAGCGTTGCTTCAACTCTAAAGTAATCCTTAAATAAAGCTTGTTCATAATATAATTTCTAGTTTAGTAAATAATTAGAACGTTTTGCTTTTAATTGTCTGAAAGTTTCGATCCCGAAGAGATGCTCCCGAATTAATTATCCCAACATCAAAATGAATATATGAAGCTTATGTCCTAATAACCAATCTAAACTTTTTAACTTTTGGAATAGTTTAAAAATATTTTTAATTTTGTTTACAAGTGCAGATTATATGTGATTTAGTTATTCATCCTGATAAATGATAATTTGCTAAAAGTCCCTAGATTCTTTTCTAATTCCATTAAATGGACTTAATCAGTTTCGTCTCTTTAGTATATATTTCTTCAAAAATATTTATAGTAAAAGTTAGAATTCTTAAAGAAATTTGTCATTTTAATATTTATAAATTTAATTTAAAATGTTTATATGTACTATTTATGAATGTTATAAAAGTATGGATTTTTACAAATTAAAAGCGAGCAAGTCAACACGAGAGCTCTTGCGGATGAACTTCATAATTATAAACCATGGTTAAATGAATCAAAATGAATCCTCAAAGCTCTACCAACACCTTATACAAACTTCCACGCCACACCAGCGATAGGAATTTAATGACAGTTCTTTCGTGCATCAGCTGCACATCTCTAATGGCACTATAACTCGAGCTCATGATGTGATGAGAAAAATATCAGCTACGAGTTGTCGACCATGATTACCACGACTACCACCGCCAATAAAGACTACGGGTTGGCAAAATAATGTGAATTTGATGGATACGGTCTGATCTCCTTTAGTCTTTATCAATAATTATCTCTGCCACAATCATTTTAAAATTTATTTTATTTTGTTGAAAACAAAAAAAAAGCGTGTATCAGTGTGAACACGGGTTCGAAGTTAACTTCTTTGGCTGATATTAGTGTTTTTCCAAATTTATATTTATGTCTTGAATTGTTTTTTAAAAAAAACTAATGAATTTTCCTTGAGAATAAAAATAGTTGTTTTTCTAAAAATCAAAAATTTTCCTCAAAAATGTTGAATTTTTGTAATTTAATCCCATTGAAATACTATATTTTTACTCATTGTGATTAATGAAATATATAATATACTATCTGGTTGAGATGAAACAATAATAAAATACATTCTGCTAATTTTCTTCAGATATTATTAGAAAGTTCTAGCTTATACTTCAATTTTTAGCACTGTATATACCACGTGTCAATGTGACTGTTACAATAAATATTGCAGAACCTTATATATATATATATATATATATATATATATATATATATATATATATATATCCTGCATCTATCTGTTATTTCTATGATATTAGTGTGTTTTTCAATTTAAAGTTTATATTTATATCTTTAATTTTTTTAAAAAAACTAAGTTAATTTCCCTTAAAATAAAAAAAAATGTTTTTCTCAGAATCAAAAATTTGCCTCGAAACCAAAATTCAAAATGTTCCATGCGCTGTCGAATTATAACAAAACTTTCCAAAAGTATTCATCTAATGTATAGTTATAAATTCTTGGATGCATTGCAATAATAGTGATAAGGTGAAAGAAGAAATTAAAGTTTTTTATGTATAGGAAATCATTAAAATTCTTGAAATTTTTATATAAAAATTTGCGTTTACCCATATTTTGTAAAGTATCATATAAAACATTACATTACGTGCATACATTTGTAAAAAATTGCTTAAAGAAGTTAAATCAGTTGAAAATAAGAAATTTAAAAAATCAAAACGCATGGAACGTTTTGAAATTTGTAAATTTCTTAAAAACTACTCATTTTTTTCTCGCCTTTTTTTTATATGGTTTTAGTTCTAAGTTACATAGTGCCAGTAAAAATTTGGGGCATGTTTGTAAAAAATTAAAAAATAAATTACTGTCCATTGTAGTCTTAAAATACAAATTAATGAAGCACTATATAACACTTTCACAACTATCAAATTAATTACACCGAAGCATATATAGGATTTAAATACTCAATTTTTAAACTGTATTTAGAATTTCCATTCGATTGAAAATTTAGTAAACACAATCTTTTATTGCCAAACTATTGGAAGAATTGTCAGTTGTCACTAAATTTTAAAACCATAGATTAGCTGTATTATTTCCTTAAAAGAATTTTAAAACTGTATATCCAACAAACTTTCCTTAAACTAATTTTTGACTGATTTTGAACCATTTAAACGCCGACTTCGGGTAGATTAAAGAGTCACTTCTGATTTTTTTTAATTCATAAAATTGATTATAATTTGACTTTTAGGAAACGTAAAAAGAAAACAAAGTATGTATCGCAAGACTAAAAGAGGAAAAGCTTGTTGAAGTTGCTTGCTGTTGAATGAGGAGAGGGGGATGGGAGCTAGCTCAGGACAAATAGACGAAAAACACAAAAGAAATTTTAAAAGCCGTAATTTTTAATCTATTTTTTCAACCTTTGAAAAGATTACGGATAATACTATTCTACATATGGAAAAAAATTTCGTTAGATTATTTTTATAAATAATGAAGTTATTAAATATTTAATTAAAATTTTGAATACTTTTTGAAAAATAGTAAAAAAAAACGATTTCGTCATTTTTTATGACTGATTCTAAAAGAGAAAAGCATGAACTTGTTTAGAAAAAAATATCAATTCATTAACTCGAAAGGAAACTTAAAGGGAATGATTTAGAAACCATTTTTATACAGGCGTATCAATTTTGACTCATTTAAAAAAAATCGTAAAAAATAGAAAATATCATTATTTTGTCAAAAAATATATACCATATCGTGGCAAAAAAAATTATCTTTCCGATTCTGTAATTATTTTTTGTCTGAGAATGATAGTATGAATTAGATGGCGTTTTTTAAAACGGGGAAAAATTCGGAACTTCGTTCATTTCTACCTTACGTTAATCGCTAACCGTAACTGGTAACGCGTATCGGAAATTTCTCTCTACCGTGTCATAAGAAGTTAACTTCACTAACAAAATTATTTGTGTAAAAAGTTTATTTTATAAAAATATCGTCAAAATATTATATTTGAAAGAAATATAAAATTGTATTTAAATCAATAGTTGGAATCTAATAATTTTATATATCACCACTCAAAAATTAGTTATTTATTGAAACTAAATTTAATTTTAAAAGAATTTAAAGCATTGACAATATTTACTTCTAAAAAAATAATAATAAATTTAAGACAAGCAAAATATCTTACAGCACAAACCAAAATCCTTATAAAATCAGAAAAACTTGAGGTATGATACAGCTTATTAAAATAAACAAGATTTGTATAAAAATATATGATGAAAGTTATGTGTTTTGAGTACATAAACTTAAAAGAACGAAATATGAAGGGGGAATTATCTGCTTGCAACATTGATTAAAAGTACTTCTTCATAACAAAAAGTTTTTCATTAAAGCTCGAAACTATGATCCACAAGAATAATGCAAACGCAAGCTGAGTGAGTGAATATTAACGTCTCACTATTCAGAACCTCGAGTGCTCTTGGCGACAGACCTCGTAATTTTCACACCTCTCCTAACGTTCACACCACACCAATGGGAGGACGTTTGGGCTCTCGACAGATTTAACGGGCATTCCTCCCCTACATTACACGTCTTCAACTGTGCTAGATTCGATTACCTGACACGCCGACCATTAGTCCGTTACCTTGACCACTAGGCTATCACGACTACAATGCAAACTAAGACTGGCAAATGGTTTTCAAAGAGGCCAAGAAAAACATGTATCATAAACGGATGATTTTACGCTGTTTATGGTGTTCTTTCAATATCAAGGATTGTTAATCATGTTTTCATAAGCCCCATTTTCTTACCAACACTACAAGATGGCCGATGCTACTGTATTTTCCTATCAGAATATTGTTATATAAATTACTTTGACTTTATTTATTTTCAGATGTGACTTCAGCATCAAGAGGTCGCCTGTCAGTCTAAAAATCCACAATTTCCTGGATGCCATTTTGAAAACGGGATGAAACTATGACAACCATTTCAGCTAGATTCATCCAGAACTGATAACTTTTTTAGGATATTATTCCTATGAAGAATCTGTAAATCTATCATTTAAGGGACTCATGTAGATTTTTCTTTCTTTGTTCGACAGCGGCACGTAAGCAAGCAGAACCAGCTTCTAGGGGGTGAGTAGGTGAATATTAACGTCGCACTGTTCAGCTACTAGAGGGCTTTTGGTGGCAGACCTTATAATTTTAAACCATGGCCAAGTGATGAGGACAACACCTGAACTGAAACCCTTCTCCCTTAACTACCACACCAACAGAAGGACGTTTGAGCTCTGGACAGATTTAACATGCATCACTTCCATACAGCGTTACTAGGCTCGAACTTATGACACACCAGCCAAAAGTCCTTGACCACTAGGCTAAAGTGGCCACACCAGCTTCCAGGAAACTGCTTACTAATTATCCCATTGACGCTGTTAAGCTTTCGATATTACTGATCGTTGTAAATGAGAGCATTCATTATAAAATTTATCTTACAGAAGCACTTTATGACGATGTTGTAGACAATACGCTTTTACATTGTTTGTCTTATTTGTGAGTAAATACATTCCTATTCAAATGTGTGTGTGTGTGTGTGTGTGTGTGTGTGCGTGCGTGCGTGCGTGCGCGTGCGCGCGTGTGTGTGCGTGTGTGTGTGTGTTAGTAAAAAAAAGCTGACAGTTTCTTAAAAATTCATACATGATTTTAGTTCCATCGCGTAGAGACCTTTATATCTGCAAACTATTTATAATAAAATTTCAGATATTAATTAACTACATTCGTTAATTCATCCAGAAATACGTTTAGGATCCATTTCTTTCAATATGATATCTGTCACCAAGTACGATATGGGAATTAATACAGATATTCTATTATTTATATAATTAATTATACTCAAATACGAAACACACGATCACCTTTGATTTTTAAACAAGAAATAGCAATATCACTCTGCATTTCAATATCATAAAATATAATTTCAGTTATTTAATTAAATAAGATTTAGTAGAGATTCATAACATACAGTTAAATACTAACAAACTTACCATTTCTATTTAATAGATTTCCTTAAACTTTTAAAGTCAACTTTCGTATTAGTATAAAAGAGAAATGTGTTATTTTTAATTTCTATTCCTTTCCATTTCTGCGGTAGCTCTTTTCAAAGAGTCTCAACTCTTTCTAATCCTCTTATGGCATTTTATTTTTAACTATATTTCATCCTTCAGTACAGAGCAGTTAAAAGTTTCAAAGATGAAAATTTACCAAGAAAAAATTTTGCTTCAAACAGGCTTTAGTTAAATGCATTAAATAAAAGGCAATACTTTAAGCGGAGACAATATAAATGTATTCCCTTTGAAGAATATTAGTTGCTTTTTTTAGTTAAAAAAATCTGTTTTAAAGAGAGTGAACTATAAAAGTAATTTTATGTTTGATTTCATTTGAAACATTACTTTAAATGCTTTAATAAATTTTTCTCAGACTGCATTAAAAATTAACTTTTATGTCTTCATTCTACAACAAAACATTTTACTTTATAATCTTTGAAAAAGATACCCTTATATCATGGAAAATTTCTAACATAACATACACATGCTTACATTCATCTTCCTAAAGTACTATTCAGTGTAGTTTTAACTTATTTATATGTACATGCGATTCTAAAGTCATGAGGTAAAACTTAAAGAGTGGTACAGATCAATAACGCTAGCATTTTTGAACGAAAATGAAAGTGATGTGAATGGGAAAAAATATATTGTTTTATTACAAAATTCACACAGATAATACAATAAAGTTCGAGAATTGTAAGTTTGACAGTGTTGAAATGATTAATAAACAATTTCAAAGATGTTATGTAACTGCCAACTAGAGTTTTATGAACGAGGTTCATCAAATATCCTCATATTATATAATCGAGGCTCAATAAATCTGACTAGTAGTGTGGTTATTAAACCAGTGTGCCTTACATAGTTTGTCACGCTTCAAAAGTGGCATCCATGTTCAGAAATGGACTGGCATTTCACTAATAAACCTTTTCCCACAAGTAATATAAAAATAAATTAATGTCAATGAGGTTGATTCACGACAATGAGATGCTAAGTCGGAATCACGTGACGAGGATACTAACATTTTTCCGCGTTTTACATCAATGTGTAAATTTCGTATGCTTGATATGTTTACTTCCTGTGTGTGAGGCTTATTTCTGAAATTTTATTTATTTTTATTACATTTTTGCATTATCCTTGTTTAATAATTAGGTATGAAGTATTTTTCGTAAATTTTTATCATAATTTTTGTTTCAGTTTAGTATATTTGTTATTTGGTGTTAGTGTGCGAAGCCGGCGGCTATTTCCAGTTTGTTTATATATTTATTAATAGATCTAGATTATTTTTAGCATCCTTATAATAAGTCCTTTTTTTCATGTAGTTTGTTATGTTTATTTACGCACAACGATTTGCAGTATAGAATTGAGACCATTGAATGTGGAAAAACTTCTCCTATGTGTCCAATTACTTATTGGTACATAGTGTATCACACTCCACATAAATTCATAAAATAGTGTAATTTATAAGAAACATGTAGATACTAAATGGCCCCATTTTGAAATGTTAATGTTTATACCTTTCATCGTCTGATTCCCATAGTAATTACGAGCTACAAATATTTAATATTTTTAGAAATACTATCTCTATAATTTCTCATAGAAGAGTATGGAACATTCAGAAACATGAAATGCAAGTAAATATAACTTTGGAAATGAATTTGTAATAAGATTTGTCAATAACAGGGATATTTTTGTTTATTTAAAAATTTCATACTTTTTCTAATGTTTAACAAGAGATTTTGTACTTTTTGAGAGTAGAGTGTATAAAATAATAGTTGGTTGACAATGAAAGTTTTTTATTAATAATTAGGAATTCTTCTGTGATGGAAATGAAATTGTTTTAGCATCATTTAAAGGTTTAGGATATCTGAAATAATCTAATTATAAACAAACATTTTATATGTTTTTTGTTTGACTTCCTTTGTAATTATTACCCTTCAAAAGGTTTGAATTTTTTTAGTAATGCCTATCTCCAGCATTCAGAAAGAAATGAATTTGACTTTTTTAAAATAAATTAAGAAACATGCTTAAAGAAATTAACTTTTTATTTTTTTTTTTATTTTAATAAAATTATTTTATAGTAGAACAAATTAAATTGTTTTCATGAAAATTTCTCGTATAATGAAGCAGAAAATTCTTATCGGACAGTTTTATTTAATAATTATACTCATTTTAATATACATTATTTATTGACACTTAATTTTAAAATTACATGAATACACTATAAGTAAATAAAGCAGTTCACGATCTGCTGTACAAATCAGACTCTATGAATATAACACTATACTATAAGGACAAATAGAGAACAAATCAAGGAACTAACTCCCAATATTTAACGTGCATAATATCTTGTTCAATTATTATATCTCAATTTTTATCTCATTGATAATGTCTAGTAAAATTATCTGGAAACCATATAAATGACTTTTTCAATTTATTTACAAGAAAAAGTATATTAAATATCATCAACCCAAACAAATAAAATGACACTGAAAAAAAAATTAAAGAAAATCCTCAACTAAATCACAGATTAAATAGCTAAGAAAAGGTCAAATTGTGCAGAATTTCTGAAATTTTCTCACTTTATTTATCTCATTATGTTTATGACATAGAAAATTAAACTTTTAAACACCACTGAAGGTAATTAATAGTAAACAAACAAGTAATTGGCAGCTGTCTGTTTTTTAAAATGAATTAAATCTTCAAGAAAAACAACCAGCTATGTGACATAGGAACTATAAAGCAAAAACAGGAGAATGCATTATATTTCTAGGTTGTCAACAAAACTTTTCATAGTATTTTTGAGAAATTGTATATTGTATGGATCCAGATTAAATGAAATATCCTAAGAATTTTAAAATTTCAGATCCTAAATTTATACAATCAACTTTCTGGATATACATAAAACAAATTAGAATACTTAAATCATGCAACTTATAGAAAGAAGTTTTGAATAAGGAAACAAATACACACATATAAAATGACAATGTAATCATTTTTTGTAAAATATCTCGATACACTTTTCTTCATGTCCTAAAAGTACAATAAACCTTAGTATAACATTTGCTTATCATAACTGTAAAATTACATATTAAATACTAAAACTTATATTTATTTTTAAACCACCCTAATTTTTCTTACATTAATTTTTATTTTCATTAATAAATCTTTACATTGCATATACTACATCAAAATAAAATTGACAAAAGATTTTCTTTTTTTATGAATTTCACACTAATTACAAAATTCCTACAATATGTTCCTCTAAAATATACGAAGCATTATCTTCTGTTTTAATGGAATATTTGATTTTTTACACTTAAAATACCAACACTTAATGCATACCTATTAATACCTGTTATTGTATGTATAGTGTTAAATATACTTCAGTTCATTCAAACTTCTTAAACTTATTTAGTTAATGTATTGGCATGTTATTTCGTTATCACTGATTATGCATCTAAGGTATCCTTTTATACATAATTATATTTATACTAAAAAAATTGAAAATGTAACAACATTAAGAAAATAGATTCAAAATTCTTGCTCTAAAGTTTGATGTTTGTAAATATACTAACATCAAATATAAAATTAATTACTGCAAAGTTTGTCTAAGAAATGCTAAATGTACTCATGCCATTCCAAAATTTGGAACAAACGTATTAAACCGCCAACTAATTTCGCCAAGCAAAAAGACATCCGAATTTTTAAAAAAAATTATATCACTGCAATTACTGTGTTCAAACATGATCATGAACAGTTTCCTCTATTGGTTGTATATCGCAGCATTTGGAGGTTTTATGATTTGAAGAAATTAGTCGATATTATAATACACAAGTGCTTCAAATTTGCCCTTTCAACACACGTCACACAAAAATATCAGTGATTTTGGACAATTAACCCATTAAAAATAATTCTGAATTTTTTTTCTGAAATTACCTTTTTTTTACTGAATTTTGCATTAATGTACAATATTGCAAACAGCAATTTGTCAAGTTATTCACTTAAGGGTAAATAGAGAATTGAAAAAGGTTATATTAAAATTTCGAATATTTCTACTGCTTTCAGAAAGTTAATATCATACAGAGAATCAAATATCTATATGTAAAATTATATTTGGTTTCATGATCTTAATTACTGATAAATATCATAGAACTGATCTAAGTACACTTCTTGGGTCAATATTTGTAAATACAACAAATTTATTCAGGACTTTAATTTATAAGCAGGATATGTATCAATACAGATGAACCTTACAGACTTTAATACTTATGTTAAAATTAAAATTCAGAGCATTCTTATGCTTAATACATTTCAGCTGGGGTTGCATAGATTTCCTCAATACACTGTGTTATACTTCAATAATGTGTATAGTCTATATGTGAAACTTATCATCAAAATTAATGAATTTTACATTTTGATAAACCTTGTGCAAATACCAATAAATGTTATCCATAGTAAAAAAAATTCTACATCTGTGTGACAAATTTATACCAGTCAAATTCTGAAAAACAGATGTTGTGTTAAGAAATCCTTACACAACATAATAGATACACCACACAAATATTTTATATAATTTTTATTTTTTTGTGTAAAAGAATTATGGACTCAAAAGTGACATATTATTTTGACCAAGCAGGAGAGAACAGGACTTTTATATTCAATATATACACACAAATTTATCTTCTATAATATACACAATTTAATTAAAAAATTTTAATGCCTTAATTTTCTACCACATTCAGAATGAAATTCTCGATTAATAATATCTTTTTACTAAAATGGTGCTGCGAATAAAGGCATTAAAAATGTTGCCAGTTTTTTTACTTATAATTTTACAAAAGGTAAATGGTAATTTTCATTTCTAATGTTTAAAAGTGGTGTATTTAATTTATCATCAAGTATAAACATTAATGAACCTGTAGTAAGTTGAGATATTTTTTCATTTCTGTAGTGAATGCTTTTCGAAATTTTTGTTTCCCAAAATAATGTAAAATTATATAGTAATACTAGCTGGTATACCCGTTCTTCGCACGGGTGAATTTAAAAATTAAAAAATACAGACTGAAGGATAAAGAAGTTTTTTAATGAGTTAATTTTACGTGAATTGTATAAATTAAACAAAGAAAAATGCTTTTTACATAACTCAGCTGAACGAAAAAACCATGTTTGCTAAATTTTAAGTCTTTAGATATAATTGCAGATTTTTTTATTATTGTTATTATTATTTATGACGTCCCGTAACTTTCTTGTGGGTAGATTTTTGGAAACACCTACCTGCTCAGCAAAAGTAACACATTGTTACAAATTTTGTGTAGTGAACGCTAAAAATAGTGTAAATAATTTTTATCTGGATGTGCAATACGTTAATATTACTTTCTGATGCCTTTATTTTATGTTAAATAGCTGTTACCCGCGACTTCGTCCACGTGGAATTTAACACAAAAAGGTGTTTATTCACTTCGCAGAGTTTACGAAAACTTTTCTTCTACTTTGTGAATTTATGTTTCTTTTTTGTTTTATTTTTTTCTTTACTTTTTGTTGAGCAAGGGTTGAAAGAGACGCATGACCTTTGACACTGTCGATGGGTGAGGACTAAAATCTTTAGGATGAAAATAGGTATAAGTAGCAAGTAGGGTGAAACGCGAACACAAACGAAGCCGCAAGGAAGGGGGTGAAAGGGACGCATGACCTTTGACAATGCAGTTAACGACTGTAAAATCATTAGGATCAAGACATGAATGGGAAATGTGGCGAATGGCAGCAACATAATCAAAGAAAAAAGTTTGATATAACTGCTAGCAATCGTTGAGACAGAAGGCTCGCGAAATAAAATAATTCCTATTAAATAAAAATAACCCCTATTGAATAAAAATAGTCCCTATTGAAATAAATAATCCCTATTTGAATTCGATATTGCTCACTATTTCATTGGTTTTAATTTTATTTTCCCAGAATCTTAATTTTTTTTCTAAAATAAAAGCAGCCTAAGTTATTCCTTATAATATTAGCTATCTGCCAGTGGACGTTTCGTCAAAAATTGGTCCAGCCGTTTCAGAGATTAGCCCAAACAAACAGACGGATAGAAAGACAGACAGACAGTTGATTGATTGATTGATTGATTTTTTCATATAAGTACCGTATATGCTTTTAAATGCATTTAGTAAAAAGCTGTTAATTTCAAATTACAAACAGACACTTCATTTTTATTTAAATGTATAGATATACATTATACATATATATGCAAAAACTTGTTTTAATATATGACAGGTAGGTTTACATATGAGATTCTTGTGTTTTTATTTTAGATAATTTAATGCAGAAATATCTTTATAAACTACTCTGAAGATGTGCAAAATAATTTTTTAAAAAATTAAGTTAACTAAATATATTTTAGCTTTTTATGTATATTCTCCATATAATTTACTTTAAAATAAATAAAAAGTATTTACATTCCTGTAGATAGCTATTTAAATTCCTTTTAGCAAAAGTTTCTTTTGTGAACACAAAAAATAGTAGGAACGGAGCTGGCGATGATTTCTAAATGTTTGGTATTGAAAACAAACTTATTCAAAGTGGTCAGAGCCAAATAAGTGAGGAGATGGTTTAAAATCCTTACGCTTCATCATCTTACCCATGTTTACTAAACATTCGAACTTTTTTACCGGGATATTAAAAAAGATTTTTTTCCTTTACACAATCATCTTATCATTTACTGTAATCGAGTAATTATGTATAGTAAAAAATGTAATTTTAGTGGGTAGAATGTAAAAGAACAAGAGCAAAATAGTACACAAAAGAAGTGTTAGGTTAGAGTTAAGCAGGAAACAAACCAAAACATATTCACGTGCCATCCTCATCACGTGATCGTGACGTCACATGAATCAACCTCATTCCTACAAAAACGTACTAGCGCCATCTGTTGCAGCAAACTGTAACTACGAAGGAAATAACGCAGAATAAATTTAAAAAATTAAAAAATAAAATTTAATTAATGAATAAATATTTGAAAAAAGTATTGACATCAAATGTCATCCTCTACAAGTTTAAAAAAATTTATTTGAACTTTATTGGATGAATAAAAAGTATTTTATTAACGATTGAAAATTTGAGCAAGATAAATAATTATATAGATAGAGAGAGAGAGAGTGAGTTAACTGTAGGAATTGAAAAATAAGATACAATTGCCCCTTGATTAGATTTGATTTTTTAAATGTAGCACTTTGAAGCTACACTAGAGTTATTGGCAACAGACCTCGTAATTTTGAACCTTGGTTAGGTTACGAAGATGAGACTCGTGTTGCCAACCCACGTCAATGTGAGGAATTTGAGCCTTTACATAGAAGACATATTTATTAACCCCTGATTTGAACCCTCGACTTCTGTAATGAGCTTTTCATGAGTTCTCGACTTTTATCAATTGAATTCGGTTGAGTATTGAGTCGCGCTGGTAGATTATAAGATCATATGAGGAAATACTTCACAAGACTATAAAATTTACCTATCCAAATATTCACAGAGAAACGTTGCTTGAATGCATGCGGACATGTAGAGTATGAATTTATTGATGCCCAAATATTAGCACCGTCTATTTCAGAGATGTCGAGCCTTCATAGATCAACGTGCCATTATTTTCTAAAGTATATAAAGAGGGATAGACTTGCCGTCAAATAAATATGACTTGTGATTATAGGAAAAATAATAAAATTAAAGGCTAGCAACTCAAAACTCTTTATTTATTACGAAAAAATACCTCGTGCACTGTATAGTTGTAAATGTTTTAGTTATACGAGTGATATTCAAATTAAAGTAACATTAATGTGACCTCTTGTGGCATATTGGATGACAAATAACTTACATTAGGATTGTAAGATGTTACTTTTAGTAGAATGCATGCTGAATTGGAGTCATCTGCCAAATGGTTTCCAAGCAATTAATTATTTTTGCTGTGGTTCACTTCTTTGACAAGAGGATTAGTGAACTGTTTCAGAGTGCCGTTTTACAAACTATATTCTGCCCAGCACTGTTCCAGAACATAAAATACACACCGCTTTGTCGCTTTTACTAATAATGCCATATTTCTAGATTCACCAAGTTTGAAAATATTTGTTACACTTACTATCTTGCATTTTTTTGTTTTGTTCTTTTGCTGAACTAGCCATATTAAATAAGTTACAAATCATAAATATAACATAAATGAACTTTAAAATACAGTTGTGTCGACGAAACTGACTATGCTATGCGTAGACAAATTTCGCATCGTAAGCAGCTCTAGTCTACGACACAGCTAAGTCTAGGCAAACGAGGGTGCTCACCGCCACCCCGGGACTGATCGCTCGCGTTTGTTCATAATACTTCATAATCATTTTGATCACTGGCGTACCCCAAATATTGTGGCATGTGCCATTGATGACACGCGTGTCACTGTTTCGCATTCCCTGATCTATTTTCATATCTTTGTTTTCAACTGATAAGACAAATTCCTTTCCTTGTCCCTCACCAAATAAGACACTAATATGATCGTCAACGAAACATACGCATCAAATATGTTCCTTCTGCTTCAAGATGGACGTATGGAATTTTCAAAATAATATTAATTTATAATTTATTCTAAATAAATGTTATTAAAATTAATACTTAACCCCAATGAGACTCAAAATAATGCTATTTAGACAAAATATAAATAAATAATTAAATAAAGATACTTGAATGTAAGATAAATGAATAAATGTAGATATTTTACCACAAATCATTTGAGAATATATTGTCCTTAAGAACATATTTACAAAGAGTTCATCAAAATGGTGTAGCTTCTTTTTTGTGTCATAATATATATGGGAAAAAACGGTTCTATGGGATTGGACTTAGTTTGTTACACATATTTACATATTAAAAAAAAAAACATTCTTTGAAATTTTTAAATACACCATTTACAAAGCAAAAACCGATTTTCTTTCGAGATAATATTTTATCAATGAAATATTATTCAGATGAAATTTAATATGCATGGAAATATAATTCTAATTATATATTTAGTGTTTAAAGCTAAGTTAAAACAGTGCATTTCCTTGAAATAATCATGGGTAATACAGGGTTGTGTAAGTGAATATTAGCTAGGTATTTTATTAGAACGGATATTTGGCAACTGTCGATTTAGGAAATTCTATGAAAATATTAGAAATAATACACAGCAACTCTTCCACTTACGCTACATAGACTTATGCGAATTCGAAGTTACATGACTTGCATATTACATGACTAGGCGTTACCCACCCGCTTCACTGGGTATTTCACGATGTTGTATATATGTATACTGTTTACATATATATTAATTATTGATATCTAGCATTAAGAATTCGATTGTATTGAAAAATATATTTATAGCTGTTACACTCTCGCACCTTGATATAAAAAAAACATAAACTATAATATCTAATATTTCTATTTATATCTAAAATAGAAGTAGAAAGATTTTTTCGCTCACTTAACCTAATAATCAAGTGGATTTCCACCAAAGCAACTTTCAGTGGATCTCTACTCCATAAAATAAACATACGTTCTAAATTTCAAGACTAAATCTAACAGAGCAAAAACGGAATTTTTATCATCAATACCTCGTTGACAGCATTCTTAGCGGATTCCAATTAAACAAAAGAAGCATGCAAACCAAATTTTATTATTATAGTCTTAGCAGTTCAAAAACGGGAATTTTGTCTATCAATACGCCCCAATAACTCTCCCCGCTTCCCCCTGGAGTTGATTTAGGTAAAATCCATTCTTAGTGGAACTCTATTCAACTAAAGAAAAGTGCTCAACAAATTTCAAGTAAATGAGTTAAATTCAAAAACAGGAATTTTTCTATAACACGCCTTAATCCCTCGCAAACCCACTCCTTTGGGGGGGTCAGTTTTCGCCAAAATCTCTGTAAAACGGAACATACCTTCTAATTTTCAAGCAGGTGGTTCTATTAGTTGAAAAGCAGAAATATTTATCTATTACGCCCCTTAATCCCCATCAGTGACCCTTGGGGATCAATTTTCCCCAAAACTATTTTGTAGCGGATTTCTACACCATGAAAGGAATTCGCTTACCAAATTTTAAGACTGTACGTCTAATAGTTTAAAAATGGAAATAATTCTCTATAACGCCCCTTAAGCCTCCGGAACGCCACTTAGGAAACGATTTTCACAAAGCCCATCTTATGACAGATCTCTACTCAGTGAATGGAATCTGCTTACTCAATTTCAAGATTTTACGTCTAATAGTTTAAAAAAGGAGTTAATTGCCTATATAACGCCCCTTAATTCTCCACAACGCCACTTGGGGTCGATTTTCACAAAACCAATTTTGCAGCAGATCTGTACTCCATGAAAGGAATCCGCTTACCAAATTTCAAGACTGTACGTATAATAGTTTAAAAACGGAAATAATTATCTATAACGCCCCTTAAGTCCCGCAACGCCACTTAAGAAACGATTTTCACAAAACCCATCTTATAGCGGATCTCTACTCAATGAATGGAATCAGTTCACTAAATTTCGAGATTTTACGTCTAATAGTTTAAAAAAGGAGTTAATTTCCTATAACGCCACTTAATTCTCTACAACGTCACTTGGGGGAGTCGAATTTCACAAAACCCATTCTGTAGGGGATCTGTACTCTATGAAAGGAATCCGCTTACCAAATTTCAAGACTGTACGTCTAATACGTTAAAAATGGAAATAATTATGTATAACGCCCTTTAAGCGCCCTCAACGCCCTTTGGAGGTCAATTTTCGTAAAAATCATAATGTAGGGAATCTCTACTTTATGAAAGAAATGTGTGTACCAAGTTTCACGACTGTACATCTAATAATTTAGTAATGGAAATAATTATCTATAACGCCCCTTAAACCCCCGTAACGCCCCTTGGGGTTCTAACTTTTCAAAATCCGTTCATAACTGGCGTCTACTCCATGAAGGGAACCTACCTACCAAATTTCAAGTCTGTAGGTTTAACAGTTCCGGAGATATCGTGATTAGTCAGTGAGTCAGTCAGTGAGTCAGTGAGT
This sequence comes from Trichonephila clavipes, assembly GCA_019973935.1. Lineage (NCBI taxonomy): Eukaryota > Metazoa > Arthropoda > Arachnida > Araneae > Nephilidae > Trichonephila > Trichonephila clavipes. The sequence goes on along the minus strand of BMAU01020878.1, from coordinate 113,421 downwards.
GAGTCGCTTTTCTCCTTTATATATAGATTACATATCTCGTCTCAATCGATCGATCGTTTTTTACCCCCTCATTGAAACTTAGGTAGAGCCAGAGCCTGATGAAATTGGTAATTTGATTGAAAAAATTATGGATCATGCGAGGCAAATGAATTTAGAAGTAGATAGTGATGATATTCAAGAATTTCTGGATTCCCACAATCAAGATGACAATTGATGAATTCAAAGTAATGTATGAGCAAGACACTGAAGAACTTAGTCTATTTTCCCAGTGCAATCAGAAGATCGAATGACGGTTGGTAAGTTGACAGAAAGACTCATTTTAATTGAAAAAGGGTTACAAATTTCAGGAAATACATACTCCAACGAAGAGCGTACTTTTTCAATAAAAAAAGGAATAAAAAATTATTAATATGCTCAGCGGAAATTTTGCGGGAGAAAAATATTTTTGAGCCAGCAGAGACGGCTTGTTGAATTTCCTTAAAGTATCCGACTACGTTCGGAACCAGGATTTTCAAAATGCATAAATGGAGAATTTTCATGATATTTAGTGTCACTTAGATTATAAAATATGCATAAAATTGTTTAAAGGACATTTTGACAAAAAAAATTTATTTAAGTACAATATTTTGGCAAGAAATTAACTTAGAATAATCTTTTTTCCAAATATTCTCCTTTTGTGATAAATGCTTCTATTAGAATAATATTTTGCCTGTATATAGCTCAGACCTCTGTTCGGAGGCTCAACTAGAATTTTTGAAATATATAACTTAGAAGTGGGTTTATATTCATCTTTTAAGACTACAGAGAAGAGCAATTTTAAGAAAAAAACGCGAATAATTATTTCAATGGGTGGTAACTCTGAAAATAATGTGAATTTTTCAAAAATTCTAGTTCAGCCTCTGTAGAGATGTCTGAGCTATATACAGGCAAAATATTATTATAATAGATCCATTTTTCACAAAAGGATAACATTTGGAATAAAGATTATCCTAAGTTAATTTTTTGCCAAAATATTATACTTAAATAAATTCCTTTTGTCAAAATGTCCTTAAAACAATTTTATGCATGCATTAAGTGACATGCATTATGAGTGACACTAAATATCATGAAAATTATCCATTTATGCGCTTTTTAAAATCACGGTTTCAAACGTAGTCGGATACCTTGAACATTCTACATCAAAATAACTTCGGTTTGCGATTTTGCATTTGTGTTATCAAAGATTTTATTAAACTTTTTTTTGTTCAAAATTATTATTTTCTTTCTCTAACGGCCCCAAAGAAAAATAATTTATATGTATTTATATGTGAAATTATGGGTGCCAAATTGTTGTTTATATTAGCCAAGATGTTCAATAACATTACAATATGGTTAACTCGATATTTTTGAACTTTTCGGAATATTGCAAGTTTTCAATACTTTTTAATTGATATTCATTATTAATGTTTATATTATGTAATTATTTTATTAATAATATAATATAAAAATACAATTATTATATGTAATAATCATACAATATTCGTTATTTATAATTATTTTTTTATTATATTTATATATAAATATTACATATTATGTTATTTATATATAATTATTATTATGTTCTTCATTTATAGTTATTATTTTGTTATTCTTTTATAATTATTGTTATTCTTTTATAATTATTATGTTATTTATTAATAATTATTATGTTACGTGATTATTCTTATGAATAATTTTTATATTACATTATTAGTCTTTCTTATCATTACTATTAAATTATATTATATTTTTATATATAATAATTATTATTAAATCATACTATATGAATATATATAATTACTATTAAATTATATTATAAGATTATTATTATATACTGCATAATATTATTAGTACATGTAATTTTTTTATTATATTATATTGTTATTCATTATTTATTGATTGTGATCTTGGTTATTCTCAATCTCTTCCTATATTCTTCTTTCGAAATATATATTTCAATGTATTTCAAAACAATTCTTTAAAATTAACTTCCTGACGATTTGATACCACTAGATCGCCAACTTGGATTCCATTCCAGCGACAACTAGCCCTGCTTGGCCTAATTCCTTTATAGCGCTAAGCAGCACTTGGCGTCATGCCCTGTGATATCAATTTAGCAAAGAGAGAGAGAGAGAGAGAGAGAAATTATACCCCAACTTACGTGAATTCAACTTACTTAGTTATCATTTAGTCCCACCAATCGCGTAAGTTCGGGGTGTTACTGCATTAAGATTATAAATAAAAAATTATTTAAAAGCTTAATTAGACAGAAATACGATATTTTAATTCAAAGGTAACCATTTTTGTGCAAGAAAAATGCTTATATGGTTTTAAAATATATCTGAACAAGGCTTTATTTCAATAATAGTAATTGTTTTAGAAATATAAGAAATTAATCTAATTATTTAAACCATTTTTGAATAATGTGGAACACAACTGAAATAAAAGATTTTAACCTGTATGTTCTATACCAGGGGTGGTGAACTTTAATGGATCAACGAGCAATTTTTTCTAAAGAAATGTTTAATGAGGCATAGACGTGACGTTAAATAATTTTGACTCGTGATTATTGGGGAAATAATAAAACTAAATACTAACAACTCAAAACTCTTTATTTGCTACGAAGAAATAAATTTTGCACCTTATAGTAGCAAATGTTTCAGTGCAATTCCATTTATAAAGTAACATTAGTGTGACTTTTGTTGTTGCAGATTAGATGACAAATAATTTATATTGTTTTTAGCAGAATGCATACTGAATTGGAGTCATCTGCCAAAATGTTTCCACGCGAAACTTTAATGTTATGCATCCCTGAAAAGATTCAACGAAATTAACTATGCTATGGCGTAGACAAACTTTGCATCCTTAACAATTGGAAGTCTATGACGCAGCTAAGGCATGCTTCCCACCACCGATTACTCGCGTTTGTTCTTAATACTTCACTTGAACTTGGTTATTTTGAACTAAAATGCAAACACTATTTTGATCGGTGGCATACCCAAAATATTGTGGCGCGTTACCTTGGTTTACCACCTCTGTTCTATATGTTCTAACAAATGTTCTTAACCAATATATAGACGACTATCAAAAGAGATGAATTTATTTCAATAACAAAAATGCTTATCGAACTAAGTTTCATCAAACACACACTCTATAAATTATAATAACTAAATAATTACTAAATATGTTGTTCACATAATACGGCAATAATATCCATTGGTTAGTTAAATATTGTTACGAATTTTGTGTAAATTGTGTAAATAATTTGTATTAGAGTGTTTAATGCATTTATATTACTCTATGTTATATTTATTCCGTGTTAAAACTGTATTATTCACAAGCATTGCCGCCCCTTACGTTATAATGGCGATTCAATGAAAACTTGGCGAAATCTTGGCGGTAGAGTCAAGTTGGCATCATTTTTGGCGACCATGTTGGCGAGTTCGGAACCCTCTGGAATCTTCTAGAGAAAGTAGTAGATCTCTCCACTAATGTCACGAGCAGTTATATTTCTGGAAGTTTCTGCCACGCCTATAAAAAGATGCTCGCCGATACGGCGATGAGTCTGGATTAAACCAGCGAGTAATGAGGATTGTTTTGACTAGTGATTAGCTCGGCTGTGGTTGTGAATAATCTTTACTTACGCGTATTTTTAAACACTGATGATTGTGTTTGCTTGCTGTTGAAGGTGTGAAGTCCTACGGATATTTACCCTGTGAATATTGCTGCTGAATCCTGTATTTAAAGGATTGGACTTTTGATAATAAATTCACATCGCTCATAACGAACTGTTTATTTTCTTTGTGATTGTTTTTGCATAAAATCCTAGAACCCGGATCTACGTAACAGTATTCATCAATAAAATTCACTATTGATTTCGTGTTATGATTGTGGCTAAAGAGAAAAAGACAATTGACAAATTTACTTAAATTACCTGAAATAGAATATGTGACTCTATGTAAATAACATATATACATATAAACCCTTTTCTAATTCCTTTTATTTCGAATATATCTGTTCAGTTTTTGAAAAATATTTCGTAATAAATTTACAAACACATGGCTAGGGTTAAAGGTAATATAGGGGGCAAAGTTAACGCAGCTCGAAAATCTGAGTTTCTAATAAGTCATATAGATCACTGTAAAACTCTTTAAATAAGAACTTGTACTCATCATAAATTATTTAAAAGCAGTTTCGTTGTGTATCCCAGTAATGCAATTAATTTCGAGAGATGTTTCAAACATATTCTACTTAATTAACGTTTTGCAGAATTATATTTTTCAAACCTTAAAATCAGTTATCCAGTTTTACAGAGATAGTAAAGTTTCTCCGTCATGATATACCAATAGTAACCTTTATATATAGTTTTTATTTCTTTACTAAATAATTTTATTCAATTTTTAACGATAACTGTAAAACTGATAATTTAGATTATTTTAGCCTTTAGCCACATAGCGCTTATATTTCTTAATACAACTTAAATTAATAAAAAAAGTATAAACCTTTTCCATTTGAAGAATGTAAACTTTATTTCAATGATTAAAGAATTTTAAATTTGATTTTTTCATATTTTTGTAAAAATATAAGATTGCAAAACACTTAAGCGATACAATAAATTAATTTCGAATTTTTAATTCTGTGTAATAATATATTTCAGACATTCTCAAATAGTAAAAGCTCCATAAATTAATTTGATTTAGAATGTACAGAGTTCTGAAAAAAAATTTAAATACGTAAAAAATTTCTGGAAATTCTAATTTATGACAATTTTTTTCACTGGAAACTCATTTGAATTACAAAATATAATTAAATCTTCTAATTCAATGTATGTATAATCATTTAAAAATACAAAAACTTTTTTAAAAAAAAATTGGAATGGGTCTTTTGAAGGAAAAGGTTAAAACATTAATATTAGTAATGAAGTTTTAAATCAAAACAATATAAAAACTATAATAAATCCAAAAATTTCTCCTTTATTGAATCATTTTTTCAAAATCTGTCACGATTTTTCATAACATACTTTAATAGTTAATTGTAAATTGCATTTATATAATAGTGAATACGTTTGTCTTGAATATTTAAAAGGATTAAAACTACATTTATTCCGAGAACATAATTAAAGACAGTTGAAAGTATTTAAAGAACTGAAAAAGAACTAAAGTTCTTGAAAATACTTATGGTAAAAATTACTTTAAACTAAAAGCATACTTATGGTAATTTACAACAAATTAAAAAAAATTTAATATATTTTAACAGTTAAATAAATAACTTGCACATTTATTAAAATTAAAATATAAATTTATTGCAATAATTTAAATACTCTTTCTGTCTCAGAAAAATTTAATTCAAGTATTGAAATAAAAGATATATATGTTAAGAATTGCAAAAAGAAATAACAGAAAAAACATTATTCATAAAAACTTGTGATAAAAATTACTGTTAACAGCAGTACTCGTGGTAATTTCCAACAACTAATTGAGAATTTTTGAAACATATTTTAATAGTTGTACAATAATAAGAATTCTTCTAAGAGTTAAGTAACCAAAGAAATTTGCTCAGCTACATAAATATTCAACTAACTTTATTTCAAATATTTAATAGCAAATGGAAATATGTAAAGTACTTGCGATAAAAATTAAGTTTTGGTTTCAAGAATTTTCGTTAAATTTTAACATATTAAGTCTGTTATTTTTAAGGTTTTACTTAAGTCTTAAGACATAATAATTTTTTTTTAATTTATCAATTCTGTTTGTTGTTTGAATGAATTTCACTAGACAAATACTCAAGGGTAAGTTGACTGTATCCTTTAGTTTTTTTAGATTGCCTAATTTTACAATCAAATAGGTTATGTTTGATCAATCTAGTCCGATAAAACGTGCATTCACGAAGAAATATATCGATGATCTATTCTAAACTTTGAAAATGTACTATTAGAAAATAAAGATTAAATGGGAAGATTTGCAGAAAGTATGAATTAAAGAGAAAGTTTTAAGATAGAGAGTGATGTTTAGAACCTACCGAATATGCACCCTCCATATTTTTTTAAAATATCAAACCCTGAGGAAGTTGACAATATGTGGTTGTATAACTATTTACAAACACAATACAACAACCAAATTCATCAAATTTAAAATTGTGATGAAGGGACAATTTATTAATTATTTAATTATTAGCATCACATTTAGAAGCAACTCGAGGGGCATTCGAAAACAACCCAAGTAGACCAATCCTAGGCAAAGGGGCTCTGAACTGCTAATCGTCCTCGGGGGAAACAAGTATCCCCACACACATTAACTCTGATTAAAAATTTTTAAAAACCTTTCTTTTACAAAAGAGGATTACTTTTAACAGGACAGGAAATATATAATTTCAAAGCACAAAAGTATATAAGCAAATGACAAGAAAATGAAATATTGAGAAAGAGAAAGTAATTTACTTTAAAATGTCCTATTAAAATAAGAGAGAGAGAGAGAGAGATGTATAACAGATACATTGAATACGAACACATAGTTAGTGTACTTCTCCCTAATATTAAGGGAAAAAATAAGCATTAACGCAAAATGCAATTGACACCGTTAACGGGTCGTAATTCTTATTTTCCTTTAATAAAATTGAAGTATATATTTTATTCAGATGATGTCACGACTTCTTAAGAACAAATACTTTTTTCATATGATTTCTTTATACATGTCGGCGTGAGTGGGTTTTTTACCTTTATGGCATGCAGATCTGTGTTATTTATAGTTTGGGGGCATTTAGAAACCAATTAAATTCTTCGTATATTTTTTTTTGTTTTTTTTTTTTCAGCCTCGCGATACAAACAAATTTAAAAGACATTGAAGCTTTAAAACTATGTTTACCGTAGCTTAGATCCTAAAGAACGTGAGGCCTTAAGCCTAGTTCCTAAGATAAGAGTTTGTGAATACATTGCAGTGACAATTTAATTTCATCCTAAACTGTATTATATTTATTGTTTAGATTTAATTTAAATTTATAGCGTTTTAGTGCATGATAAATGTTTTTTACATAAATACTATACGGAGGTAGGAATAATTAGTTATATTAAATGAAAACACTATATAGATTCTCTGCACTTACTTTATTACAGTCGAACCTCTCTCTATATATAACGAACCTCTATATTACGAATTTTTCAATGTAGCGAACTTTTTCCTGGAACCTTGAACATTTCACGATTTTCTTCGTAAAATAACCTCTCTATAGCGAAGTGCATTTTCTATCTAACGAACTTTTTCTTTTGTGATTCAATTTTTGTTCTCCCTTTTTTAAAGTATCTCTGAAAAACTTCCAAGTTCTTCTCTCATTAACACATTTTACGGTAGTCAAAAATCTTGAACTAGTTTTATTAGATCCTAACTCGCTGAGAGCTATAGAGTTCTGGACGTTTCACCCAAGAAGTGCAAGCTTAAACCCCATTACGTTCACAAGAAACATCTTCGATATCCTCTTTCAACCTCAGTAGTTGCCCCATGTCTCAACTATAAAATAATGTGTGTTTAATATTACTTGCATGCTTTGAATAATCAAATGTCCTTAAAATTCATTAATTTTAGTATAAAATTATTTTCTTAGTATTGAAAATACAGTGAATTCTTCGACATTCTTTTTTCTTGTTTTCCTTGCAGTTTTTCTTTCGTTCTTTCTTTTTAGATGGGTAAGATATATAAAATAAACATATATTAATTTTAAAAAAGGTGTGAATAATTACTTTTTAAATATATAGTGTTTATTAATTTAGAATATTTGTTTTCTGTGGTTAAAAAGTTTATTAAATGATGAACCTCTATAGAACGAATTTTCCATATAACGAACTTTTAGTGACTTCGTTATATAGAGATCCAACTGTATTTCTATCGCTGAATTTTATTTTCTGTAAAACAATGAAATAATTTTAAAAATTTCTAATTGTAGACCAGAGATACCAGTACCGGTGACCACGTGATTCAGAACACGTGCCTCGTTGAGCGATAATGAATGAAACAGGGTCTCACTGTTGTGAGGGTAGTATTTGTAACTTAGCCAGAAAGTATTTCTACACTCAATTTCACCTTTTCATGTGTTGGCACAGGGGACCACATAATCTTTTCTGCTCTTAGCCCTTTCCGGATGCGTAACGCCAGGGCCGGAGGTTTCTGTCGCGAGTGTCACTCACAGGCCGGAGGGTTTTGTGTAGCTAAGCCTAACTCCATGAAAATACCGAAACTTGAATGTGTTATTTAATATAGTTTTGTAGAATACACAATAAACATATGCTTTCTATATTTTGTACTTACATACTCCATTCACTTAAGCAACTTTTGCTCAAATGCAATTTTTGAAACATTTTTTTTTCATTATTTACTTATCCTTAATGACTCTTAACACTATGTATTTGAAATCTAAAAATGTTACTTAAAACTCTTTTTTAGTATGAAAAATTTAAAAACAAGGTTTTACACACATGTTTCATATAATTACGTTATTTATTTACTTAAGTTATTGCTTGTTTAAATATGTTTTTTACATCTTATATTAATTATTTATGTACCATATTTAAGTACTTTTTATATAATACATTTCAAAGCTAAAATTACACTTAGAATTATTTTTTCGAGTTCAGTTAAACACTTTCTACGCTTCGACATTATAACAAAAAAAGGAGATATTTCGTCTGCACGATCTAAGTATATAATAAAAACTAGACTGCAAAACGACACCCAATACTCTGAAGAAAATAAAAAAATAAGAAAGAAAAAGACAAATTTTGTCTTCCAGATCTAATTATCCATTAAACCTCTCTCTCTCTCTCTCTAGACTTCAAACCCAATTCAAATGATTTAGCGAAAATAAATCTCTCCTCTTCATTATAAACAAATACCACGTGCACATTTCAAGAGCTGTCGTTAAACATTCAATTCAGAAACATTCCCTTCCGTTTATGTTTATAAAACGAAAACCACGTGTATGTGAGTCATACTCCTCTCATTTTGAGTAGAAGGTCAAATCTACATGTATCTGAAACCATATGGACGTACAATGCCATCTTCTGGCAAAAATTTTAGTTTTTAAAACGTTTGAGGACACTGGCACTAATAAGTGACGGCCGGAGGTGAACCAGAAAACGCTCTGGCACGCCGGCGTGTCGGCTGGGAAGAGAGTGCGTTTCTTGCCGGCACGTACAGATGACAGTCGGCACGAAAGGGTTAGAGATGCAACGACAATAGCATTGAAGGCGAACGTTACGCGTAGATTTTAAAAATATAAATAAATAGATGAAAAGATTTTTATAAAATATACATAAATAGATTATAAACACACACGCCACTCTTTAACGCTCCACACACTTGAATCACCCTTTCTCGGAAAATGAAATTTTACCAGTTTGGATTATTTATTTTTTAAGAATTGTTTTAAAAAAAAATCTCCTGTTTTTTAACTCCGATTAAATGATAATGATAACCAACTAAGTTTGTATACTCCCCTTTCTTTAAACTTCCACAACATGGCAACCTCTCTATATAAAAGGAATTTTAATCTCCACATATTTTATGCGATCGAGTGGAGAAAAATGCTATCTTTGTTTTCTAACCTCCATACCAGACTATTTCTCGTGCCACTGAAGATCCATCCTCAAGACGGTAACGTTAAATCAGTCGGGATTCAAAATCCTCCGATTAGCGTGGTACTCAGGTACCGTCCTCATCACTTGAGCAGTTCAAAATTACGCGGTCCATCGCAAACAGCCATAGGAGTGCTTTAGAATGTACTGTTCATTAACACTCATTGCACACCATATTACGTTTGGTTTCTGAGATTTCAGATATAAAAATAAAGTAAATGATAAAAAAACAACTAAAAAATCTTATTATTTTACTGATGAAGTAATACCTGATCCGACATAACCGGCACAACTGAGCTCCCGTGGTGTTTTGAAATCTTGTAATGAAAATTTTACGTCATAAATCAGCATTTTTCAAACTGTGGGGCACGCCCCCCCCTTGAGGGGAATGATAACTCTACAAGGGGGCGCGAGCATATTGAAAAGTTGAAAACTAAAAATTATTCAAAACATTATTAATTTACTAAAAGTAAGCAAACAAAATACTTTATGACATAAAATATAAAATACACATTTACACTGATATAATAACCTTATAAATGTCTCAGTGTTACACAATGTATTTTATTATTAATTTAACAATACTAAGTTAAGAACCAAGTTTCATAATTATCAGTGACCCCCATGGGCTTGTATTAACACTTATCTTGATGATTTGTACGGTTTATAGTTAATTCCTTAACTGCCGATTAAAAGTTACGTGGTTTGGTTCCAATGCCCCGTTTTCCACGTAGACGCGCATATTTTGATGGTTTTTTTGGTCGGAAGGGAGGAGAAAAGAAATAAATAGGCAAAATCCTCTGAAATAAGTAAATCCTTTGCACACAAAGCCTTTCAAGGTATTTTTATTGTATTCCAAAGCCTTAGGAATAATTTTATGGATAGCAGTGCACAGAAAAGATCGTACTTCGGAAAGACGTATATATACGTCCAGAAGATTAATGCTTTGGCTGAGCGAGATGTTTATATACATCGGAGGCGCATAAGAGGTTAAAGTACACACACACACTACACACACTGCAGCTTTAGTGTAAATGTATAGTATTATTGAATTCAATACAATGTTATTGTATGGAGGGAGGGCACGATGAAAAGGATGATTGAATATTGGGTCGTGAGTATTGAAAGTTTGAGAAGCACTGTCATAAATGATTTGTAATATAATATTAATTAAATTTAATAAGCAAAAGTTCAATTTTTTCATCTCTGCCAATATCTCCCATGAATCTCAGAAAAGAAATTTAGTTATAAAAACTGATAAAAATAATTACCATCTATATAAGGAGTAAGCAAATTATAAAGATTCTGTAATATTTACAATAAAAATTAAGTATATTCATTTCTGACATTCTAATAGTTTAAAAAGTTTGATACAATTTGTCAAAAAGCGTCTTTAATAATTCATGAGCTTTCAAATAAAAATAAATGAATAAAAAGGAACTGAATATGATGTATTGCATCGAAGTCCTCTGAGAATGATTTTAAAAATTATTTAGCGAAATTTAAATCATCCCAGCTCTTATTTCAAATAAAAATAAACCAGTATTTTTGTTTATTTTTCTTCTTTTGCAACGTATAAATTTTCCAGAGATATTAAGTAAACAGGAACATCTGACTTAAGAAAAATGAGTTTTATTGAATTTTTTCAGACAGAAAATCGTGTTTTGAATGTATTTTTGTTATTTAATTAAAAAAATATTTATGGTAAACTTCTTTAGATTTCAAATGGTTTACAGACCATTTTTGATAAGTTCTTTGGAGTATTTATCGCTAAGCTTAATTTTTCCAATAGTAAAAAAAGCATGAAATAAATAGAATTTATTACATTAAAACATATTTGTATGTAAAAAAATCATTTACAAGTGATTTATAAGTGTTCTTTAAATTTGGACATTAAAGAAATTACAGTTTTAAAAATTACATTATACAGCTTTTATCATTTCTTATTAATAACTATTTACTGTTAAAACTCTATTAGATAGGTTCTGCAAATATTTTATGCAACATTTATTGGAGAATAACTTTATTGCAACAATTATAAAAGCACAATGCAGAGACATACATATTGAAAAATATAGAAAATAATTCTAAATCTCATTCTAAATCAGAACTACGTGATGTGACGTTTGAGATAAATAACGGTAGCGTGATATAGATTAATTTAATAAACAGTTTATTTACGTCACAGCTATTATTTACAGATTATACATTGAATTTATTAAATTGATTAAAAGATTATAAGAGTTCAAATGATGTGGTTTGTGAGAGGGGAGTTCTCTTTCGACGTCCTGTCACCTCGAAGTTTCAAAACATCTCTCCTTCTCCCTATCCCTTCGGGGATCAGGGGCAGGAGCCCTTTTAGCATCACGTTACATCCTGCTGGTCGGCAGGAAAAAGGGTTCCTCGTGGTGTCAAATGTTGTGGGGGAGGGCCAAAGTGAGACCACGCAATAACTTTCAAAATACAGGAGCAGAGTGCACGTGTGATGATTATTTCCACAAAGATGTCGATCCACAGCTGTGTGGCGGGAAATTTACAGTTACGTTACAGCTCTTAGTTCCCACGCAGGGAATCGTGACAGCGAGTTTTAAATCAAATCTGCCTTCTGACATTATTTAGTGATGCAATCATGAACTAATTCGAGACCGGCGTACAAGGCAGGACTTTAAATCCTTGTCATAGTTATGATGTCCCACGATTGATGAGGGACCTGCTCGCGAATGAATGAATGGCTTCGCAACATTTACTTTCATATAATAAAGGGTGTTTTTTAGAGGTATAGAACTTTAAATTGCAATAAAACAACGATGTATTATTCGATTGACATGAATTTTTTTTTTAATTCGAAAGATAATCTTGTGGCATTACATTTTTAGATATGATCAAGCAAGGCGTCGATTCGTCGAATGGGCCCAAAACGAGATGGCCGTTGTTCCCGATTTCCATAAGCGAATTTTGTTTAGCGATGAAGCGCACTTCTGGTTGAATGGCTACGTCAACAAACAAAACTGCCGCATTTGGAAGTGAAGCTAATCCACAAGTGTATGCGAAGTGTGACAAGTGTATTTGCTCAAGTGTATCCACAAGCGAAACACCGTTACATCCAGAAAAACTGACTGTTTGGTGCGCTTTATGGGCTGGTGGAATCATTGGTCCATACTTCTTCAAAAACGATGAAGGCCACAACGTTACAGTCAATGGTGATCGGTATTGAGCCATGATTACTAACTTTTTCATTCCTGAATTCAACAATCATGATGTCCAGGAGCTGTGGTTCCAACAAGATGGCGCAACATGTCACATAGCTCGTGCCACAATCGATTTATTGAAAGACACGTTTGGTGACCGCCTAATTTCACGTTTTGAACCTGTGAATTGGCCTCCAAGATCTTGTGATTTAACACCGCTAGACTATTTTCTGTGGGGCTATGTAAAGTTATTGGTCTATGCGGATAGGCCACAAACGCTTGACCATTTGGAAGAAAACATTCGCCGTGTTAAAGCCGATATACGGCCACAAATGTTGGAAAAAGTCATCGAAAATTGGACGTCCAGATTGGACTACATCCGAGCCAGCCGTGGCAGTCCTATGCCAAAAGTAATATTTAAACTGTAATGCCACAAGATTATCTTTCGAATAAAAAATTCATGTCAATCGAATAATACATCGTTGTTTTATTGCAATTTAAATTTCTATACCTCTCAGAAAAACACCCTTTACTAACATAATACTTTTAAAAAAAAACTACAAAAATGTTTAATTGTGGCAGAAAAAGGAAAGCGGCCTCTAGAAGCCCCAGATACGTCCACATGGATTAATCTTATCCATCTGAAGTAACGGCCACGTAACGAGAATAACACCTAAAGGACACAGCATTTCCTAAGATTTCACACCTCGCCAAAAAAAGACTTGGAACCAGTTTGATATCACGAGGAATGGCGCTAAGCAGGGCTTCTTGCTGCTGGAATGGAATCCAAAATGGTGGCCTAGCAGTAATTTAATCATACACAATAATTTTAAAGAATTGTTTGGAAGTACATTGAAATGAATCTCAAATGAAAGACAAAGGAAGAGATTGAGAATAACCAGGATCCAAGAATAAATTATGAATATAGATATAATATAATAAAAAAGAACATGTACTCTAATAATAGTATTATATGCAGTATATCATAATCTTGTAATATAAATTAATAGTAATTATATATAACATTCATATAGTAGGATTTAATAACAATTAAATATATATATATATATATATATATATATATATATATATATATATATATATATATAATAATCATATAATATTAGGTTGGGGAAAAATAAATCCAATATATTTTTTCGGTAGATGGCTGTTGTGTGGATATCTCGTGAAATATCGATCAAACATTTTCAAATTTATGCTCGTTGTCAAGATGACATTTCACACTAAAAAATCATTTTGCTTTTCTTTTGTTTGGTCCATTGGGTTTTGAGTTACAGGGTGTTAAAAATGGAAGTCAACAAAGAGAAAATTTGGTTTTTTTTTACAGTTTTTCTTTGATAAAGGCGAAAATGCAAACCAGGTGACTGAAATTGCAAATGGTGTTTATGGTGCCAATACTGTAACAGTTAATTACGTGCAATTTTGGTTTCGTCGATTTCGTTTAGGTATTTTTGAAGTTAAAGATGCACCTCGCACAGGCATGCCCATCGTCAAAAATGTCGATAAAAACACAAAAATAATCGAGGTTGACTGGCTTGTTACTAGTCGTAGTATCACACAGGGGCTAAAGATCGACCCTAAAACAGTTTTAAGCCATTTGCGCAAAGTTGAATTAAAAAAGAAGCTCCATGTTTGGGTGCCACACCAATTAACACCCGAAAAACATGATGGATCGAACTCCCATCTGCAAAGCCTTGGCCAAACGGAATGAAATCAACCCATTTCTTAAACGGATGGTGACTGGGATGAAAAATGGGTCACATACTATAATATTTTGCGAAAACGATCATGGTCAAAGTGCGGTGAAGCTGCTCAAACGGTGGTCAAACCAGGACTAATGGCCAGGAATGTTCTACTGTGTATTTGGTGGGACTGGAAAGGAATCATTTCTTAGGAGATGCTTGAAGCCAGTGATTGACCAGAAATGGCCAAAATTGGCCAACAGAAGAGGTGTTGTGTTTCATCAGGACAACGCCAGGCCACACACTTCTGTAGTGACTCGCCAGAATCTCTGAGAGCTTAATTGGGAAGTTTTAATGCATCCACCATATAGTCCGGAACTAGCACCAAGCTATTACCACCTTTTTCTTACATTGCAAAACCTCCTGAGTGATAAGAAATTGGAATAAATAGAAGATTGTGAAAGTCGATTGCTAGAGTGTTTCACCAATAAGGGCCAAGACTTCTATGAGAGAGGCATTACAAAACTACCTTTAAAATGGCAACAAATTATACAACAAAACGGTGCATATTTAATCCAAATCGGACAATTCGAAACATGTTAAATAAAGCCTTTAATTTCATGCAAATATAATGGATTTATTTTTCCCCATCCTAATATAATTAAATAGTAATTATAAAAAATAATAATCATTGTATTGTAATAAAATAAAAATAATGCATAAGAATACTCGTATTACAATGTAATAATATTTATAAATAAAAACAAAAAAATTATAAATAACGAATATATGATTATTACATATAGTAATATTTGCATTTTTATATTACAGTATTAATAAAATAGTTTACATAATATATATTAAAACTAATGATGAATACTAATTACAAAGTACTGAAAACATACAATGTTCTAAAAACTGCAATTTCCTTCAACGAATTTCATCGAACATGGAACGTTAAAAAAAAGCATTTTTAAAACATAAAATAAAGCGAAAAGTTTCAATTTACAGCAATAACTAAAAGTACAACATTCATTTTTTAAAAAAAAATATCCTAGCAGTCATCCTTATTTGAAGTATCCATATTCGAAAATAGTATAAAATAAAACAAAAGTAGTCAGAAATAATAGAACAATTACACTGAAAATGGTTAAGTTTTTAAGGAAATCGAATTTATATATAAATTGTCTGAAATTAATAGGGTTACCGCGTATAAAAATCAATAACAGTTATTTCTAATATATGTTATCTCCATGGAAACCACATCAGACTTTAAAAATATCAAGTTAACCATAATGTAATGTTATCACTCATCTTGGCGAACATAAACAACAACTTGGCGCGTCCCCGTGATACCAAACTAGCACCAAAGACTTTTGTGGCTCGATAGGTTTAACGTGACCTTAAGTCCCTCTACAAGAGAATCTTTAGTGGGACCATGTTCGCGACAACAATCTCTCGGATAAATGTTGATTAATGCCACATTACAAAGCAACACGAGGTCTATTATTGAGAAGATCACGTGGTGGTACATGGCGATTTTTTTCAAATTACGATATGTATGATTTTTTCTTATCTATCACCGTCCATCAGACGGGTATTCCTATGGTTTTTTCGTGTTTGGTATTATTATTTTTAATTACTTTTACATGCATAAAATAATTATTAATCAGTTTTTGTAAGAATACTAATCTCAATTATAGTGATAAAAATATATATTGATGTGCTTGATTTAACCCCACACATCTTATTTGAGCCATACTCAAATTCATTAGCTTTAAGGACATTTAAAACAGTCATTAAGGTAATAAAATTAAATATATATATATATATATATATATATATATATATATATATATATATATATACTTCTGTATTTTACAGAAATTTATCTATTTTGACTTGTTAGTTATTAGGATGAGGGAATTTCATAACTCTCCCTCTTTCTCCAATAACAATTTTGAAAAGGATCTGAGTTCTGTTAAAGAATTAAATATTCGTAATAATAATTCTAATATTAAACTATTCAAGTCTAGAATTTTTTGGAACAAAAAATTCATTAATGGCCATCATAATCATTATAAACAAAACTTGTTAGATTCTAGTAATCACATTTCTCAAAATATTAATAAATGTTACACTAAGAGTCCTGCTATACATGGAATTATTAATAATTTATCTTCTTTTATAATTTTGATAACACTCAATCTTATAATAGTCTTATGTTAAAATTCAATAAATGTAGAGATAGTAGATGTAAGACATGTACTATGTTAAATATGGATCAATATGATTGTGATTCTAAATTTAACCTTTGTAAAACCTTTAATTGTATTTATCTTTTAAATTGTAAAGTATGTCATAATATAAATATATTGGACAGACCTCCAATACTATTTACTTAAGGATTAATCAGCATAGACATGATGTTAAATTCTTTAATAATTCCAATAATTCTAATAAAATTGAACTTAGACACTTTCATATGCATGATTTCAAAAATGTTGAACTGTCTATCATTAAAATTTCTCCAATTACTAAGCACAGATTATGGTGGGAAAATCACTTTATTAGGAGTTTTAATACAATCTATCCATATAGCCTTCATGTTTTGTATTTTGCTAAAAATACTTTGCAAATAATGTTACAGAATAATAATAAAGAATTTTTTATAATGCCAATAAATTAAACAATACCTCTAAATTCCTACTTTTAGTTACCTTAGGTATATAACTATATGTCTATTTTTATATTTTTGTTTATGTATTTGTGTATATGTATATATATGTATATATATATGTATATATATATATATATGTATATATATATGTATATATATATATGTGCATATATATATGTATATATATATGTGTATATATATATATGTATATATATATGTTTATATATATATATATATATATGTATACATATATATATATATATATATATATATATATGTATATATATATGTATATATATATTACGTACCCGTCTGTCAGACGGATGCTCCTCAGTGCGGCAAAAAATTGATGTTCCTTCCAGAGGGTTAAGTAAGAACGATATCTGAACTGCACGCCATTTCTTCAAACGACTACAACACACCAACAAGAGGATTTTTGGAAGATTTAATGTGCATCGACCTCTCCACACGGGTGAGTGAAGATTAACTTCGCACTGTTCAGCTACACGAGGGCTTTTGGCGACGGACCACGTAATTTTGAAACATGGTCAAGTGACGTGGATGACACCTGAGTTGGCACTCCACACCAACGGGAGAACATTTCAGCTCTCGACAGATTTAACGTGCATTGCTGCCCTACACGGCGGGTCTTTAGTGGCACTGCGCTTGAACTCGTGACATTCCTGCCATGATCTGATACCTTGACCACTGGGCTACCGCAGCTCTCTCTCTACAAGGGAGGGGCGTACTTTAAAATACAAGAGAGAAATGTGTGCCGACATTTTTTTACTGAACACAATTTACATCACTATTAACCAGTTTTGACTATTACGAGAAGCAACGTCTGATAAATAAGCTTGCTTTTAAATGTATTTTTGAACAATACAAAAAAATGTTAATTTTGTAACAAATTTTCAAATTTTGAAAAAACGCTTAATTTTTTTAAATATTTTTTCTTTTCACGTTGCCAACTAAATGCAAGTTTGATTTTCAATTTGAATAAATTCGCGATAGAAGTGGTATCAGAATCGAATTATGCTGAAAAGATCTAAATTGAAATCGCAATTGAAAATCTATTTGGCAAGAAGCATTACTCTAGTCTCAAATTTTGACTTCTACATGCTGTTTCGAATTGATAAGGAAAAGAAGCATTCAGGATATTTACATCCTGCGGTCTTGTTTTAAAGAAAAAAGGTTTTCTTCTTTTGTGGATATGTTGCATAGACTTATTTCAGGTTGATAAAACTTTTATTTTCGAATTACAGCGCAACAAAAACACTCAGTGAATAAAAAGCTCTGGATATGAAGAAATGCTGCAGCTTATGTTTTCTATTTTTGAAGGAGATTGATGAATTTATGGTAAGAAAAGAAAAAGGCAAAACTTCGCGTTTCGTAAAATAAATTTGAACGTCTGATTTCTAGGAATAAGGGAAAGGAAAGAAAAATGTTGTTTTTAAGCAAAATGAAAAGATGAATAGATTGTTAAAAATCAAGAAAGATTTTTGATGGCTTGGGAGGGGGACAAAATAATTTTAATACAAATGTTTTGATAAATGTTTCGGTTGACAGAAGAAATTTTTCTGATTAATAATAATAAATACATCAATAATTTATGGAAAAAATAATGTGAATACTTTTTAGCATTATCAGATGTTATAAATAATGTTTAACAAATCTGTAGTATTGTAGCACATTTATTCCCCATTTTATGGATTGAAATTTATAGTTATATGATTATAGATTATAAATCAAATAAATGTCTTCTTCGGTGCCCTTATTATTACGTGTAATAAATCAATTGTAAAAATATATAAACATTTTTGCAAAATTTTTCATTTACGATGGTGTGTAATTACATCGATTATAAGTATCATATTCGCCTACATCAGTAATTTGAAAATATTTGTAAAAAGTAATAAGTAAAACGAATTAGGAAACATTCTTAATATAAATAGTAATATATATAACTAAAATTTGATTCTAATCAATGGGCACGGAAACAAAAATAAAACCATGAGATCTAAATTTTAAATATTAAAGTTTATTTTAAAGGAAAAACATTTAAAGAAAAACACTCAGTACACAATTAGCAACGCTCGACATAACTTCTCTCCTTCGTACCCAAAGCCAGAATGCATTCTTTTCTAACCCCCAAAGAGGGAAGGGGCTATTCATCCTCTTTTCAGCTGGCGTTCCCTTGAGCAGGTGGTCTTGGACCCTTTGACTCTATCCCAAAGGGGGACTGACCATCCCCCTTAGCAGGGGGTAATGGTCCACTCCAAATTAACAATACCTGCTATAAAATCACGACAACATTGAACCAGGGTTGAGTCAAGAAATTTAGAAATACATTCCTTATGGGACCGACCCGTCTATTATTATATAAGATTCCTTTTTTTAAATCCACAAGTTAAGGCAACCTCACCCATTGTAAGATTGACCTCTGGTATAACACACATTATTTCCATAAGGAAATCCATATCACATTTTAGAGTTGTTCCCATATTACTAACAACTCTTACACCACCGATAAAACTAAAGGTTTTTAAAATGATTACGAAGTCAGTAATATTTCCTCGTCGCTTCAGCGTAATCACGATATTAGGCAAAATTGCAGTAATTCCAAAAGCTTGAAATTGATTATACACATGTTCGTCACAGCCATTTAAAAATGTAATGACATTAGATTTCCAGCATTCTACAATACTTCCAGAGAGAATAAAGTTATTCTCACAATGCAATGTATCAACTGAAAGAGCTACCCTTCTCTTGCTTTCTTTTATACCTTGTCCATTTGTTTGGACATTCGATGCATTAATTTTTACTGCAACCAAATCTCCGTTTGGTACATTCAATAAAGACTGTGTGTAAGTCTCAGGGAGTAGATCGGTAACCACTTCTTGGCTGCAAACTGATTTCGAATTTACTGAACTAATAATTCCTTCTTCCTTTGAAGGTTCTTGAAGTATCGCAGGATTGCGAATCAATTATGAGTTTTCTATTAATCCTTCATAATCAGAGGAACAGATTTACATGTCGTTAACAAATTTTTAGAGATAGGCACAGCACAGTGCCTAAGGTCATTGATTTCATGTTGAAACCTTTCAATTCACAATTTTCCTGCTCCCCAAATGCAGACGTTATTTGTATTGACCCTCTATTATCAATACTTTGTTCTTAAACAACATCTGCCCTTACCACAGGCATCTGGGCACCTGTGTCTATGACACCATTCACCATTTCTTGCTCACCCTTGACCTTCACGTGAACAACCCTTAAATCGCCCATTCCCTTTTCTTCCTTGATAAGAGTAGTTACTGGTATCGTAGCTTCAACCCTTAAAACATCAGGAGATGTTTCCCCACATGTTCCTCGGCCCTCCCGATACTAATTCGGTAATTTGAAGATATCTTCTTTGGATCTTCTGCACAACTCATCCGCCTAACATTTGACCAAATACTTTCGATCTCTAACCACAGTTTATGCAATTCTGATTCCAAGCGCAGCTGCTAAATTGCGTGCTGCTTGGCGATTTTTTCCTCTGTTTCCCTTTCAACGCGTTCCTCTGAAATAACGGATAAATTAGCTTTAACGAACTCTTCTTCGTAATCTTTGCTACCGATTATGATATTTTTCAAATCTATAGCCGTTATTTTATCTGATACCCTCAGACCCAAATCTTCAGCCAACAAAATTAAATCCTGCTTTTCAGCTTTTTCCAAAAATGTCAGTAGAATTTTTTTTTCAATATACTGAAACTAAACAAATAATCAAATTAAAATAACACTAAAAGGGATTTCAAAAATTAAATACCACAAATATACCTTTCATTAAAACACAAAAACAAACATCCGCTTTACCAACTCAACGCTCAGTGAACTAGGAGGAACTCAAAACTAATGTATTATATATTTCGCAGTATACCAAGTGTACTTAAATAACTAATAAAATAAAAACTTAATATATTACTGATTACATCACTTAATAATCTCACTTCATATATTACTGATACACAATAATCACTTAAAATATTACCGATATGCACAACTTAATCTATTCCTGGCTGGAATAGTAGAACACTACAAAATATATTCGGTAGTTTTTTTTCTCCAATTTAAACTGATAATATTTTTTTGTTCATATAAATGCAAAAAATACTATGCGCACATAAACACAAAATAATTTCATTAACATGAAATAAGTATTATTCTCTCTTTAGCATTAATTTTTCAATAAACCCAAATATTATTCACTGAAGTGAATTTACTATTGTGCATTAAAAAAATTAAGTATCATAAAAAAACATACAATCTTTCCACGTTAATTTTCAATTACACAAACGGGTACACATAACTAGTATATTTTACCGATATAATTTGCTTGTGGCATCAAAATAACTGTTTAACATTAATCTTTCAATAAAACACAATCGTTATTCACTGACGTGAATTTATTACTGTACATTAAGAAAATGTAAATAAAAAATATCGTTCAAAAAACATACAATCTTTCCATATTAATTTTCAATTATACAAACTGTTTCAAATTACTCGTATATTTTACCGATTTATATTGCTTAATTCATCAAAATATAAATACAATTAACAGATTAACGTATTAATTTACGGCAACTTGGAATACATAGCTTAATAAGTTTTCTAAGACACTCATAAAATACAATAAGTAATTCGGGTAGTTACTTATCAACAAAATTCTTATATAAAATCGTATAAAAAATGTTAACTACACATAAATCGTGAACTGATGTTCAAACTATGTCTGTCCGAGTGTAACGCAAATATCCTGAATGCAGGAATAACTGACTTTAGAACTGATGTTCTAACCCTTACTAGCAAAAATAATAAATTATACACTAATATATAATAATTTTAACTTGAACTGGCGTCCAAAAAATCTTACAATTGCATGGATTTGCAATGAAATGCACAGAGGAGTAAACGATTTTTAAGTTTTCTGGCTTTTAGAGAACTGACATTCTAAAACTCTTTCCATTGATATGGAACAAGAAATAATAAAATATATACTGATATATAATGATTGAAATTTGAACTGGCGTTCAAAATTTTATAACTGCATGGATATGCAATAAAATAATATACTGAGAAATTAATGATTTTGGAGCTTTCCTGAATTTTTAGAACTGATGTTCTAAAACTTACTTTCCCTTGATGTGGAACAAGAATAATGAAATATATACTGATGTACAATAATTCAAAATTGAACTGGTGTTCAAAAATTTACAACCTCATGGATATGCAGAGCAAAAAAAAAAAAAACGTAAACTGACGTATACAAAAATAAAATCAAAATTCTCTCTTAATAAAATGGATGTTAAACAGTATAATTTTAAAAATTTCTCCCGTTTTACATTACAGGGAGTTGCAAGCAAAAACTCTTACCTGATTCATTTCCTCGCGGGAATCCAAAAACTCGAAGTTTCAGGTTCTAATATTCCTGTGGGGTTTGCACCGCTAAGGCTCCATTGCTATCGGCTGCGCCACTAAGGTTTGATTCTAATCAATGGGCACGGAAACAAAAATAAAACCATGAGGTCTAAATTTTAAATATTAAAGTTTATTTTAAAAGAAAAACATTTAAACAAAAACACTCAGTACACAATTAGCAACACTCGGACATGACTTCCTTCCATCGTACACAAAGCCAGAACGCATTCTTTTCTAACTCCCAAAGGGGGAAGGGGCTATTTATCCCCTTTTCAGCTGGCGCTCCCTTGAGCAGGTGGTCTTGTACCCTTCAACTCTATCCCAAAGGGGGGAAACAGACCATCCCCTTAGCAGGTGGTAATGTACCCTTCCACTCGTACAATATATATATATATATATATATATATATATATATATATTCCTGATATTGCTGTTTCATCTCAGCAATACAATTTTCATATGAAATATTCTGAATAAATAAAAGTCTATGCAATGTTTTTTGAAAGAAGAACAACACTTAGAAGATTGCATATTGTTTGTATTCATGATTTTTAAGAATCTAATTTTACGATAAGCTGCACAAAATGAGTTTATATTTTAACTTACCACATCAATTAATTTTTATTTACTTATTTATTTTGGGATTGAATCTATTTTTTTTCTAATTATACATGGTAACCCTCCATGATTATGTTCAGTTGTAAGATATTACTATATTAGAGACATAAACGAATAAATTTTGCCATGTTCACTGTCTTATTCAAAATTCAATGTTAAAAAAATCGCTTAACTCATAATATACCAAGAAGAATGCCAAACAACAAAGAAACTGTTCTCGAGATCAGCATGACAGCCACACCGTATGGGAGCGCGTAAAAATCTTAATGATTTGATTCTATTTAAATTCTTTCTTGAAATCTTGTTAACGTACTAATTATTATAATACATCAATGAATTGATTAAAAAAAAGTTTTATTTTTTTTACTACATAATCAATATAAACTTAAATTATTACTTAACAATTTTATATCAATATTAATTCTAGGAGAAAAGCACCATTGATTTTACATACTTTTGGTAATTTAACAGGCATTTGAAAGTGGTCAGGTGTAATTAATTAAAACATAGGTTAAAAATTTAACAATAGGGCTTACACAGCATTTTAAAAACGTTGTGAAGGTGAAATAGTGTTAAAAAGCAAGTTTAACTTGACACACACACATTACGATCACATTTCCTAAAAGTGATAAAGATTGAAAGTGCAACTATTTAATATTTTTTAAATTTTCGAAGTCATTTTAAATTTAGAGAAATCTGTATTTGTTTTTGTTTGTAAATAAAAATTTATGATTCATAGAATTAGGGATTGTTTTTCCTCACATAGAATGCTTTTATATAATCATTTTTTAAGGAACTGAAAACCAGTTGTTAATTATTTTTTAAAAATAACCCCCCTGTCACTTAAATCCCATAACAAATATTTTTCAAAATGATTGAATAGAAAAATGAAAACCCAACGTCAGATTTAAGCTACTATGTATAAAAGAAAAAAATTTAAATTCTTGTCATTGAAGAATAAAAAGTTTTGTAAATTTCTTAGTAAATAGAACATTTTTTACTAATGCACTTGAATAGTTTTTATGCTATATATTTCTATCTTTATTCTTCCAAAATGTAATACAATTTCTTGGATTCTACCCAAATTAAACTATGATCAGTGACCTCTCTCTCTCCCTGAATAAATTCATTCATACATGACATAATTGCTTTTCATATCTTTCAATTTTCAATTTTTGTTAACTTCCTCTGTTTACTGGTAATTTCGTTAGATATGCTGAGTTCTGACTGGCAATTAAAGGTTTATCTGTGTTTAAAATAATGAAAAAAATAAGTTATACTAAATAAATGTGTGTATTTTAAAAAAAGTAAAAGAAACATGAATACTGATTATTACTCTCAACCCATCACATAAGCAGTGATATATTACCATGTTAATATCTGTATCATTTTTTAGCTAAAACATTTTTAATGTAAGAGATTTATTACATATTTTTATTTTAAATTTCCATATTTTAACCTTATTTCTTTCCTTACAAAAAAATTATTATAAACATCAACAAAGGTATGCATTTTTTGTAAGACCTGATTTAGTTCCAAAACTGGGTTAGTGAGAAATTTGCCGTTCATAATTTTACTATAGTTTATTAATTAGAAATATAAAAAAATATCAAATAAATAATGATGAAATATTACAATACGATCATTTGCTTTCGAACATTTTAATGCCTAATTAATTTTTTGGCGAAAGTTCAAAAACCAAAATTTATCAAATATTAGTCAAAAATTGAATTAAAGATGTGACTCACAAGATAAGATATGTGTAAGATATCCATCAGTATAATGAGAGTTTAAATCTGTCAGAATAAAAAAAAACGAAACGCGAATAAAATACTATGAAATATCAACTTATTGACAACCCAGCGAATACCTTTCAGATTCACTGAAGCGTTTACATTCTTTTAAGAACATAGAACTCTTTAAGCTCCAAACTTAAGGTAAACTAACATCAATCAAATATACACAGCGTTACTCACGAAATTGTTGTATACAAGTCGCTCTGTTTCATTTAATCATTTAATATATAACCACCACCGAAATTTTTCAAACGTTGTCTTCTTAAATATTGCTTTGTATAAAGTTACTGCATGGGTTTCTAGTACACTGTGCTTTTACATCATACTGCTGAAGAAAGCTCTACGGTGTGTATGTATAATTTTAGAGAATTCTCATCGTGTATATTAAATCAATTTCAGACCTTAATATACATATAGCTCCATATTGAATACACAGACCTTTAAATTATACGAGAGAAGACTCAATTTAGCCGATCTAGTATTTAGGAGTCCCATGTATAAACTCTGAGTAATCGAATATAAATGAGAACTAAGGTTTCAGTTAGTGGCAGCAGCAGTGATAATGCGTCTCTATTACACGGAATCGCGAATTATGCAGACGTGTTGAATGACGGCTCCGTTCCCATGAAGGACTCCCTTGCAGACAAATCTCCCTTCAATCAGTCCCTTCTGACGATCATTGTGGATCACACACATATCGATTATCATCATCTGGATCGTGCATCCAGTGGATGATTGTAGAGAGAAGAGCATGTCTGGTATACTTCTCTATTTCCTTACATACTACAGGTACATCTCCTTTAATGTAAAATAGAAATAACATTTGTAATACAGCATATAATAAAATTAAGGTATTCGACTACGTTCAGAATCCATGATTTTAAGAAACCGCATAAATGAATGATTTTCATGTTTTTTAATGTCACTTAGATTAGAATGCATGTATAAAATTGTTTTATGACAAAAAAAGTTATTTAAATACAATATTTTGGCAAAGAATGAACTTAGAATAACCTTTTTTTGAAACGTTCTCCTTTTATAAAAAATGCTTCTATAATAATAATATTTTGCTTATATAAAGTAAAGACTTCTCGAGAGAGTTTCAAAAAGAATTTTTGAAAAATTTCCATTATTTTTAGAGTAACCGCCAATTGAAATAATTATCAGCATTTTTTTTATTTCTCCCCACCGTGGTAGTAAAATATGAATAAATCCACTTCTAAGTTGTATATTTTAAAAATTCTATTTCAGCCTCTGTACAGAGAGGTCTAAGCTATATACAGGCAAAATATTATTATAATAGAAGCATTTTTCACAAAAGGAGAACATTTGGAAAAAAGATTATTTTATGTTCATTTTTTGTCAAAATATTGTACATAAATAATTTTTTATTGTAATAATATTTTTAAAACACTTATCACTTCATATCTACTATCACTAATCTACTATCACTAAATATCATAAATATTATCCATTTATACACTTTTGCAAAATCACGGCTCGGAACGTAGTCGGATCTTACAAAAACGAATAAATTCACATTTTAAGTAAGCTTTTTTTAATGACTAATACATGAATCACTGAGTGAGTGAGTGAATATTAACGTCGCACTGTTCAGCTACACGAGAGCTTTTAGCAACGGACCTCGTCATTTGAACCATGGTCAAGTGACGAGGACCACACCTGAGTTGGCACCCCCT
Organism: Trichonephila clavipes; assembly: GCA_019973935.1. Lineage (NCBI taxonomy): Eukaryota > Metazoa > Arthropoda > Arachnida > Araneae > Nephilidae > Trichonephila > Trichonephila clavipes. Next base: position 86,634 of record BMAU01020878.1, on the reverse strand, counting down.
CCCTTCTCCTAACTACCACACCACACCAACGGGAGAACGTTTGAGCTCTTGACAGATTTAACGTGCATCGCGCCCCTACACGGCGGATCTTTAGTGGTACTGGGCTCGAACTCGTGACATGCCAGCCACGATCCGATACTTGACCACTAGACTACCGCAGCCATCAGACGTGAATCACTGAGATGTGCTGAATTGTTTGACAGGACGGATGGTCCATATTTCAACCGATGCAGTGAGTGAGTAAGGTGCATCAGCCTCTACACGGTGGATCTTCAGTGGCAAAAGAGCTTAAACTTATGACACACTAGTCACATGTTCATGACCATTGCCACTAAGCTACCACGTCTTCTTCAACGGAAAGAGTCTCTTAAAGAATATGTTTTACTTAAAAGTAAAACGTTCCTTCATTTGCCTCTTAACTGCTCTTACACACAAAAAACTAAACGTTAAACATATGAGCAAGCTGTTATGGCTACAGATGAGAAGAACATATAAAAATTAATCTTTCTCCTTTACCCTTTATCCACAAAAATACCTACTGCTCAGCATCTTGTTAGCATTGGTACGACAATTAGCTTCTCCGACAACTGGTAACTTCGACAATCACTGGCAAAAGGGAGAAAACAGTAAAACCGCAAGCCCCGTCCTGAAGAGTAATTTCAATTTTATAATTAGCTGTCTACTAAATGTTTTCATTAATGACACAATGTTGACCTACTTGACGAGTTTAAATTGAATCTCCTTACCTTCTATGTCTACCCTAAAAAAACGATTTTAAGAGGTTGAGATAAAGCATTGTGGTATATGCAGGGTTTTTCATAATTTCCTGTAGTCTTTAAGAAACTCTATTGAATACACAGCAAAAATGAACATTTGAAAGAATAGAGAAGCAATTTCAAATTTTATTTACATAGTCTACATTGCAAATGTTCTATGTGGGAAATTTTGGTTACACACCGTCTATCAATACGACAGTCACACTCTGCTCAACAAAGTACTAACTACATTTTTGAGTTATCAATTAAGTGGTTTCTGTGTTATCCCAGAACTTGGTATTTTACATAAGACCAAGTTTTCGTACCCCATGAAGTAACAGAACTGCATAAAAGAAGAACACGTGCTATCGGTAACAATAGAGAGCTACAGGAACTAAACATTGATGTAAACTTTATAAACCAATGTTTTACAAATAGAACATCTGTTAACTATGTAAATAATACTTTCAAATACTCTTTTTTTTACTGTAGTGCTTTGAAATCTTGGAGAGAATTATGAATATAACAGTGTATGTTGCAACTAACACATTAGACGTCTCAGACGAGAGAAACTAATTTATATAACCAACACTTCAAATCTAGAAATAAAGTGTGTACAATACGGATTGATTGAATATTAACGTCGCACTGTTCAGCTACACGAGGATTTTGGCGACGAACCACGTAATTTTGAACCATGGTGAAGTGACGTGGACGACACCTGAGCTGGCACCCCCTCTCCTAACTACCACACCACACCAACGGGAGGACGTTTCAGCTCTCGACAGATTTAACGTGCATCTCTGCCCTACACGGTGGGTCTTTAGGGGTACGGGGCTCGATCCCGTGACAAGGCAAGCCACGATCCGATACCTATACCACTCGGCTAAAGTGGTCACGTGTACAATACGGAAGGTAAACGACTGGTAACGAGACTAGTGGAAAAGAAATATTAATACAACATGACAGTTTCATAGTAGAGTTGCGAAATAAAAGCTCAATTTATTTCTCAAACAATTCTCTAATACTACACACTATATTTATGTATGTTCAAACAACTTAAAGTTATATTCATTTCACACTTATTGAAAGTATATTTAAGAAAAACTTTACAAGATTCATTATGATACCTACGAATTATGATACCATCGTCAGATTTATTATAATACCTACGTATAAATCAACTGTAAGTAAAAGAGATTTGTTGAATGATTCATATGTTTCGAGGTACCATTTTATATAGTTCTAGCACGTCCTGATTCATGAAATCTTTCTTTTAATGCTCTTTTTTGCCCACATTCTCCGAGTAAAGCTTAATGGAAATCGATTCTTAATCTCAGATTATAAATCATCAAACATACTTATCGATGTTGGTAGAATCTTAAATGCATAAAACCAATGCTGAATGAAAGTAGAACTTTATGATTCATCATATAGCAATACATATTTTCTTGGAAGTCATATAAATACTTTTCAGGATGAAAAAGGAAATTACAAGCTACTTGCAATATTTAAGAAATTTATAAAGTTACAACATCCCATTTTCTAATTTATTTTAAAGTATAATTCGAGGTATAAAAGGGAATCTAAATATCGTTTTCTTCTTATTTCAGGGATTATTTACAATCAATTCAATAAAACTTTTAATTGTAAGAAAAAGAAAGATAAGGAAAACTGCACAATTGCAATTCCTATAAAGTATTCTTCTCACGTCATCCACGTAAGTATCATAATGTTAAACATTTGTTATTTTCAGATGGGTCAATAAGTAAAAAAGTAGTAAATTAGAAAAAAAGGTTTTATTCCATATTAAGAAGAATAATTTTCCTTGATATTAAGATTTCTTAGAATAATTCAATCTTATTTTGGCAAATTCAGCAAAAAAAAAGTTAACAAGATCTGCATTGGATCAGTAAAATTTTAAGGTCCCCTTAAAACAATCAAAAGATCACTGATACTTTCTCTCTTTCGTACTATAAAATTAGTAACTATTAATAACAATCCTTAACTGTAATGTGTAGATGCATGTTATTTAAGAATATTAGTAAGGTGACCAACCGCGTCACCTTCCTCGGAAGGTGACCTCCTATCTGCCCTCCTTTTCTAAATTTTAAGACTGATTTGTTAATCTCAGTGTTCAGAAATGAACCAAACATGTTTCCAATATGCCGAGGAATGATCTGAAACAAATATCACAAGAAATAATAAGTGTTCATTGGTGTTTTTGACTTCATCGCATGTTGGGCAGATGTTGAAAACTGTGTTGATTTTTTTATCGAAACAAGTGCTTGATATTAAAATCGATGACAATTTAATGTTTGAAGAAATTAGAAGACTGAATGTATAGTTAAATTATAATATATATATAGAAACAATTGGAAATTCAACATGCTAAAATTGATAAAAGATGGATTGAAATACTTAATCATTTCAAAAAGGAACACATTCTATATGAAAATTTAGTTATTCTTTTTGAATTTACACTGTGCTGCCCTGGAACTAATGCAGCGGTAGAAATAGTTTTTTCAGTTGGTAACAATTTTTGAACAAGTGAGAAATCAAGATTGAATGTTAATTTTTAGCGGCAATATTTATCGTAAAATTCAGTATGAAGGATATTTTTTGCTCCGAACTTTCCAATGTATTAGAAAATGATATATTGACGAAAAAAAATCATTCAATGAGAAAATACTCGTTTAAGTAAATAATTAAAAGGGATGTAAGCGTAATTAGAGTATTTTTGTTTGAATTAATAAAATGTTTCATGCATTTATGTTATAACTTTTTCTTAAATTTTAGTCATTTTCATTGTAAAAAAACTGGTCACCTTAATATTAGTATAACTGAAATTATTAAACTGAAGTAATATTGTTAAGAAAATTGTTTGCTATGTTCAGCTTGGAACAAAGAAAGTTAATTCCATGACTTAGACATCCCATGCCTGTCGATAAGAGATAATTAAGCTGCCTTTTATTCATAAAAATACTGAATCTGTAATCAAATCATAACAAATTAGTCGAGAACAATATATTTCGTACTGAAGACTTCATTATATATAATTAAAAATAAGTTTTATATAAACATAAATATCCCAAATGTGTTTAAAAATTATTTTTGTATTTTTCAATTCAAACCTCTTTAAAAAACCAGTCTTCACTTTATTTTCTCATTTTATTATAAAAACATTCTTAATAAATCAACATATTCATTACTTTAATAAATTATCAACAAATTAATATTTTGATAAATTCCCCAAATATTAATAATTTAGCATTAAATTTAATTTATTTTTCAATTAATCTCTTCCCCTGGAATTTTTTCGTAAGATACTGTTAATTTTAAATCTGTGTCAAACAACAAGGTTACAAGAAAGAAGTTTCTCACCATATCAAATACTTATTCTATAAAGAACTTACAGTATAATATACTATATTGTTTTAATTAATTGCGACGAATGAAAAAAAAACGATTTTTCAAAATTCTTAGCTTTTAAACATTACATATATTATGTAGGCTGAAAAATCTCTATATTAGTACGAAATATGTCCTCTGTTAGCAGAAATAACCCCTTGAACACGTTTTGGCATTGACTCTGCGGTGTAGCACACATCATATTGACTTTATCATCGTGGAAATACACTTAAAAAGCAATGTTTATCATATGTTCTGTTGTCGTGCATTCCATCTTAATGATTCCTAATACTACGCCATAAGTTAGGATTTAGGTCTTGTGAATTAACAGATCAAACTAGCACTTAGATTTTATTTTCCTGCATAAAAGTCTAGACTAATATTGAAATGTGACAAAGATCCAATACCTTTTGAAATGTTCCGTCAAATGTTATCAGGAATTTAGCAATCCTACTGCGTAATATCTCTATGTATTTGAGAGAATTCATAATGTCTTTGAGAGGAAATTAGTTACCAGTGCATTTGTGTCGAAAAAAATCCAAGACATCTCTTTTGAAGGCTTTTTTACATGTTGTGTATGATCTGGTAGCAGAGTTTCACCTTCCCTTTGTCTTATTGCACTTGATTTGCATCCCTGCCCAAATAAATGTATTGCCTGAATTAAAATTATCTTATGTCAGTCGTTAACAGTCCAAGATCTATATTTTTTGGCTCAAGCTAAACGTTTTTCAATCATTTTCTGCGTTAGAAATTGTATTTTCCTCAAGCTTGTTGCCTTGCGACCAAATTCCAGAAGCGTTTTGCGTACAATTAATGTACTCACTTCAACTCTATGATCCAATAAATCCTTTTCGAAGGTCTGTGTTGTCTTTCTCAGATTTATTTTGCAATTTCTTATTAGAAATTGATCAGTTATTGGAATAATTTTCTGCTGGAGCCCACATTTTCTTTTTGGAGAGGATGATCCGGAATCTTGAAATAATCTTAAAATTCTTGAAGCAAAACACTTAAATTGTCCACATCAAGAGTGATTATTTTAAAACGCTTCCTCGGAATTATATTCATCTTTGAACAAGTACAAGTAATACGAGTTACACCACCAGCTGCCATACTGAAATAGCCGTAACTGAACTTCTGATACACTAAAACCAGTCAAGCGAGTACATTATAGTCAAAGTCAATCCATCAGACTACCTCTTGGCAGATATAACCAATTTGTAGCAGTTCGGGACATCACTGGTAATCCCATATCAACTCAAGCAAGAAAAATATGCTTGTCCCAATTAATTCGAACAGTACAGTACCTTAATCTACGCCATCTCCTTTACTATTCCATAGTGAATGAGTGCTTGTTAAACAAAGTCTCACTTTGAAGTGATATAGGAGTTTTTGGCCATGTATCTCATAATTTAGAACTCAGGTCAAGTGACGAGGACGACACTTGAGCTAAACCTTCTTCGCCAAACTTCCACACCACTACAACGTGTTGATTCTCCACAGAATTTTCGTACATCAGGTTCTCTACACACAGGTCTGCAGTGGTTCCACGACTCGATAACGCCAGCCGCGTCCAACGACCATGACCACCTACCCTCCGCGATCACCTTAGTAATATTCCTTGTAATTCTTTACTAAACTGACACACGTCAGATCAGAATTTTTTTAATCTACTCTGCTACGATGGCGGCTTCTTTTTTCCCCTTTCGTAGAAGGGATTTCCTAAATATAGGATTTATCAATGATGTCGTGTTGTCGTAAATTTAAATATTTAACACGTCTTAAGGCAAAATTATTTTAATCAATACACATTGTGACAAATCTATACGGAACTTTATCACTAACCTTCTGAGACGTCTTTTTTAGGGAAATTTAATTCCCCTACCTGTTTCCAATCAGCTTCAAAAAGAGGACAGAGATTCCTTATTATGCAGATTAGATGAAGTATTTAAGTCAAACGGAATAGTAAAGTTAGAGCAGTAGGCGATAGAGATTGAAGCAGAAAGTTATAGTGAAGTTAAATTGAAGATTTCTTGTTGGAGATAATTTACTCTCAAGAAGAGTTGAGATTCCGTTGGTAATTATTGATTTATAATTAAAGTCTCATTAAAGTTTTAGGAGTGAGATTAAAGTTAAATGTCAATAGAAACATTAATAAATATAAATCTGGGATCTCTTATCGTGGTAACCTCTTCGTGATCGGTATTTAATTGTTAATTAATTGGATCATTAATTCATTAAGTTAATTTAAAGGATATTACCTTTAAAACCTCATAATACTAGTTAGATATATTTGTTAATAAGTCTTTGATTCTATTTAGATAAGATAACCAAATAAAGAAAGTTATTCATTAAAATGGCTGCTGGTTCTTCTTTGACTCAAAATCATTCTCGTCCTCAAAGTGAGATACAAGGGGATCTTCACAACATGCTTAAATAACAAAACAAAACAAAAGTGAAGATTCATTAAATGTTTAATCATGAACTATTCATATACACTTCATTTGAATCTTACCAAAATTATACAAGACAATTCATTAAGTCTAAAAAAATATGTAGCAATCTCAAGACATTACTATTTAAGTTTTAACATAATTCAGTATTTTATTCATCTTTGAATTAATTAACGCAATGTGCGGTTCATTTTTTTATATTACAATATAATTTTATTGCATTATATAAGGAGCAGAATTTTTATTTAAGTCCGTCTCTACTCAATTAATATACGTTTTTTTGTTTATCTTACTCAAACATGTAAGATGAATAAAAAAATCTTAAATTTAAATGCGGCTGTATAATTCCTAATAAATATTTACTTAATTTTTCTCTCCTCCTCTAAGCGTAACGTATTTCTATTTGTATTGTGACCAAAAATTTAAATTGCTATACCGAAACTACTTAATTAAGTGTCTAGAGAATTGAATGAACCGAAATTTAAAATTTTTTATCCAAGAAGAACTGAAGTATTTTGAAATTAATTGGAACTTTCTTTCGGCTTAGAAAGTATTTAAAGCTGTCTTCTTAGAGAATATGTCAATATGTAGGAAAATGAATACTAAAAGGTTTGATTTAATATTCATGCAACTCTACGTCAGATAACTGAGACATAGTTAGTGAAGAGGAGCTTCAACCAATTTTGAGAAAAAAGTAGATTAGCTGTAATTTCTAATAAGAATGATGATGAAAATTAATTTTGTGATCCTATTAAGTCGTACCTATTTATTTTATTATTATAATTATTATCGTTCTGAACATATTTCGAATTGTAATTTTAGTTTTTGCATTTCATATTTTTGTTTTTGATTAAACACTTGAAGATAGCTTACTTTTTCATTTGTATGTCCTATTGGAAAAAATTTAAGCCACCATAAACTTTTACACCTTACGACAGTGATTCGCAAACTTCCAGTATTTGCGATCCAAAATTCAATCATAATTTTTATTGCGTCCCCCCTCCATATAGTATTAATGATTCGATTCAATAATACTATAATTTGTCGCTAAAGTTCTAATACGACTTTAACCACTTATGCGCCACCGGCATATATTAACGTCTTCCTCAGTGAAAGCGTTAATTGTCCCCAGCGTATATATACGTCTTTTCGAAGTGCGAGCTTTTCTGTGCAATGCTATCTGTTTAATCTTACAGTCCACAGATGGCGCTCTGCGCATTCCATTGTAATATTCCTTAGCGTAATTAAACACTTAAAACTCGTTCGGGTGTGGTCGTTCGTCTCTGTGCTTTCAAGATACTATTTCTTTTCAGACCAATTCAATTATTAAGAAATAAGTAACTACTTCCAGGTGCAGCAAGAGATGGCGTTTCCAAATCGAGTTAAGTAACAAGTCAGGTAAGAAAATATCGAACCATTTCTTATTCCACCATTTTGGTCGTACCGTAGACGGAGTTCAATTGTGAAACATTCTAATTCAAAACTCCTGGCTTGTTGTTCTTTCGGCAATATTTTTATAAGATATTGTCATAATTCAATTGATGAAAAATTCTAATTCCTTTTTTGTGTACTAAGCTTAAAAAGAAACTTTCGAAGTGTAATATTTCAAATTCATGTATATTCAAAAGTTTAATCTTATATATATGGTTATTTCAATGTTTAATCGATTGTTGTGCGATTATTCTTAAGTGGTAAATTACTTGTGTGTTTCTGCCATTGTCGTTCCTACAACATAAAAAATTTCGTTTTACCTCGCTTGTGTGTTAAATTTCCTATTCGTATATTCCGTAGTAATTCTTTTTAGAATTTCTCCCCCCTTTCCCCCCTTCCGCGGCGCCAAAGGAATCATATCTTTTTCGACTAGACAATTAGTCATTCTCGAGCAACTGCGTTTTTTTTTTTTTCTTTAAATTATTCTTTTTGCTATATTAAAATGGATATTGAGGTTTTATTGAAGAAAAAAAAGAGCGTCAAATCCTCGATTACAAAATTGCAAAACAAAACAGAAGAGGAAATTGAGAATTAAATAATGTTGGTTTATTGGCTCCGAAAAATAGAATTTAAAACTGAAATAAAGGATATTTTGGATTCTATTATAAGTATTTGCGAGGAAAAGGACGAGGAAACTTATTGTACGGAAAAGGACGACATTTTAGATACGTTAGAAGAAATACTTGTCGCTGTAGACACTCAGCTTATGCCTTCTGTAGTAAAATTCCGATTTTGAGGTTAAAAACCAAGGTTCAAGTCAAAGTTTAGTCTCAGCTCGGTCATCTGAAGTAAAACTTCCTACATTATCCCTACCTATATTTTCTGGTGTAACTGAGAAGTGGCTTGCATTTTCTGATCTTTTTGAAGCTGCAGTTTCCAACAATCAAAATTTAACGGGAGCGCATAAGTTGCAATATTTAAAGGGCAGTTTAAAGTCCGATGCATTAAAAATCGTTAATTCTTTAGCCATTACCAATGATAATTTCAAAATCGCTTGGAAATTGCTAAAGGATAGATATTTTAATAAAAGAGAAATTATGTACTCCTTAATTAAAAAGTTTATTAATATAACGCCCTTGAGTAGAGAATCATCCACACAAATTCTAAATTTGATAGATTCCACTAAGGAATTTGTAAGGATGTTGGAGTCCCTTGAATACCAGGTTGACCCAACTTCAGATGCACTCTTAACGCATATGATATTGTTTAAGCTCGATCCAAATTCCAGAACTTGGTTTGAGAGAACCTTTTCAACAGATGTCATCCCAAGGTTAGACGAATTGTTGCAATTCCTTGCAACACAAGCGAGATCCATTACGAGTTCAATCACTAAGAGAAATGTTCAAAGAAAGGTGACTCTGGTCGCGTCCAAGGCCCAGTCACAATGTCCTTCATGTAATGGAGATCATACATTGTGTCGAGATGTGATACATTCTTAAAATTGTCAGTTCAAGGCCGTTCAGATTTCGTTAAAACGAATAATGTTTTCTTTAACTGTTTAACTCAGTTTCACAGTGTGAAAACTTTCAAAAGCAAGTTTAGATGTAAAAAGTGCAAGAAACCTCACCACAGTTTACTTCATATTCAAAATGTTAGTGCTAAGGGAAGACATGGCGCAGTAAATGTGTTAAATTCTAGAGAACTTTCAATCAACGCTCCTGTGTTTTCGTCTGTTCCTATTTCAAGTACTAGTGAACCAAGCGAAAATTCTAGAGTTGTGGATGTTACATCGTGTATTTCTGATGTGAACCCAGATGTTCAAATTCTTCTTTGCACAGCTCTAATTCAGGTAAGAGATATTTGGGGTAACCATCAGATCTGTAGATGTCTTCTGGATAGCGGAAGCCAGGTTTCACTTATTACAAATGAATCTATTGAAAGGTTGGGCTTGCGAAAGAAAAAGACCAATGCGCGTATATCATGTTTGGGTGCATCCGATACGCATCTAAATGGGCTTGCCAAGATTCAATTTACCTCACATTTTTCGTCTCAAAATTCTTTTCATGCGTCCGTCTATGTGATCAACAAAATTGTAGGTATGATCCCACATCACGATTTAGATTCCTGAACGCATGAATTATTTGGGGATATTTCTCTAGCTGATCCATCATTTTACAAGTGTGGTCCCGATTGATGTGCTACTTGGTGTTGACCTTACTTTGCCATTGCTAAAGGGTCAAACGTTATCGTTGGGTAAGGATAAGCCATTTGTCATTCGTTCAGAATTGGGTTGGATAATTGGTGGTAAGGCAAGTTCTAGTAGGCAAAATTCTTTCCATGTCAATCATATTCAGTTAGTATCGGATCAGCTAATCAATAAATTCTGGGAATTAGATTCTGTGCCAAACCCTTAACTTCATTAGAAGAGGCTTGTGAAGATCATTTCGTAAAGACACATTCTAGGGATGAGAATGGCAGATACACAGTGAGGTTGCCATTTCACACTCCTCCGACGCGGTTAGGTAATTCAAAACAAAATGCAATTCGTAGGCTAATCAGCTCCTCATTTCTAATCCTGACAAATACAAGCTGTATCGAAATAATTTCATGAAGGAATACATGTGTGGAACTTGTTCCGGACTCTGAAATTAATAACGTTAAAAGTTTATACCTTCCTCACCATGGAGTTTTTAGAGACATCAGCTGTACAACAAAGCTTCGCGTCGTCTTTGACGCCTCCAGTAAAACTTCGTCTGGACTATCTCTCAATGATCTGCTCATGGCTGGGCCAAGAGTGCAGCCAGAACTTTTCCCTATTCTTATCCAGTTTCGAATTTTCAGTGTAGCCATTTGCGCTGATGTTGAAAAGATGTTTCGCCAGATTCAAGTTCACGAGGAAGACGTAGACTGGCAAGGAATTCTCTGGAGGGATTCTCCAACCGAACCTATAAGGGAATATCACCTAACAACTGTTACGTATGGTACGTCCTCAGCACCATTCCTCTCTACGAGAACCTTGCGACAGCTTGCCATTGACGAACAAGAAAATTATCCAGCCGCTTCAAGAGCTACCCTTAGTCGTTTTTACGTTGATGACTTGCTGAGTGGAAGTGCGACAAAGAAGGGAGCCATTCAGCTAGTGTCAGAGCTGCAGGAGATGATGAATAGAGGAGGATTTTCTCTGCACAAATGGGTGTCAAATGATCCTGACGTATTGGCAACCATTCCAGAAGAATTAAAGGAAGTTGATTCCAAACACAAGATCAAAGATGACCAACCTGTCAAGATCTTGGGAATAGCTTGGGCTTCCAGATGTTGACAATTTCACCTTTACCATCACCGTGAACGAGACTGATGTGTGGACTATAAACGCAAGGTACTTTCTGAAGTCGCCAAAATCATTGACCCCTTGGGCTGGTTAGCATCATCAGTTGTCATTTCTAAAATCTTCCTCCAAGAGCTATGGAGTCACCATCTAAGCTGGGACGAAGAGCTACCAGATTTTCTAGCAAGACAATGGAGAATATTTCAAGAACAGCTTCCTCTACTTACAAATATCCTGATCCCACGCTGCATTCTCATTCCACGGGCTATAGACGTACAAGTACACGGGTTATGTGACTCTTCAGAAAAGGCCTACTGTGCAGTTATATACATTCTTTCCAAAGATGCAACCCAAACCGTAGTATCTAGACTGCTAACTTCTAAGACACGTGTCTCTCCAGTAAAACCCCAGTCTCTACCTCGACTAGAGCTTTGTTCTGCCTTACTTCTTGCCAAATAATACAAGTTACCCTTCCAACTTTAACCGTGCCAATTTCCGAGACCTTTGCGTGGTCTGATTCCAGGATCACACTGACATGGTTGAAGTCCGATCCGAAGAGATGGCAACCGTTTGTAGCTAATCGAGTGGCACAAATTCAAGAGCTGACTCCTAACATGCACTGGAACTTTGTGAGCGGTCTGGAGAATTCTGCTGACTATGGAACGAGAGGGACACACACAACTAAACTAGAAAAGTGCAACTTGGGGTTCAATGGACCCGATTGGTTAAGAAGTTCTACCTTTCCGATTGGAGAGTTTGAAGATAATCCACAATTACAAAGAACACATGTCTGCCGAAGCCAAAAGAACATCCAAGCTGATTATGCTGAACGTGGTTGATGGGACTTTCAAGGCTGAGTTCTTTCAAAAAATTTTCGTCTTGGAACAAGTTGAAAAGAGTTGTTGTCTATTGCTTAAGATTTGTGAAGAACTGTTCTCTTTCTGCTTGTAAAAGAAGAAAGTTCTTTTTAACAACGGCAGAATTGAGCAAAGCCGAGAAAGGCATTGTTAAGTTTATCCAGCGTGATCATTTTTCGATGGAAGTCTCCTATCTTTCAGCAGGTAAGCAGCTTCCTTCGACCAACAAGCTTATACCCTTGACTCCGTTCTACGATGATTCTGGAATAATACGTGTCGGGGGTAGACTGAAAAATTCAATACTTCCAGACTCGCAGAAGCATCCCATCTTGCTTCCTAAAACCGACCATGTTGTGAATTTAATTATCTCTGATTATCACCTGAAACTTCTTCATGCCGGTCCACAACTTCTCCAAGCAGCTCTCAGAGAAAAATTTTGGATTCTTTCAGCCCGAGATGCAGTTAGAAGAGTAGTGAGAAGATGTATCCCATACTTCAGAAATCATCCAAAATTCGCCGAACAAATCATGGGAGATCTTCCAGAATCCAGAGTTTGCCCCTCTTCTGTATTCCGACGAACTGGTATTGACTTCGCCGGCCCGTTCTTGATACGAAGCTCCAAGGGAAGAGGAAGCCGCAATACTAAGTGCTACATCTGCGTCTTCATCTGCTTAGCAACGAAGGCGGTTCATCTTGAAGTCGTTAGCGACTTAACATCAAAAGCATTTATTGCTTGTTTAAAAAGATTCGTGGCTCGCAGAGGTAAACCATCAGAGATCTTTTGCGATCAAGGAACCAATTTCTATGGAGCTAGCAGAGATCTCAGAAAGGAGTTCCGCCAGTTGATGAAGGAAGATGCCGTTCATCAATTCCTGGTAACTGACAACATCACCTTTCACTTTAATCCTTCATCTGCTCCTCACTTCGGAGGCATTTGGGAGGCTACAGTGAAATCTTTTAAGTTTCATTTGAACAGAGTTGTTGGAGTCACTAGTCTCACCTTCGAAGAACTATCCACGTTATCAAGCCAAATTGAGGCATGCCTCAACTCCAGGCTACTATGTGTATTATCTAGCAGTCCAGATGATCCTTGTGTTCTCACACCAGGAAATTTTCTGATAGGAAAGGCATTAACAGCTATCCCGCAACCTACAGTTCCAGACAACCTTCGCCACTGCGACCGTTGGCGATTGCTTACAAGAATGATCCAACATTTTTGGAACAGATGGTCTTCAGAGTACTTGACATTGCTGCAGTCAAGATCGAAATGGCGCATCGTTCGAAAGAACCTTGACATCGGATATCTTGTCTTAATCAAACACGACAACTCACCCCCACTACAGTGGAAATTAGGGAAAGTCACGGAAACGTTCCCTGGTAAAGATGGTAAGGTTCATGTGGTTAAGGTAAAAACTCAAACTAGTGAACTTGTGAAACCAATTGCTAAACTGTGTCCACTTCCTATAAACACTTGAACATTTGTGAATAATACCTAATTTTTTTTCTTTCAGCATTGTTGAGGTCATCTATACTTCTGTAAATCTCATTGTTTAATTTCATTAATTTAGAAGTGTACTTTACTGTCAATTTGTATGTTAATTCTTATACTTAATTCACTAGTATGTTTAGCAACTTAGTGTGTTTAAGTTAATTCATTAATTTTGAAACCCCTCCGTGTATCAAGGGGGGCGGTATGTTTAATCTTACAGTCCACAGATGGCGCTCTGCGCATTCCATTGTAATATTCCATAGCTTAAATAAACAGTTCATGTTCAAACTCGTTCGTGTGTGGTCGTCTTTTGTTCTGTCAAGATACTATTTCTTTTCAGACCCCAATTCAATTATTAAGAAATAAGTAACTACTTCCAGGTGCAGCAAGAGATGGCGTTTCCAAATCGAGTTAAGTAACAACAAGTCAGGTAAGAAAATATCGAACCATTTCTTATTCCACCACTATCCATAAAATTATTCCAAAGGGTTTGGAATGAAATAAAAGGACCTTGATAATGTTTGTGAAGGATTTACATATTTCAGAGGATTTGCTTATATATATATATATTCCTTTTCTCCCCTCTCTCCCCCAATACATCACATAATCGCGTTTACGTGGGAAACAGTGGAATTCGCGACGGAATAGCGAAACTTTTAATCAGCAGTTCATGGATTAATTATCAACCGAACAAATTGTCAAGAAAAGTATTAATTTTTGTATATAATTTTGTATATGACAGGCCCATGAGTTCTTTGGTAATTATTAAATTTATTTTTAACAAGATTGTTAAATTTATTAATAAAACTAAATACTAAAAACACAAAACTCTTTATCTACTATTAAAAAGTACATTTTGCAGAGCATAGCAGTAAATGTTTTAGATATATATATATATATACGTATAATTCAAATATAAGTAACATTAGTGTGACCTGTTGTTGCCGATTAGATGACAAATAACTTGCTTTAGGATTGTAAAATGTTACTTTTAGCAGAACGCATGCTGAATAAGTGTCATCTGCCAAATTATTGGTAAGTGAGTCTTAAATGTTATTCATCTCTGAAAATAAGGAATCTCGGTCATAAAACATGGTTAAAACAGCAAGATCCAGCTTAAATAGTTAAATGTATCTGGAATCGAATTCAATGTTTCCAAAATTTCGTTACTGGCATTTTTACTTATATTGCTTGTTAATTTTTCTATTTCAATCCATTTAAAACGTTTCCCTTGTTTCAATAAATTTTTGAATCCATATTGAACTAGACTAGAAATCAATCAGTTGCATTTCAAATTCTTCAATTTCCAAACAATAGAATTTGGACAATTTCAGTTTATCAAATGAAGTCACATCAGGGTGCATAATAATTATGGAAAAAAGTTCTTCAATAACATTTTCTTTGCGTGATTTTTTCAAGTTTGGAAAGTACTTGTAGTTTCTTGTAATAATATCGTTTCAGAAAACATACAATTTAGCGTCAAAAGCGTTGAGGTTCCTCTTGAAGATATTTTTTTATATTAAGGCTTTACGATTCAATTCTTTGAAATGTTGGCATAAGTCTGTAAAAACGCGACTGATCACTCGCGTTTGTTCGCAATACTTCATAGCGAACTTTGTTATTTTGAATTGAAATGCAAACCGTTTTGATCGGTGACGTGCGCACAATATTGTGTCGCGTGCCATTGGTTCGCCATCACTGCCACGCATCATCATTTATCGCCTTTTCCCTATAAAGTACGGAACTCACACGCACACAGGTAAGGTTTCTCCGTCATTTCTCATATATTCCCAAAGAGGAATCTGGCTGCACGTAGTTAGGTCACTATTTATGCAACACCATGTATATTCCAAGACAAAATCCTTTCTCCCTCCCATGATCTTTTTGAATATTTTATTCATATAATTTATGAGATACAGAAAATAGGTACAAATGCCTCAGCAAAAATGTATAATTTCTAAAATATCTTTGTATTCTTCGCATAATCCTGTAAAATACGGTATTTATTTTTACATGAAGACATTTCTTGTATTCCATGAACCCTTACATAAACTGTTGTTAAATTTATAAACTATACACACAACAAAAATTTTCCAATATTTTTCACTCTTCGTAAAAAAGCCGAATATTCTTCACACAAAAATATTATGTTCTCTCCAATCTTATAAGATAATGCTCCAAGAGCCGTCAGTATGCGAAACGAGAAGCTTATGATTCCTCTTTGGGAATACAAAGATAAAGCAGAGATCTCAAACACTTTCCTTCAAAAAATGGCGCTTGTAAGACGACAATAAGAAGGAGGTCATTATGAGGTAAAAATAATTATATCGTTTTCATACAAATACTCAAAAAGACAAACCGTTTAAAACAAGAAATAATACGTTTCTTTTTTTTTTAATTCCTACTATTAGTTCACTCTCTCCGTATTCATCTTGCTCAAATTTTCAATCATTAGTAAAATACATTCTATTCCTCCATTCAAGTTCAAATACATTTTTTAAACTTGTAGTGGATGACAATTGATTTTAATACAGTTTTTCAAGTATTAATTCATTCATTAAATTAAAAAATGAATAAATATTAACAAACAAAAATAATAGTCCAACAGCATCAAGAGAAAGTAAAGTTGTTCGTTGTATCCTTATAGCGCGTTGGACTTCTCATCCAAACGGCATGGGTTCGAATACCACTTGGAATGGCCTAATTTCTGAAAAGGTGATTTCTTTTTATTATATTGTTGAAGTTAACTTCTTATGGCACGGTAGGGAAAAATTTCCGTTACGCGTTACCAGTTACGGTTACGTGATGAACGTAAGGTAGAAATGAATGAAGTTCCTAATTTTCCCTACGTTCTAAAAAACGCCATCTAATTCATACTATCTGTCTCAGACAAAAAATAATCACAGAATCGAAAAGATAATTTTTTTCGCCACGATATGGCATATTTTTTTTACAAAATAATGATATTTTCTATTTTTTACGATTTTTTTTAAATGAGTCAAAATGGATACGATTTTATAAAAATGGTTTCTAAATCATTCCCTTTCAGTTTCCTTTCACGTTAATGAATTGATATTTTATTCTAAACAGGTTCATGCTTTTCTCTTTTAGAATCAGTCATTAAAAAAAAATGTCGAAATCTTTTTTTTACGATTTTTCAAAAAATACTCAAAATTTTAATTAAATATTTAATAATTTCATTATTAATAAAAATAATCTAACTTAAACTTTTTTCCATATGTAGAATAGTATTTATTATCCGTAATCTTTTCAAAGATTGAAAAATGAATTAAAAATTACGGCTTTTAAAATTTCTTTTGTGTTTTTCGTCTATTAGCCATTTTAAGAGTATGTTTTACTAAAGTATTATTCTTACATTTTTTGTTTAAAAATTACCGTTGTTTGCAATCTATGTATGCAATATTAATCCATTAACTTTAAAATTATGCTTTCAAAAAAATATAAACTGTAATGCAAAGCGCGATTTTACGAAAAGCCAAGAGTTGGCGACGAAATCCAGTTGCGCGCCAAATTGGCAACCTTCTTTATGTGAGGAAGTCAGTGAATGTTAACGCCCCACTGTTCATCTACACAGGGGCTTTTGGCAACGGACCTCGTCATTTTGAACTATGGTCAAGTGACGAGGACGACACCTGTGCTGGCACCCGCCTGTCCTCATTCACAGCAACTTTAACAAGCCTTTCCTCTTTTAGCTTTGCAATAATACTTTGTTTTGTTTTTACGTTACCTAGAAGTCAAGTTATAATCAACCGGAAGTAGGCACTTAAATGGTTCAAAATCTGTCAAAAATTAGTTCTAGGAGAGTTTGTTGGATATAGTTTTAAAATTATTTTAAAGAAATAATACAAACAATTTATTAATTTAAAATTTAGTGGCAACACAACATTTCTTCCAATAGTTTGGCAATAAAAGATTTTTGATTACCGTGTCAAGATATCAAAGCGACACGTAAAAAAAACGCCAGCTGAGCGTATGCGAGATTATTGAACCTGGAAAACAGCTCGCATTCAATCTATTACTGATTCTCCTTCAGTTGTTCACCATCAAGAAGATGAAATACAATAAATAATTTTTTAGTATGATGTATTGAAAATAAAAATTTTGTTTATATTTATACCTTTTCCTTCTTATTTATTTTTTAAATACAGTTTGAAATAATAATGATAATAAATTTGTTAATTATATATACTTTAAAAAAAATAAAACTTAACTATACAATTCAATACATACAAACCAAAGAAGTTAACTTCTACCGCGTGTTCACACTGATACACGCAATGTTTTTATTTTATTACAATAATTACATTTAATTAAGGAATAAGTAGTAAGTAACAAAACAAAAATAGTACAGCATCATACATAGAAAGAAAACATAAAAATTGCAAGGAAAATCGCTTTCTATTTTGTCACGTATTGTGATTCTGTCATATGTATATTCATATTTATATTAATTGCAACTATTTAGTAAGAAGTAACTAAAATAAAAAATTTTCTTTGTTGACCTAAGTAGGAACTGACTTAATTTTGTTATATATATTATAAAAGTCAATCTCTATACTTTTAACAAAATATTCTTATACATATATTACATAAGAAATGCGTTATTCAATTTTAAAAACAGTGAACTATTTATTTCTATGAGGATGGTAGAATTTATAACCAAGATTAAAGAGCGTTAAATTACTTTTTTGAATATACGAAATGCGTTCGGAAATTGCTTGAGGAATTTCGATCTTAAATAGCTGTAAAAAAATAACGTTAACTTCCGTTTTTTAATCATATAATAGAAAGATTGTGTAGAATACTTATTACGTATCGTTCACAAATTATTATCTAGAACAAGAAAATATTTTAGCCATTCTTGAGAGACTAAATTCCGAAATTCAATTTTTCCCCCTAAGCTGATGGCAGTTTTAACATACTTTACTATCTCAAATCTCATTCAGGAATATAATTAAATTTTCGTTCAAACATTAAATCAAAGAACATTTATTCTTTATTGTCAGTCATTTAATACAGCATGACGCGTTGAAATCCGATCTTCGAGACATCAGAATATCCAGGATTGCTTAAACTTTATTTATTCCTGGTCTTTCTATATAATTCCATTGACTCGGTGCGCATGCAATTCAGATATTCACAAGAATATATAAATCGATTTTCTTCACTTACAATTGTTCCCTTAAGTTTTGTCACACTTATTTGAATATGTATAGAATACTTTATTAGTTATAAGTATCAACAACTATGGATGCAAAGAAATTTAAATGTACAGATTCATAACTCAAAAAGTCTTACATTTGCAATTACTCTAGAATTTCCTTTCTTATGATCCTTAAGTATTATAAAACAGGATTAGAACTGAAAACAATTAACCATTCGTTTTAACTAACTTTATAATAGTTAATTTAATCGGTACATTTTGTGGATAAGTACACTACTTTTCAAAAACTTTATTAAATTGTAATACGCATAATTTGCAGTTGTAATTAAGGAAGCTATTATGATAAAAATTATATTGCAAAGAATTTAGTTCTGGCTGTCAGTTAATATAGACATAGTTATATATTGAAATATACTCAAAAAATTACTGTATATTTCCGTGAATATTACGAGGATTTTCGAAACATTTTTTAAGTAAACGTAAAGTGGTTGACTTATATACGAATCCTCAAATATTAAAAATCTAATTTAAGAAAAACGTTGCTTTAACATTTTTATCAGTTGTGCACAAGGGATTTTAAATCTTTCAACTAGTTGGGGGTTTTGAAGGGATGTTTTATTATAAAAAAGAGAAAAAGTCACTCAAATCTTTACAGTCAGTGGCAGAATCTGAGTTCTCGAATGGTTCATAAAATTCCGATTTACTCTGGGATATCGCATGTTTATCAAGCAGCGAGTTTTGCCCTCAGGGCAGGAAACATAGGTCGACGATTACGTCACAAAAACAAATATTTCATTTACCTAAAAAAAATGACACATAAAGTGTGACTAGCACAGAGAGTGGACAAGATAAACGAAAATGAAAAAAATGTGTGAGTTTTGGATAGGGTTACCAGAAATTAAACTATTGTTGTACTTCACGGCTATTCCACTGGGAAATATCGTTCTCCTGAAACCATCTTAGCTATCTTTTTGCCCTGTAACATGCTTGAAAATTGTAAGAGCATTTTTATTTTTAGTTTAGCTGAAGGAAAGAAAACGCTCTTCCAGCTTATACACGAATGAGCTCATTTTCAGAAATATACGGTAAGATTAATTAATTTAGTGCTTGATTTCAGATCCTTTGAAGTTTTAGTAACTATTTCTATGGTAATCAAAAATATTTATTCACGCATATATAAATTTATTTGTCGCAAAACTGCTCTTGTTTTTGTTTCAAAGCGTTTCATAATTATTAAACAAGTTTTGTGAGAGGCTTAAAAATATCAACTTTACATAAAATAGTCTAATAACAAATTATATTACAATGAACTAAAATAAAGCTTTATGTATTCTAAAAAAACGTTATGTGTATTTCTAGTCACGAAAAGTCGTCATTAATCCTTAGAAATTTATTCCAGTCAGGATATTTATTAATAAAATAATAAACATAGCAATAACATCTAAAACAAATTTCCTTAAATTTGTAAAACATATATTTATCACAAAATCCTTAATAATAATTTTTTTTTATTTCAGAAGTATAATTTTTAAATAATTTTTATACTGATATATGCATAATTTATATTAACTATTCATAAGCATGGATATATAAAATGTAAAAACATAAATGTAAAATGTCTCAACGACATTATTTTAAATCTTATTTATTGAAATTTTAATTCATTGAAGACTTTAAACTATCAACACAAGTTATTTTCTTTAAATTATTTGCGACATTTAAATTTATGATATATGTCAAGCAGATAAATATTTCTAAGTGTATTTCAAAAGGCTTAATTTAAATTGCTCAGAAATAAGTTTAAGTATTAAATTTGAATTATATATTTAAATAGAAAAATACCCCGTGTATTTTTTTCTTTACCTTTGAAAAATTATTCAGAAATAAAAATATATATTCAAATGCATGCATTTTATTTTTAACGGTAACTTTGATTTTGAAAAGATCTGTAGCATTAATCAAAATGGAAACATTACAACAGCTGTCAAAATCATGCATTTTTATTACGCTTGAGAAAACTAAATTCTCTTTAGAAAAAAACAGAATATATTTAAAAAAAAGACTTAAGAATATATTTCAAATTGAATTGATTATTTCATAAATTAAATTGTTCGTGAATAATTGTTTTGGAATACTTCACTTTGCATTAATAAGCAATCTATATTTTAGGAAGAAAAAATTGATTTAAGTTATGCAGTATTTAAAAGGCTTACAGAAAAATAATTTACACCACTGATACTCAACCCGTGGCCCACCGAGCCTTTTTAAGGGGCACGGCCATGGCCCATTGCTCAGAGAAATTCACTTATTTAATAACAATGTATTAAAAAAATTGGTGGGTAATTCTTTATGAAGAAATCAAATATATCAATTTTGTTTTTTGTTGTCGGTGACGTTAGGGTACGAATTGATATTCTTTTTATATTTGGAACAGTTACGGTTAGTGATAACAGGCAAGAGTGGAAGGAATAGTGGGTGGAATTAATTTTTAGCGCTATCTTTCATTATCTTGCAAGCGAAAAATATCTGAAGAAAATACATCGTTTCAAAACGATTGGGAAGTTGATTATTGTGTAGTGAAAAACAAACATGGATCAGTAATTGTTTGATTAGTCATGAAAGTTCTGTATTCAAAAAAAATAATAAAGAGGAATCATTCAATGACATTTTTCCTCAAAGATCACGTTCAAGAGGTGATAAATAGACTTGTTCTTGAATAATCCTTGCGACAGGAACAAAGTGTTTTGTCAGTGGTAATATCACAGCGGTAACAAAGACATCCCATGAGAAGTTTGTTATATTATCATATGAAACCGTTTACAGATGCATAAATTGTGAAGGAGTGTTTCTTAAATGCTTCTAATTTAGTGTTAGTATCAAAAATAAAGAATATAACGGAATAATAATTTTAAAAAGCAAAACAGGAAGTTATAATATTATGATCAATTTTCCACAATTTAAATTCCCAATGTTACCTTGATCTTAATGCATTTCTCCCCCTCCCCTTTCTCCCATTTATCTCATGTTGCGGCCCGTATGAAATGACTGACATATGTATGTGGGTCCGCGTGAAATGACTGACATATGTATGCGGCCCAGCAGAAAAAAATTTGAGTATCCCTGATTTAAACGATACTGTAAATCAAACATTATCTCCTAGACTTTAAAATTTCGATGTTTCTACATATGAATGGTAATTGGTTGTTTAGTAACATCGCGCACTACGAAGGAACGCGAAAGCTATTGGCAATGAACCTCATAATGTTGAGCCTCGGTTAAGTGACACCCGAGCTAGCACTGTACTCTACAAACTTCCACTCCACGTAAACGAGAGGACTTTTATACCTCTTCGAGATACTTAATATAGATCTTTTCCTTCACACAATTAGTCCGTAGTAGCTCCAAGACTCCAACCTGTGACACGTCAAAAATAACGCCTGCCGCGAGTTCGTGACCACCTTCGTTTGGATACTGTACCCATTCTTGTAAAAAGTGGGGAGCTTTTATGTAGTCTAACTTTCATATACATGGATAGAATACACAGAGTTTTTATATGCACTTATTTCGTAATTACCAACATTAGTGCTAATTATGATGCAGAAGCTATATACTGTCATGTATTTATTACAGGAATAAGGAACGAAAAAGTACACTCATTAATTTGAGGATTCATTGTAAATACTAAACGCTGGTTGATTTTCAAAATCCAATTTTAATCATTAAAATTTCTTAAAAAATTACAATTCTTTTCATTTTATCTTTGACATAGAATGTATCATCTCGAAAACATTTCCAAGAAGAAAAAAAGTTTAATTTTGTTCAAAAACTTGAACAAATTGCATTGTATTCATCCCAATCAGAATATATAGATAAGAATTATTTCGTTAGATTCAAATTTGACCACCAACATGTTTTTTTTACATCGATAAAATAAATATTCCTAATTCTTACGTTTTGTTTGCATTACCCAGAAGAGATTAGTAATTTTTTTTTTTATATAATGCAGATCTCT
Source organism: Trichonephila clavipes (assembly GCA_019973935.1). NCBI lineage: Eukaryota > Metazoa > Arthropoda > Arachnida > Araneae > Nephilidae > Trichonephila > Trichonephila clavipes. The sequence continues at coordinate 63,719 of BMAU01020878.1, read as the reverse complement.
TGTAAAAATTAAATAACTTATCAAAAGTTTTTTATAAATACTGAATCAATAAAAAGGTGCGTAGAAGATTCGGAATGAAAACTGTTATGAAGTGGTTCTCCAAGATGAGTATGGATTTAATTTAATTTTTTGTTAAAGTTATACTTTGAAGCTGCATGTGGGTTACTGGCTCCGCACCTCGTAATTTTGACCCTTACTTATTTACTCGGGAGAACCAAGCTCAGTCAAAGGGTTTCAAGCAGCAAAATGACCCTCCGAAAAGATACTTTATTTATTTAATAAAAGAAACTCACATATACAAAATGGTCCCATAAGGTCCCCAAAATTCTCGAGAATAGAAGGAAGAGTATAAAATACATTAAAAGTACTTTACAAAAGTGGCCCTTCATCGGATGCCAGGATGTGATTGATAATAAAAATAGGAATGTAAATACTTAAAAAAACACAAACACTGAGATGCTGTCTTACTAATGAGTCAAGAAAGTCTTTGGAAAAGGAGATACACAGGGATGTCACTCCTAAAACGAAATACAAAAACAAGGAAGAAAGGAATGCTAGATGAAAGAGTTCAAATATTTGTCTATCTCATATTTGGAAAGAGAGCAAGAGAGACAGTATTCACGTAGTGACAGAGGCGTAGACCCTTACAGAGGAAAGCAAAGTCTTGGGGGCCTGAAATGTGGCCAATAGGTGTGGTTAGAGACGAGCCTGGGGGTGAAAGGGAAAGAATCACCACAAGTGTGTGTGGTGGTGCACATCCATTCGACTCCTCTCTCCTATATCTTTGTGTGATGTACCCGTTTTCTTTTCTGTAATTGCTGAGAAAGTACACCGACAAATGGAGAAAAGGTCCGCTCCATTTCCCTAATTTCTGGGGAAAATGTGCTTAAATGGGTGATCAAAAACTCTGATTCCTGTTCCCAGGGCCCTCCCCTTAGAGTCCGAGGGCTGGAATGTCCTCCGGCCTGAGTTGGACTTCCGTTTCCCACACATGCCAGACATCAGCGTGTCTGGAGGGAATAGCCCCATTATGCGCCGAAAAAGATCCCACGTCCCGAGGGACCGGGAGACAAGAGATGAAAGAAACCGCGGAGAGTAGGAAGGTGAGAAACCAAAGCTTTAAAAAGGAGAGCGAGAGGAATTACAGGAGAAAACCGTGAGAGGCCTCTAGCCAGCGTCAGGGACAGTGGAGAGAGAGAGCGAGTGACAAACGAACTCAGTGGGAAATTACCGAGTGCCGACGTTTTCTGACAGTGAAAGAGACTAATGAACTGTGGACTGTTTACAGATAAATTGTACTGGACAATATATCAATAATTTTACAATTTAATAAATATTTCATAGACTAGCTGTATGAAGACATTACATTTTCCCCCCAAGACAAAGGAGGTAACAGTTGGAAAGGAATTTTAGCCATTAAATGAGCGAAGTGGGAAGAGACCTCCTAAATACCGAAAGGAAAGTGGAAGAGGAGTCGACACTGGACAAAAAGCAGAAGTGGATCAACAAAAAACAAGATTAAAGTTCATTTTATTCAAAATAAAACCTGACGAGAACGAGAAATCTTAGATACCTTACTCTCTAAACTTTTACACCACATCCACCCACGTGAGAACATTGAGCTTCGACAGATTCAACGCGCATAAGCCTTTTACATGGTAGGTCTTCAGTGGAACTAGAATCCGAAACCACACACACGACTCACCAACGCTGTCCAAGGTTCCACGACCGTGAATCGTGGCCAAAGGCAAATGTTGAAGAATTTACAGTTAGAAAAAAATATAAAGCATTGTATTCCTAAAAATAGTTTTAATTACTGAATATTATATATGAGTATTAAAAATCCATTTCGAAAACTTTAAGGAAAAAATTAACGATAATGGTTTAGTCAATAGCTATCCGTATATAATTTTATTATTTTTATTAAAAATATATGTCACTTTGTCTTAATAATTGTATTCACAGTAATTAATTCATAAATACCTGTTATTACTCGCCAACAATAGTTCAAAATGTTTGCTGTGTTGATGATTTCTAAAAATAATTTTTTCGATCATCGTATACACTCATTTACAAATAAATGAAAAGATATTTGATTATTCGGTATGAGTTATAAATGATCTGTGAATTTTTAAAATTTAAACGGATTCAATTGACTCGTATTCTCATGCAAATTAAGTGAAACGAATTAATCAGACAATTTAAATAATGAATAATTTTCAGATATCTGAATCGAATTCTCAGTTATTTCACATGTCTGATGAAGAGAGAAAGATATATGTAATTTACTGTATTTTGGTGTTTTTTGTCATTTACTTCAGTTAATTTGTTTTCAGTTGTGGTCAGACAAAAGAAAGTTGTCTTTTTAGTAAAAAAAGAATACCTTATCAGTTTCTTGGCTTAATTAGAATTTCTGTTTGGAAAATAAAGGCAGTTGAATATTAAATTGCGTGAGTTTTCTTTTTATTTCTTTCCGAGTTTAACTTAAAAGTTATTAGGCGTATATCAGAAAGTGACATTTAAAGTCTTTTGCATATGAAAGAATGCTAATTAAAACTTAAGAGTATAAATAATGACAAAGATGTTCATATATAATGATATTCGAATATTAATATTTAATAATATAAAGTAACCCATATAATAAAATAATAACTTACATCTAAGTTCCCTATTTCTTTTATTAATACGTTATGAAACAAATTTGCCTCTGACAAATAATTAAATGAAATTCACAGCATTGAGCCAAAAAATGCTTCAATATAAATATTTATTGCATAAATATTAGTAAATGAGCTGTTTGTCATACATGGAATATTGATGGTAAACTATTAAAATACAAGTTATATTTAATTAACATCAGAACGTCCGAGAATTCAATTACCCTTAAACGTCCACCGGTGTCACTTTGACACCGCGATATAAAATATATAAAGTAATTATTTTAACTAAATAATTGCAGGACTACTGTTCAGTAGGGATTAATTTTAAGACTTTTTAATATTAGTCCATGTAATTATCAGTTATGACCTATTATACTATAAAAGACTGGCGTTGACATTATGTTTCGCGAAGATTGTTGGACCACTTCTTTGTTACAAAACATTTCGAGCAGCAAATCTGCCAGGAACATTACAATTAAGTGGTATCAGTTTTGTGCGATCCTTAGCGATATATATATCAGAACTTACTGAAATATAATCAATTATGCCTGTTTTTTCTACAGATTCTTCGTAGTCACTTTCCATCAATCTTATATCTCCATCGGAATCTAAATTAGGGCCAATTCATTCTCAGAAAGCTCTCGCAACAAATTACCAATTTCCTCTGGGTTAGACGCTTCCTATGGGCTATTGTTTCATAGTGTCTTCTTTTCACTAAGTTCTGAAATCGAATGAAATTTTTTTATGAATAAATAAGCAAATACTATGTAGCGAAACACTTAGATACAACAGTTTTAGTATAATTGACTCATTTCCGTTGTCAACTCAATTACACTATATTCGAGGTTAAAAAAATGTGCGATAGAACTTTGGAAAGTTTGTTTTACTAATAGTATCTGCTTAATAGGCTATATTTTGTTGAACGACAGCTTTTATAATAATAAATTGCCTTGGTATCAAAATGACACCAGCGGTTGTTCTAGGTATAGTTAGTTGGAAAATAAATCCTAATTAATCTAGAACCACAAAACATTTTCTGTGTAATCACCAGCGAAAATGATTAATAGTCACGATAAATTTTCAAATTCCTAGCGTAAATGTCGAAAGGAGAACAAAGTAAACAGGCTCACGTGTCAAATTGACACACACCGACGGACATTCTAGTGTTAACAAATTAATCAAATTATAATGAAAATATAGATTAACTTGGTGATATTGTTGCAGTTATTTCTTTTTGAAAATGAAAAAAAAATGTGCACTGGATTAAATATCTAAAATAACAAATGTTCAACACTACCAAACATTTAATGTTATGCAAAGGTTTTATATGGAGTGGGTTTATTAACGTAGCATTATGAGACAACATTAGATCTATTGGCAACAAACCTCATAATTTTGAACTATAGTCAACTGACGAGGAAAGCACCTAAACTGGCTCCCTTTTCTCCAAACACCACACCACGATAAAGGATGAGATTTCCACCGTGATAGATTTTAAGTGCACCAGTTCCTCTACACGGCGGATTTTCAGTGGTGCTGGGGCTTCGAACATTACAACAGGAATTGATTGGCTGTATATTAACGAAATACTTCAAAGCCCCACTAAAGCTAATATGAATTAATATCACAATTTGGAACCACAATCAAGTGACGAATACGATAGCTGCTCTCCTTACTTCTACGTGACCGCGATATCTTAGTGGTGATGCGACGCTAATGATAACTTATTTATTTATTTTTATTTCTTTAACCAAAAATACTAATTTCTTAACTTTCCAGGTTCTTAAGTTAACATCGCATCATGATTTAAGTTAAAATTAGTTAAGTTCTATTGACAAATTAACATTACACTAAATGAATAGTCCAATCGTATAGTGGTAACAATTAATTTTATTGAATAACATATTTAAGTAACAATAAATTTACTTCACAACAAGATTAAAATTTAACTTAGCTTTGAGAGAGAGATGAGGTGGGATAGAGTAGGGACATGGTTGCCGCCCGGAGTCCCGCGGAGTCTAAATTCTCAAGGTCTAGGATCTGCTCAATCTGTGTTCCTCTCTGTGTCCAAATCGGGGTTGCATCCCGTTTTATTCTGTGACTTTTTACTACAATATTCTAGAGCGGACTATTTGCCTTGACCACTTAATTACCTCTGATTGGTCCGGAACAAGCGCAGAGTTACCGCACAAAGTTCGTTGCCTTTTTGAAGCGCGGGAAAATCCGATGACGCACCCCAATATTTATGAGTGCAATGATCCCCATGCGTGGGAATGCTGGCACTCCCTCGCTGAGGAATTCAACCCCTCAGTGATGGGAAAAGAGAAACGAATTCCACCAAACTGAGTTCGAATTTTTTGAAGTTCTGTTGAATATTCCTGACTAATCCGCGCCTCCCATCACTCCTCCCCTCTCTCAAATACACAGCACACAAAAAAAATTTTACAATAACGTATCAACAGAATTGTCCCATCAGGAGAACAGGAACCAATCAATTCTTTTCAATCCTTGGACGATGTCATCCAGTGGAGTCCTTCAACTGTGACAATTCTTTCCAATCCTTGGACGATGTCATCCACTGGAGTCCTTCAACTGTGACAATTCTTTCCAATCCTTGGACGATGTCATGCACTGGAGTCCTTCAACTATACGATAGCTTGGTCATCTTGTGGCCCCGACAGGTGTTGAACAAGTAGCTGATCTATGCTGTAAGAGAAAAAATTGTCTCCCAGGGAAACCATATTAGCCATGAAACCAAAACCAGTGTAGAAAGGGAAAAAAAACTTGACCCCATCTGACTTCCGCCTCAGACTCCAAGCACCAACCTCCCACTCTCATAACTTGAAATAAAAAATGTAAAAAAAAAAAATAAGCAATTTCCAAAAATTAAATCTCAATTCTGTTAGCGGTGAGAGGGAGAAACAAATTAACTACCAACAACTACAATTAAATTCATGTACAAAAAAATTTGCCGAATGGGTCACCAAACAATTCACAAGGACAACATACATAAAATGACAAATAGAAATAACTGAATAATCACAAAGAAACATGTGCCACTAAATAATAAAAAAAATAAGACGAGTAACACATACTAAATTCAAAAATTGCATATCTAACAGCTGCGCTACTCACAATAACCACACATATGAGCATTGAACTAAATACTTTGTGATAAGAAATAAGTACAATTGAAAACATATGTAATAAATACAAACGTGGCACCCAGAAACAGACACCTCATAATCGTTTAACATCGAAATCCTGACACGACTAATGTGATGTGCATGTCCCAGACCACCAAAAAAAATTACTAATTTAACCTTCAACAGTACCCAAAGCAAGAAATTGCAATGGTTCACTAAGAGTAACGATAACAATCTTTCGCAAAAATAATTAATTTAAAGTGAAAAATTAGATATTGAAGCGATGGGTGTGCATAGGTGAAAAAAAATTATATATATATAACCTCCGAGAATGCTTAATAGCCTAAGAAATTTAAAAATTCACTACAAGCATTGGTTACAATTGAAAGTCTTTAAAAAAATTAACTGCAATTAAATTCAGATTTGAAAATTAAAATTCTAACAATTGAAGCGAATAGTGTAAACGGTAAAAAAAAAATTATAACCTCTAAGAATGCTTAATAGCCTAAGAAATTTAAAAAATTCACTACAATTGGTTACAATTGAATTTAAGAGAGAAAAAAATTATTGTAATCAAATTTAAAAATCGCAAACGATGAGTGTGCATGTGATCAGGATGCACCCCCAATGTTTACGAAGGAGGGAAAAAAACATCCTATTTCCTGTGATAGGACGATCGCCGGCAACCGCCAACACAAGAAACAGAATGCAGAATCAAGACAAAAGAAAAACAATGCAAATCCGATTGTAAAAAAAATTACTATATCGATTAATACTTTAAAAAAAATTGAGAGAGAAAAAAATTTCTTCTACATTCAATACATTCGAATTTCCATTTGAGAAATGAATTCCAGAAATCACAAATGCAGTTGAAAATTTCAGAAAAAAAAATTTTATAAACATAAAAATGGTAATGCAACCCATAACATATGAGGCGACACATACATAGCAAAGTAATTTAAGTAAAACAAAAAGCAAAACAAAATTATTACAAGTGCTACACATAATTAAACGTAATTCCCCCAAAAAAATTTCACTTCACCAATCAACACAACTTTCTAACATTCTATGTAATACAATGCATCAATTGTAGATAATTAAAAAAAGCTCAAAACGTTATACTATACGCGCAACATATATACAAAAAAAACAACAAAGATCCTCAATTTTCAACAATACCACTAACTCAATCCATCGATAATCAGCGAATTTAGAACTCAAATATCATTCTATAACACTAACTAAACTTATCTGCAACTTCCAAATAAGTAATCGACTTCTCCACAGTACCATTAACTAAAACCCATCTATGCTCATCAGCTTATTTACACAAAATCTCACATAATCCTCAACTCGAACTTTCCTAGATTCATCTCAAAACATTCTTAAATATACCACACAATCATTAATTCAACTTATCTACGTTCATCAACTTATTTACTCGAAATCGTACAAAATCCTTAACTCAATTTACCTTCTCTACATCAAAACAACTTTCTCAAATATACCATATAATTATTACAACTCAGTTTTCCATCTCCCAAAATCCTTAACTGAAATTAACCGTCTCTATATCAAAACAACTATCTCAAATATACCATATAATTATTACAACTCAATTTTCCATTTCCATATCAAACAACTCTCGAATTTTTCACATACTTTTGAACGCAAACTTATCTATTTCCATAAAAAAAAACTTTCCCAATTATTCAACAAATTCATCAAATTAAAATTTATCTATCTCCTTCGAATAACTTTCTCAAATATTCCACAAAATCCTTAACTCAACTTATCCAACTCATTCAACAATTAGTAAAAGAAAAAAAAATTTCACACCTGTTCTTCAGCATTTTCAAACCAAAAAAAAAATTATCAACTCAATATCTAAAACAACAATACTAAATATTACGAAAGAAAGGCTAGTGCGTCTAGAAAAAAAAAATTTTCCATCGAGCACCAACGCGAGAAAAGTAACAAACAAGAGGCAACAAGGGGGGGACGAAGACCCCATAGAGAAAAGAGATGCTGAGTTTCTGATCTCGTTTGCGACAGCAGGGGGGCGCGAAGGGAAAATTCCTCCTAAGGCGCCGAGAGAACCGACATCCGAATTTCCACCCTTGGACCGCGGAACCCGCGGGGGGCGGAAGCGCCGACGAAAACTGTCCGAGAGGAGCTCACTAGAACGAAATGGTCGGCGGCCAGCGTGAGATGGGTTATCGTTCAAGCACACCAAGAATTAATTCATAAACAAAACGTCCAAAAAAATCGATGTAATCAAATACGAATTCCATATGACAATATACACTCGAATCAATTAAACGGAAGAAAAAAAATAGAACACACTAAAATGCACACCTGATTATCTTCAAACAAAAAAATTTATCAAACTCAATATCTAGAACAAACAATACTAAATCAAAATTCTCCTCTTTTGTCAATACCAAACTCAAAGCTAACACAACTACGCGTACACAAAGCATAAATTTTAACAATATCATTATCTGACCCAAAACTTGTTACCAAATGACAATGCAAAACTACAATTAAGATCCAAAAAATCATAAAAAAATTAAATCAATATCAACACTCAATTCAATAATCAACCCAAGCGCTACCATGAATAAAACAAGTTAACCTAAAGCAACAGAAGTACCATATCGACATCAAACAAAACATTCAATTCCTAGTACAGTTTAGCACACAAGCGAGACAAAATTGTGTTTTGACTGCTATTCATTTAACTAAACCACGATTTAACTAGAGCCCTAAGCAAAAAAAAAATTCCAAATCTATAGCAAAGCAAACAAACACAAAAATTAAATGAGCATTGAAACACCTAACCGAAACACTAGAAAATTTTAAATTAAAATTAGCAATCATATGACAGAACAAAACAACATGAGCAAAACAAAGTTAAGTTTCAACATAATTTCTTGGGGAAAATATTCAAACAACCACCTCTATCCATATCTTAACAAGCATAAATTCCAAACATATCATTATGCAGTAATACACAGCCACTTAAAATTAATACACTAACACAACTTATCACTAAAACTGCTTCTGACAAGATATCGCTACCAAAAAAATTAATCTTTTATGCAAACTCAAAATTTAACAAGAAAAGTAGAAAAGTACACAGTTATACACAATCAAATCAGCTTGAACTAACTTATTCAATAAAGGAATCTTTTTGTATGAAAATAATATTTAAAATACTAAATAATAACCTTAACACAAAATTATTTAATAAATGAAAAATGTCAAATATGTATGTATAGTAACAACATTCAAATTTCATGACAGGTGTCCAAAGACCCCAAAATTTGATTTTTGTTGCAAACATGATTTAAAGCTTAAAATTTATAAAATTAAAATTGAAGTGTATACATGAATCGCATAGCAAAAATAGAAAAAAATCCTATTACAAACAACAAATTTTATATATTGCATAAAACACATAGCATCAAAAAAATATTTATCCAGAGCTAAAATTGATATTAACCACATACAACATTATGTCATTTAAGCATCAAATCAAGACATAAAACAAATTGCATAAAAGAATTTGAGCTAGAATTTTCATTAAATAACTAAGTACAAAATTTTATCTCACTAAAACATCAAACATGACATAAAACAAGGTGCAACAATGAGACAGGTACCATTCCATATGTGTGCTCTCGAAGTGACGAAGTGTAAAAATTGTAAAAAAAAATTTCAGTTTCCTTCAAAAAAAGTTTTTTGGAGCGGTAAGTGCATTAATGAGCCGATTTGCCTGCACGGGCCCTTAAATTATACCGTGGACTTGGAACAATACCCTTAACCTCCGTCTCGTCTGGTTGCAAATCATCTAAATTATTTAAGTGCAAATATGAGAATCTCTTAACAAATGGAATCATCCGATTGGCATGTGTGTTAAATCTCTGCCTCAATTGTTCTACATGTTGAACCCTATAATTGACATTAGAAAAACGCTCTATTACTCTGTAAGAACCTTGAAACTTAGGTCTGAGTTTTGGAGATAAATTAGATTTAATATTAGGCGTCTTAATAAAACACAAGGACCCGATTTTGTAATTATAATGATGTTGCTTTGTCACTCTCGTACTCAAATCGACATGCGTTGCCTCCTGCTCTTTTAGATTATTTAAAACTTTATTAAAAATTTGTTCCAAAGACGGTAAAAGTTTCTCGACATATTCATACTTATTTTGTGGTGTGTCGGAGTTTTTCTCGTAAGTGTAAGATAATCGAATATCCCTGCCATGTTCCAGGAAAAAAGGCGATGTGTATGTAGCTTCATGAATCGCTGGGTTTAATGCTAACATGGTGTGCGGGAGTTGCTCATCCCAGTCATTTGTATTTTGCGAAATTGATGCCAGGATATTGGCTAGCGATTGATTGGGTTTCTCTACCCTCCCGTTGACGTGAGCGGAATAACTTGATATGTGTCTTTTCTGAATGCCCATAACTCTGCAAAATTCAACAAATTCAGAACTCTTAAAATATGTAGCGTTATCTACGACTAATTTATGTGGGCAACCCCTGTGTACAATGTAATTATCAAAGAAAGCTTTAGAAATCGCGTACTCGACTTAATATCAGGAAGTGGAACAATATGGATGTATTTTGTGAATGCATCTATCATAGATGAAACATAGCTATTACCTTTAGGCGTGGTTTTTAAAGGACCGAAAATATCAATATGACACGTTTCTCCCGGTTCTTGACTTTGTTCTACTGGCTGATGAGGTGCTGGTGGAATTTTGAAAGCGTTTTTTCGAGATTGACATACAGTGCAAGAACGAACAAAATTTTTAGTATCTTTGTACATATTCTGCCAAAAAAAGTTTTCGCTGAGTCGATGATATGTTTTAAAAAATTTAAGATGTCCTCCATATTCTGAATGGACAGATTCGAGAATTCTAGCTTTAAGACAATGTGGAATGCAAACTTGCTTTCTAGTGGTGCTAGACCTGGGTGATCTGGAGGGGCGCTTGGACAAATGACATAACAAACCTTCCCCATTAATAAGATAGTTGCTGACTTGTGGGCCAACGTCATTTTGATCGATTTTTTGTATAAAAGGATTTAAAACAGGATCTTCATGTTGCATTTTAATAAGATCTTTAGAGTCAGGTAAAGCTATTGTGATGTTGCTAATACAACGGGAAAGATGATCTGAGACTGAATTTAAGGAAACCCTGATGTAGTGTATATCGTAATTAAATTCTTCCAGAGTCAATTTCCAACGCAAAATTTTAGAAGAGGAATTTTTATTAGAGAGAAATCCTGCAAGAGGTTTATGATCGGTAAAAATTTTAAATTTCCTACCCAACAAGAAATGTCTAAAAAAATTTAATGCTGTATATATCGCGAAGAACTCCAAAACCGTTGCGTTATATTTAGATTGCGAGGGATTTAATTTCTATGAAAAAATATAAAGGTTTGACTTCAGAGTTAGGATATTTTTGTTCTAAAACTGCCCCTATGCCGCGAGATGAAGCGTCCGTCGTGATTTGTAATTCTGCGTCTGGATCGGGTAATGCTAAGACCGGTGGGTTCAATATGGCTTTCTTAATATCATCGAATGCCTCCTGCGTTTCAGATGTCCACTCAAATGGAGTGTCTTTTCTCAAAAGATCCGTTAATGGAAGTGCTCGTTTTGCGAAATTTTTAATATATCTCCTATAAAAATTACAACACCCTAAGAAAGATTTAATTTGCTTTTTGATCCGTTGGAACTGGGAACTCATTAATTGAAACGGACTTATCTTTATCTATAAGGTTACCTTCCGGCGTTACTACAAAGCCCAAAAATTTACAACTCTTTGTTAAAAATTGACATTTATTCGGATTAAATTTTAAGTGAATTCTTTCAAAGCGTTCAAAAACCTTACCCAATAACTCAAAATGTTCATCTATAGTTTTAGTAAATAAAATAATGTCTATATAAACCAAAGCTCCGTTGTGTAATAAATCTCCCAAAACTTCCTGTGCAATTGATTGAAAAGCTTTAGGCGAGTTTTTTAAACCGAAACAAAGTCTATTAAATTCATATTTGTCACCGTCAGGAGTAGAGAATGCCGTCTTATGCCTGTCTGGAAAGTGAAGTGGAATTTGATTAAATGCTGACTTCATGTCCAAAGCCGAAAAATAGTTTGAACCCGAAATTTCATGCAAAATGTCGTCCAATGTTGGAATAACGAAGTCTTGAGCAAAGTTATTTCGTTCAGTTTCCGAAAATCTAAAACAAGGCGCCATTTTTCTTATTGCTTGACAAACAAGGCCGGAGTATTAGACTGAGAATTAGATTTCGAAATAATCCCTGCCTTCTGTAAATCTGCTATCTGACGTCGAAATTCGTTTCTTAAATTAAATGGAATCTTGTAAATCGGACATTTAATGGGATATTCATGCTGCAGACTGATTCTATGATGCTCCGTAGCGGCTGCAGATAATTCTACCGTACAGCGAGCGAAAGCACTTTTGTGCGAAATTAAAAGTTGAAATAATCTGTTTTTTATTTTGCTGTCCAAACCTGAAAGGTTAAAATCCTTCTCCGTGAGTGGGGGTAAAATATCTGGAGAAACGGGAAAATCGGAAGAAAAGTCTTCGTAATTATTGACAGTAATTATTTTCATGTTTTTGTTAAGGGTGATTATGTTATCAGAATCGTTTCTAATTTTTAGAATGGTGTCATTTGTTTGTGGATCAATATTAATTTGCGAAGTAGTTAAATGAATGTTTTTTGTTTTTAACTTTGCTGAACTCTGAATAGTGGCCGAAGACGTAGAATTAGGTAATGTTCAGACATGAATACGAACATTTGTGAACGAATGGGGACCCACACACGTTTTGTGTTTTAAAAATCCATGGATAAAGTTACTCTGAACGACACGCTGAGGGAGCGAATAATGGATAAGCGGAATTGAAAATTTATTAATTAATAAACGGTTTTTACCCATATCTAAGACTGCATTCCATAATTTCAGAAAATCGTATCCCAAAATAGCGCAATAATTCTCGTTAATCTCTTGCTTAGTTATAAAAAAAATGTTGAAATTGAAATTCCCCCAATGACAATTGTATTTCATAACAACCGATAGTTTCTACTGTATCTCCACTCACTTCTTTTTAATTTGAATTGAAACATTAAATTCTTTAAAGTTTTCGTTTTTTATTTTAGTGAAAAAGAATTAGACATTAATGAAACGGACGCACCTGTGTCAATTAAAATTCTAAATCTGTGATCCTGCACACTAGCGTTTATTATTGATAGATCAAAAATATTATCTCTAGATTTAATAGGAGAAAGCTGTTTTTCTACCAATTGTATAAAATCTAAAATCGGCCTTCTCCGCGGAAGTTTAAATTGTCGTTTCTAGTATTGCGTCGGAAACCACCTCTATCCCTAGTTTGTGACCCGTTCACCGAATGCCTGGAAGCTGCGTAATTATTGCGAAAAGCCGATTCTTGGAAATGGACATGTCGCCGGTCGGAAGAATGAGTGCTTGGGTGACGGAAAACAGAAAATTCGCTCGCGGTGTTTCTTTGGGGGGTCTGGTAATTGGCTCTACCTTCGTCCCTCTTCTTTTTTCTACACTCCGCTTGCCTATGTCCTTGAAAGCCACAATAAAAACATTTGAAAACGATCTCCTTTCTGCGAAAAAGATCCCCACCTGTTTTGCGAGCCGTGACTGAGCTGGCTTCTTGTAAACGTTCGACCCTTAAATTGATTTCCTGTAACTTAATAGTCAACGCCGAAATGACTGATGTTTCCATTTGTGAGGGAGACAAACCAGTTCTCTCGTCATTTGCGATTTGATTCAGTTTAACGTTCTGTTCCTCAATCAACGCTGCGCTAATTAATTCTTCGAAATTGATGGAATCTCGTGCCAAAACGAATCGACGAATATCGTTTCGCAAACCACTGATAAAACGCGACTGTAGCAGTTGATCATTAGCGCTCCGTACCTGCACATGTTTTGAGCCGAATTACTTGACTGAAATATATGTGTTCCTAGTTTGTTCATGCGTGCTGCGAATTCTTGCACGCTTTCGGACGAACCCTGAATGCATGATGAAAATAGCTGGAGACGTGTGGATAGTGGGACGGCCTTCTCGAATCTAGCAATAAGAACTCTAGCGATATTGTTGTACTCTGTTAAATGACTGTGGGTCGGGTCGGATAAAAAAAATTCCTCAGCTATTCCCGCTAATTTTAGTTTCAGAATAGTAACTTTCTCGGCGTTAGACCACTTGCCTAAATTCGCAACATCGTTTATTTTTTCCAGGAACCTACGTATTCCCAACAATTCACCTCCGTCATACACTGGGATCAAATCAATTAGATTAAATTTCTCAGACGCCGTCTGCATCAAAAGGGGGTCTGATTGTCGTGTACGTGGCATGTTTAAAAAAAATATTAAAACAAAATTTCTAACGAAATTAAATTGCAACGAAAACAATTAAATTCCCACTAAAACAACTGAATTCAAGCACTCGTGCAGGGTAAGAGAAAATTCCTAAACTCAGAAAATTAAATAAAACTTTTAACCAATCGACTCTCGCGTAAATACATGCATGGAAAAAAATTCACATCAATATAAAAGAAAAAAGAGCACCAGTACCTGTGACATCTTGCACCTTTCCTTTTTCTTTTTCTCTCTCCGAAAAAAAACTAAGAGAAAAAAATTTCACAAGTAGAAAATTCGAGTAATATATACAATCAAAACACAATAGCACACAATAAAAAGTTTTTACATGTTTAACAGATGAAGTAGGATTATTATTTCGGTGACCCATCAAGAAAAAAAATTTACGACATCAGATGATGCAAAAGAAAAAAAAATTCCGACGACTGGTCACGGCACCAATATGATGCGACGCTAATGATAACTTATTTAATTATTTTTATTTCTTTAACCAAAAATACTAATTTCTTAACTTTCCAGGTTCTTAAGTTAACATCGCATCATGACTTAAGTTAAAATTAGTTAAGTTCTATTGACAAATTAACATTACATTAAATGAATAGTCCAATCGTATAGTGGTAACAATTAATTTTATTGAATAACATATTTAAGTAACTATAAATTTACTTCACAACAAGATTAAAATTTAACTTAGCTTTGAGAGAGATGAGGTGGGATAGAGTAGGGACATGGTTGCCGCCCGGAGTCCCGCGGAGTCTAAATTCTCAAGGTCTAGGATCTGCTCAATCTGTGTTCCTCTCTGTGTCCAAATCGGGGTTGCATCCCGTTTTATTCTGTGACTTTTTACTACAATATTCTAGAGCGGACTATTTGCCTTGTCCACTTAATTACCTCTGATTGGTCCGGAACCAGCGCAGAGTTACCGCACAAAGTTCGTTGCCTTTTTGAAGCGCGGGAAAATCCGATGACGCACCCCAATATTTATGAGTGCAATGATCCCCAGGCGTGGGAATGCTGGCACTCCCTCGCTGAGGAATTCAACCCCTCAGTGATGGGAAAAGAGAAACTAATTCCACCAAACTGAGTTCGAATTTTTTGAATTTCTGTTGAATATTTCTGACTATTCCGCGCCTCCCATCAGTGGTCAATGTAACGGACTCATGACCTGCGTGTCAAGAGTTCGAATCTAGTACAGCTGAAGACCCTCCATGCAGATGGGGCCTATGTCCATTAAATATGTCGAATCTCAAACGTCTTCCCGTTGATGTGGTGTGGAAGTTAGGAGAGGGAGGGTGCCAGCTCAGTTATCCTCGTCACTTGACCATGGTTTAAAATTAAGAGGTCTGTCGCCAAAAGCCCTCAAGTATCTGATTAATGTGACGTTAATATTCAGTCAATCACTCCTCCTGCTTCCTCATTTCGGCGGGCACCAGGACAGAAACAACATCTATATGTTTGTGATTATGACAGCTCACCCACTAATTATATTGAAAGATAGAAGCCCAGTTATAAAAAATAATACAGACGGACCCCTATTTAACGAAATCCCTAAATTCCGGGAAGAAGTTCGCTATATGTAAAATTCGTTATATAGAGGTTCATCTTTTAATATTCTTTATAAACCACATAAACAAATTTTAAATTAATAATAAACAATAATAAACACTATATATTAAAAAAAGTAAAAAGTAATTATTCACACCTTTTTGTAAATCAAGATTTATGTATTTTATATATCTTAACCATCAAAAAAAAAAGAATGAAAGATAGATAGAAAAACTGTAAGGAAAACAAGAAAAAAGAATGTCGAAGAATACACTGTATTTTCAACACTAAGAAAATAGTTTTATATTAAAATTGATGAATTTTAAGGACATTTTCTAATTTAAATCATACAAGTAATTTTAAACTTTGCATTATTTTATAATTAGAGATTCTAAATATACATTACCACATGCGTCTTTAAATTTAATTATTCACAAAATCTGTTAAATTTGGTTGAGTTTTTTCTTTGAAAAAACGCATTGTTTCAAAATATATATATTTACGTCTCACATCTTTGAAACGCATCAAAACTCCCTTTATGACCATCGTAAAATGTGTTAAAAGAGAGAATAACTTGAAATGTCCAGAAATACTTAAAACATAGGGAGAAAAAAAAATTGAATAACATGAGAAAAATTTCGTTATATAGAAAATGCACTTCGCTATTGGGAGGTTATTTTACGAAGAAAATCGGGAAATGTTCTTGGTTCCAGGAAAAAGTTCACTACATAGAAAAATTCGCAATATAGAGGTTCGTTATATGGAGGTTCGACTGTAATTTGAAAGCGTTTAATCAAAAGTGGAACCCCACAATTATCTTTTTAAATCAGTGCTTCTCAAAGTTTCAATATTCATTACCCAATATTCAATTTTTTAGTCACGCTCCCCTCAAACAATAACAATGTATTGAATTCAATAATATCCTTTGGTGATAAAATTACTATACGACTTTAACCTCTTAAGCGCCACCGGAGTATATAAACATCTCTGTTAGCCAAAGCGTCAATTTCCCGGGACGTATATGTACGTCTTTCCAAAGTAAGACCTGTTCTGTGCGCTGCTTTCCATAAAATTATTCGGAAGGCTTTAGAATGCAATAAAAGAATCTTGTCAATGTTTGCTAAGTATTTACTTATTTCAGGTTATTTGCTTCTTTATTACTTTCCCCCTCCCTCACACTCAATGCATCACACACGCTCGCCTGCGTGGAAAAGGGTTGACATTGGGAAGCATATCGCGTAACTTTTAATCGGCAGGTTAATGGATTTTTTTATTATAAGCAGTACAAAAAATATCAAGATAAGTGTTGATTTTTGTATGTGATTTTATATTTGACAGAGTCCCATGGGGTCAATGGTAATTATTAAACTTGTTGTTAAACTTAGTATTGTTAAATTAATTATAAAAGACATTGTGTAGCATTGATACATTTATAAGTATAATATATCAGTGTAAATTCGTATTTTATTTTTTATTATGTTAGAATGTATTTTGCTTATTTACTTTCAGTAACTTAATAATTTTTTTAAATAATCTTACGCATTCGACTTTTCAATATGTTTGCGCCCCCCCCTCTTGGAGCTCTCACGCCCCTCAAGGGGGTGCGCCCCACAGTTTGAGAAACACTGCTTTAAATCAAAGTAATTTGTCTATTTTCAATCAGTGCTTTAATTCCTTATATTATTTGTAATTTAGGGTAATCTATCAGTTAACAGACAAAAAAAATACCGAAATTTCCTTTATCCAATAAACACTTTCAAAATAATTGTTCGCTGAAGAAACATTTCTGAAATAGAAATGCACGTAGAAAAAATTTTAACTTTTATTGGATTAGTTCCGAAATAATTCAGCCAGAGAAAACTTCAAAATCGTAAATCTCAGTTTTCGCATTAAATATTCATTGAATCGTCGTAATGCAAAAATAAGAATTGTTATCTGTTATGAACTAAAATATCGAGATAACGATTTAGCAACAGAAAGACAGTTCTTTGGAAAACAGCATCCTGTGAAGACTGTTTATTTGGGAAAGAATCTGGAAAAATAACACAAAGACTATTTCACTAGCAACAATAAACTGATAATTGGATCCGCTCTGCTTTCAAATGTCCCAACGGGCGGTCCATGTGAAGGAAATTGCTTAAAAACTTGTTAAAACTGTTGTATAATATCTAAGATGAGAAAAATGTATAACTAATAGATATCTTTAACTATAGACCAGTGTTTCTCAAACTTTCAATATTTGCGACCCAATTTTCCGTCAGAATTTCATCATCCTCATATAATAACTGTGTATTGAATGCAGTAATAATGTTCTTTGATGCTAAAGCTACAATACGACCTTAAGAGAGAAATAGAGGTGTTGGAAACCTAAAATCTTCTTAATATGATAATTCTGAGATTATTACATTTCCAAATTGTCCCTCTAGTTGATATTGTAATATAAACTTCAGTATGTGCAACAATAATCTCGAGAGAGATAGTGTATGGAGTGAGTGAAATTAAAAAGTGACAATCCACTGCTTGTGTTTGTTTTTGTGTTGTGTCAAACGGTAAAGATTTTAACCTTTCTAAAAATACTTTACTTTAACCTCTAGGGCAATTAAAAGCCCTTAAAACCTATTTTTAAATAACCATTGAAACTGGGCGACACCCATTTAAATTGTGAAAAATGTAAACAAAGTATTTTGTTTTAGCTTAAAAGTTGAATGAATGATGGAAATCAAAACATTTAATCTTGAATTGCTAAGAAAGTGTTTACATGGAGGTACACAAAATCCGAATGAAAGTGTTAACAGAATATGGTATCGTGTACCGGAGAGAATATTTGTACAAATATAAAGTATTGGGTACATTTGATGCAATTTCATCATTTAATATGGGAAACGTATCAAAACCAGGAATTTTGAGAAAACTTATTATTGAGCCTGGTAATTACACAGTGCAGGCAATGGAGCGTCTCGACAGATATTGTTAAAGGCTAAGTACTCATGTTTACAAAAAGCAAAAGAAGTAAGGAGAGAAAATATATTTAAAAGGAAGAGAGAGGATGATGAGCTTAAGAAAATGTAGATAATTGGGAGTACGGGAAGAAATGTTTTAGTAAAAAAATTATTATACATTAAAAATCATTTATCTCAAAATGTAAATTTTTAATGTTTGATGTACCTTTTCTAGGAAAATAATGTTCACAGGTAAGTTTCTTATGACATATTTGTAATGATGGCTTATATACACTGAAATGAGCTTTTTGTAAAAACATTTCAAACATTTACTTTTACAAATTGGTCAAATTTCACTATGCTTGATAACATATTTTATAAATTATGAAAAATTCCAAATTAGCTAAAAGCTCATTGCAGTATCATGAGAATAGTGTCCTTTAACTGTATAAAAAATTTCAAGCATGTACTTGTAACAGATTTAGAGAAAAAGTACATCGAAAACAGCCAATTTAACATTGTCGGTATAGATGTTTCCGACTCCTCTTAATTAAAAGCCTTACAAATTATCAAAAATTTTAAATTTTATATGTGTTTCTTGCAAGTAATAGATATTTTAAGAAAGTTACCTTTAAGTAGTAGGATACGTTTTATGTTTTCTTTTTCACATTCAACTTTTAAATTGGAAAGATTGCAAAATAATTCTTTATTAATTTAAGTTAGCGTTTCTCAAACTGTGGGGCGAGCCCCCGTAGGGGCCATGATGATCCGACAAGAGGGGCACGAGTACATCGAAACTTTAAAAAAAATTGTTTAAAAAAAATTTATTTAAAAAAAATTGTTAATTTTGTGAAAGGAAACAAAACAAAACACATTCTGACATAATAAAAAAATAAACTACACAACTACTAGATATAATACACTTATAAATGTATCAGTTCTGCACAAAGTATTTCATAATTAAATTAATTGTACTAAGTTAAGAAAAAATTTAATAATCAACAGTGGCTTCCCATAAAGATAAATACCAAAATTTAGTACTTATCAGGATAATTTGTACGGTTTATAATTAAAATCATGTGGTAGCTTTACGTCAAAGGATATTTGATACTATTGAATTCAATACATTGTTATATGAAGAAGGGGGGGAGTCGCGATGAAAATTGGGGTTAAAAGTTGGGTCACAAGTATAGAAAGTTTGAGAAACACTGATTTAAGCATTTATTTACTCAAGCATCCATTTCTATATATATATAATTGTCAACAGAAAAATAATCTAGTCTCTGTTGCTCTCTATCTTTTATTCCCAACACATTATCTTTCACAACTGGCATTCTCGCGGATTTCTGTGCAACCGTCTTCCTTTGAAAAAATTTTGCTCTGCAAGACAAGCCCATGGGAGTCATTAGTAATTATTAAAATTGTTCTTAATTCAGAACTGATAAATTAATTATCACATACATTGTGAAGTGCTTATGCATATATAACTATATCAGTGTAAATGTATATTTTCTTTCTTGTTATGTCAGAATTGTTTGTTTTGTTTCCTTTCAACAAAGTAATAATTTTTTAAATCCTTTATTTTCGACTTTTAGATATGATATATTTTAGACTTTAGATACTCAACCATCCATTTCTATATATATATAAATGTCAACAGAAAAATAATCTAGTCTCTGTTGCTCTCTATCTTTTATTCCCAACACATTATCTTTCACAACTGGCATTCTCGCGGATTTCTGTGCAACCGTCTTCCTTTGAAAAAATTTTGCTCTCCAAGACAAGCCCATGGGAGTTATTAGTAATTATTAAAATTGTTCTTAATTCAGAACTGATAAATTAATTATCACATATATTGTGAAGTGCTTATGCATATATAACTATATCAGTGTAAATGTATATTTTCTTTCTTGTTATGTCAGAATTGTTTGTTTTGTTTCCTTTCAACAAAGTAATAATTTTTTAAATCCTTTTTTTCGACTTTTAGATATGCTTGCGCCCCACCCCACCCCTCCACATAGAGCTACCACGCATCCCAAGTGAAGCGCGCCCCATAGCTTGAAAAACGCTGCTATAAACCATTGAGGAGTTGATTGATTGACTGAATATTAACGTCGCACTGTTCAGCTAAACGAGGGCTTTTTTGCGACGGACCACGTAATTTTGAACCATGGTCAAGTGACGTGAACGACACCTGAGCTGGCACCCCCCTCTCCAAACTACCACACCACACCAACGGGAGGACGTTTCAGCTCTCGACAGATTTAACGTGCATCGCTGCCCTACACGGCGGGTCTTTAGTGGTACTGGGCTCGAACCCGTGACAAAGCAAGCCACGGTCCGATACCTATACCACTCGGCTACCGCGGCCACAACCATTGAGGAGAAACGCTTCGATGTTGTAGACCTGATGCAGATTTAAAAAAATGGTATATAAGTTTTATAAATTTTCAATTTGGATGTGTTTTTGTAATTCACTTCAAAATGCATTGCATTTTTTTTCTGTAAAATTTCCATATTAATTTAAATACTTTTGGAATTTGCAGTTTGAATTAATTGAATTACATTCTAACAATTACTTTAAATAATTGTTCCTCAATGACCCAAAACTAGTGTCCTACAAACCTTTAAAAGTTAAATTTCTCAAATATTATGCTAAGAAAACACAAGTAATATAAAAAAAAAAACTTAAGTCAATTCCTGCTCAGGTCAAGAAAGAAAAATATTATTTAAGTTAATTTTATGTTATATAGTTACAATTAATATAAATATATATATATATATATATATACATAGGACAGAATCCCACTATTAAGTGACAAAATATAAAGGGATTTTCATTGCAATTTTCCATTTTCCTTTCCCTATAGGCTGTTGGACCACTTTGTTTGTTACTATTTATTCATTAATTACATTTAATTATGCTAATAAAATAGTATAGTAAAAAAGAAATCATATTTTCAGAAATTAAGCCATCGCAGGTGGGATTCCAACCCACGACATTTGGATTAGAAGTCCAAAGCGCGATCCGTTAAGCCACAGGGACACAATAAACGCTTTTCCTTTTTATATGTGCAGTTGGACTATTATTTTTTGTCACTTTTTATTCATTTTTTAATTTAATGAATGAATTAATATTTAAAAAAACTGTATTAACATCAAGTATCACTCACAACAAATTTCAAAATCTATTTGAACTTGAATGGATGAATAGAAAATATTTTATTAAAGATTGAAAATTTGAACAAGATATATATGTATACATATATATATATATATATATATATATATATATATATATAGGGAGAGAGTGAACTAATAGTAGGAATTGAATATAAGTGCATGGTTTACTTCATACTTACGTATGTTGAAAATCGTTTTTTACAATGATTGATAAAATAGCATTAAACTTCCCTTTCCAGAATTAGTACATCCGAATTCAAATCCGAGATTATGACTTTTTTTTTTAAATTCTAATCATAGCTTCATTTACTGTAGTAAGGAAAAGTTTTCAAATATAAGTATTTTTTTTCGGGTCTTCATTGTCATTTAAAATAAATAATATTGGTTCTCTCACAATTTTTTAAATTGTCTCTTTTTTTAAATTACTTTACCCATCACTTTAAAAGACAATGAAGACTTGTTTTCTGCAAATTTACTTTAAACCATTCATGAAATACAAATTTCATAGACAATAAGAAAAAACACAAAGATCCATTACACGTATCATATCCTACAATTTATATAGCATAAGACAGAGCAAAAGTACCCATATTTATTTTAATAATATTATTTCTTCGTGTTTCAAACAATATCTGTCATAAACATCTGTAAATTTAACAATTGTAGGAGAAATTCGAAAAAATGGATAATTTTTGAATTTACCAACATATTTAGTGGTAAAGAACATTTATTGGTGGGGGATGAATCTAGCAAATATATGAACCTTACTCAAATGACAAGGTCTGAGTTTTTTATTGATTAAGAAAATTAATTTAAGGTTTAGGGAAACATTGATTTCGAAAACAGAATAATTATTTATAAACAGCAAAGTTATGACATTTTATCTACAATTGCAAAATATAAGTTCATGCGTAGCATTACTCCAAAAACTTTTAATTGGGTACCTTAATAGAAGCAACGTCACTGAAATTGATGAGAATAATGTCTATCCTAAATGTCTTTCAGAATTTATGGGCCATTTCAAAAGATAATACCGCAGGAAATGATCTGCACCATTTCCGAGCTTTACTTCCGGTTTATTAAGTAAATATTCAGCAAAAATATTTCACGTGAAGCCCTCTAATCTTTGATTGATATTATCTTATTCTATTAACCACAAAAAAAATATTTTAATGTATCAAAACTCAATTTTTTTTACGAATAATTTTTTATGAGGAATGCAACATCGTTTTCGTACTTATAAAAAATAATTTTGGTTTTGAAACGCTAGGTAGTCTTAAATCAGTTACTGGAAGTAAATAAGGCAAACCATTCAAAAAACGTCATTTATGCGTTCAATAAAAAAATTAACTTCTTCAGAACCCAGCTCAACCCAGAAATATGTTTTTGCTTGAATCTTTAGTTGTTCAAATAAATATATAGTTCAATAAATTTATGGAACAAAACAGAGCAACATCCACAACTCTTCATAATTATTTGAAAACTTGTTTAATAATAAAAATAATAGAAGTCTGAAAATGACATCTAATTTAGCTCTAATATAGACCAGAAATTTATTTTAGACATGTTTCGTAAATGAACTCAAGAAAACATGTTTTAAAAACTTTTTTTCCCAACAAAACTTTAAGTGTTAAACAGTTCTGAATTTTATTCTAGGAGTCATTGTCTAATCGAAAAGTGATTTTGTAGACTAAACACTAAAAATACAATCTAAAATGTTTCATCTTTCATATTAAGAATGGAATCTGAATGAAAAGATTTTCATGCAACAAATAATAATGTTGAAATGAAAAATTTTTCATATATGTTCGTAAACGTCAGCAAACACGCAACAACTACTTCCATTCATATTTGTATTTATAATGAGAAACAGAGCGATAGCACTAAGTGTCAAAACTCAGAATCAAAGTATTTTCTGTCAAATCAACATTAACATACAATACGTGAAAAGAGTGTTTTGATTGACCATTCAGAAGACACAATATTTCAACGTATTTTTTTAAGGAAAGATCAGTGGAAAAATCAGGAATACATGGTAAAAGATGAATTATCAGGCGAAATTCAAGTTTACGCAAACCTCTATCAAATATAAGAAAAAATAAAACCAGAAGTTAAAAAAAATAACTCTGTGGAAGTAAGTTAAATTTACACACCAAATGCTTGAGATTGGAAGAGCGAATAACTTCCTGGTTGCGAATTTAGTTTTAAGAAATATAAAATACAAATTGACAGAATGAATCAATGTCATTTACGTTCATCAGCTACTACAGCAGCTTAAAAATGGTATCGGGCCGTGGGTAACCTAGTGGTTAGAGCATCGGACTCCATACTGGAAGGCCTGGGTTCGATGCCACCAAATACCCTCCGAGTACACACGGAATACGTGCTCGTTAAATCAGTGGGTCTGAAGCCTTGTGGGTTGAGTCACGAGCGTAGGGGACTGGAGAATATTACCCTCCCCTTCAGTTCCATGCATAAATTTGTGGAGCTGGAAGTAGGTGGTGTCGCCATCTATCGTCATTTCGGGGAATTTCGCCGACCTAAATCGAACTGTCAACTGTATGGTGCGCAAGGTCAATGACAGGCGTACTTCTAGCCCCTTGCCACGATGAATTTTGTGGGCCTCGATCTGACTACGTCAGACAGGTGGCATGAGAAACAACACAAATGGTATTCGATATTTATTACTAAGCAAATGACGCACACTATTATTTGTTGTTGCTAATGCTACCTGTCTGAATATTACCATTTAGTTACAAATAATGCTTTTGTTTCCTAAAAACGGTGGGTGTAAAGTCAAAATAGTCCAAAATTATGTTATTTATGCACGTTAGTACCTTATGTATGGCTTTAACCTCTACACTCTTTCAGGGATGTAGGATATACGCTGTTGAAAATCATGATGTGTGCAGCACTTAAGTAGAATCAAAAGCTTGTATTAGGTGTAGAACTGAAAAAAAACCCAACATGTTTATTGATATGGATGAAAAGGACACTCAAAAGCCTTCGAATTCACGCTGGAACAAATGGAATTGATAGCTACAACTAGAGCAGGGGCAAGCATATTGTGCAGAACGGCAGTTCTGCCGATGAGATATTTAGTCTTACGTTTACCTAATTCAGTATTCTTGGCGATCCTTTACTTGGCGATCCTTTAATTGTATAGTAATACAAGATCGTGGAAAACATGTCCCAAATGGAATGAATAGAGCGCAGTAAATAGCCAGCATGCTCTATTGACTTGAATTTAAATAGAGCTTATTTAAGGTATCCGACTACTTGCGACTTTTTTTTGAAAAAAACGAAGATATGTGGATTTGTTTGGGGTTTTTTGATTTATTTAGTGCATTTTAAGAAAAATATGTTAATATTAAGAAAAGAAAAAGAAATTACTATTACTCAAGGGGTGGGGGGATGGTAGAAATTTACAACATTTTTACATCTCATTCTGCGCAAAACATTCATGAACAAATTTTCAATTTCGATGTGTTGCCTTATTATTCATTTTTAAATGACCTTCAGGATAAGAGATAACTTCATTTTTACAAAAACTAGAGCACTTTATCTTATATGAAATTGCTTAAGAAAACAGTGATTATATTCATATAAGGGACTATAAATTTTGTAATAAAACAGTGATCGACAAATCTAAAAGTTAAAACACTTCTACTATTATACGGAACATTTCATTTTCAAACAATTTCAGTTAATTATTTTCAAAACTTTGAGAAATCACTGTCCCCGTTTGTGCATTTTAAAAAAGTACGTGTTTAGAATAAAACGCTTTTTTAAGTATGACGTATTTCTTAAAGTAGTGGCATTTGCTTTTATTAAAACACTTGTAGTTTTTGGTCTAGTGAATGGAAAATAATAAGCTTGGTATTTTTTATAAAGCTAATAAGATGGCCTATAAAAGAATCATAAGAAATTTGTCCATTAATGGCAAAATTTATAATTTAAGAATAGTCGGATACCTTCGCTCTTGGAAGACGCGTTGTAAATAGTTGTTAACACATTGTGGGTCTTGCATATTGCACTTTTTGAAATGTTGAATACAATTTCTTAAGCCCTCCTCACATAGATGGAAAACAGGTACGTACCAGTAATAGTTGTTCATAAGGATCATGCAATATATTAAACATCCTACATTACTTTCAAATTATACTTTTTAATATATAAAAAGGCAAATCTCCAAAGTATCCGAATTGGTACTTTGTACATTTTCTATACGTACTGATAATGCTTTAAAAATTGTACTTCGTATACATTATTTCTGAGACTTTCTTTCTCTTGTGTTTTACTTTATTCCTTATTTCAGTTTGATTTACAGATGGGTGCATCAGATGGTTGTTTCCGTTTGTTTGCATACCTTTGTAATTATTTTTGAACAATATATAAATTTTGCTATTTACTTCAGTTTACGCAAAGGTTTATATCTATAAGACAAACTCTGGGGCAGGAGAGCCCCTCTATGTTTTGAGAAATATAGAAATTATAAAATCGAACCACTTAAACATTAAGAGAACTTAAATGGTCTGAAAACTCAGAGAACAACAAGAAATTCAAAAAATAAATATAGACAATTACTATCGCAATCTATTACAAATACTCTTCAAGTATTTCAAGGAAATTTATTAAAAAATATAAGCATATGGGTAATAAAGATATCCTAAGTTTTCTTATGTAACCATAGATTTTTTTAAGAAAAAAGGTCTAATGCTAACGGTACTAGAATACGTAGAGTACCATGATTCCAACAGTACCAGAATGCAGTTGGTATTGTTCAATTTAAGCCTGCATAAATGAGAAACAAATATGCTATGATTATAATCATGGTATATTTGTACTTAAATAGTTATTTAAAAAGTGTACAACATAACTTAAAAATATGAGTACATAAAAACACTTAGGAGATAGTACTTGACCCTTAGACTAGTATTTTAGTATTTCACCACTAAACTCTTCCAATCTTGTAATATTTTATTTTTCGTAAATGTTATTGTTACTTAAATTCAAACGAAACATATATTTAACAAGTTAAGTATATTTTCACCTAAATGATAAAGTACATATCACACATATTTGTAACGAAAAAAAAAACAATCTTTAAAAACCTTTCAATTTTACATTAGAGCGTTGTTTGCTGTTTTGCTAACACAATTATACAATCTTTTGTAATAAATTCGTTTGATAGCTTTTGTTTGTTTACTAAATTAAGAAAACAGGTAGAAAGATGTAATTCTGTTGTTCTCCTTCTCTTCTTGTGTGGGTGTATTTTTTTCCCCTTTTTTGCTGTGTCTAGAAATTTCTGATCTTTTATTTGTTCGGGCTTTTCATTATTTTGTTGTTTATACAATCGGGATTGCTTCAGACATTTTTTGTTCATTTAATTAGCATTCTTCTTAGATCTCTGCTGATAATCTTATTAATACATTAGCTACAAGAAAAATTATCTTTTAATTTTAATGCTTATAATAATAAAAACACTTGAAAACACTTTTCTTAATTTTATATATTTTTAAAAAAAAGAATATTTTATTATATCTTTAACCTTTAAAAGGTTTTAGGTACTTTTTTTATAGTTTTTTCTCAAGCAAAACAAAAGAAATGAATGAAACATGTTATATAATTTTATTTTTATACTTTATTATTTTAAGTTTTTATTCCATTAACTTAACTAAGTATGCAACTGAATAAATTATTAACAAAATTAACTATTTGGTGGTCTTAAAAGTAAGTTATAAACATTCTTTTAAGCAAGCCTTATTTCTGATATATCTTTAAGGGCTCACTCAGATGCTAGAAGTATTTAAACTATTTTATTTTTAAATAATTATTGAATCCAATTTGATGTATGTACTTTTACAAAATTTTCATTATCCTTCGCATTGCATGTAAATTTCAAACAAGTCAATGTATGGTTAAAATTTTCGAAATTAGTTTCTCCTGTTTATTGTAAAGTGTAATTTTGAACGAAATTAAATTCAAACTATGCATTATTTTTCAATCAACTTTTTAAGAAATTATTTTAGCTTAATTTTAAAAAAGCTCTACATTTTATATATTTTTTAGAGATATCCAAAATGTCACTCTAAATTTAAAATTAAATATTTTGAGACCTAACTAATAATATTCTAAATCTTTATCACGCAAACAAGGAAACATAAATCACCTCATATCTGGTACATTAGTTTGAAGAGGTAATATATTTTGAGCAAAACATTAATTTTAAATTAATATTTTAATGGCTAATTTTTGTGTTATTAAAAACCTATTTCACTTTCTGTTAAACTATAAAGGTGTTTCATTTTTCTATAATTGTTTTGAACAAGTCAATATCAATTATAAAAATGCAAATACACGTTTTTAATTCATTTTAGCAAAATTATTTTTATATGTATTACAAAAAAAATATTTGAATACAATATGAACAAACTTGAAATTATTCAGCTCTGTGTAATAAAGACCTGAAATGTTTATTAGCGTTTTGAAAGTGCAATTTAAACAGCTTATTTAATTGAAAGGAATTTTTATGCGTATTAGGAGATGCAGTTTTTACCTTGCTTTTCAAATGATATTGTTTTTTTTCAGCAGTTTCTTTAATCAGCAATCGATATTTTAAATTAGATTATATTTCAGTATCTACGTAGCATAATATATATTTAAAGATAATATATAATATATATATATATATATATATTTAATAATATATAATAGATAGATATATATTTAATAATATATAATAGATAGATATATATTTAATAATATATATTTAAATATAATATTAAAAATAATATATATTCATTAATGAATACTTTTGGGAAATATTATATTCTGATTTTATAACAAATTAAAAAATTCTCTCTCAGCAAAGAAAATAATGTACACTAGCACTGGTATAATTGTATGATCTGTCAAACAGGTGGCATGAGCAACAACAACAATTGTGTGTATCTACAATTGTATAAAAAGTATATAATGATATTAAATAGAAATGGAATCAGTCGGGGATTCTGGGTCATTCACGCTTCAAGCTTCAAAGGCTTTATCCATTCTAATAAAAAAGATATGAAATAAAATATATATATTTTTTAAAAAAAATTCAAATATATGTAGAAGTGTGATAATTACATTCCATAAGAATTATTACTATAATCTCCCTAATAAGTATTAATTTTAATTTTCATTTGAAAGAAACCAGTATTTATTCAATGTTTGTATCTTTCGATTTTTTAAAATTTTATTTTATGATTTATTCTCTGAGAATTTTTCATCCTAATAATATACGATATATGCAAAAACAAAAGAATATTCTATTTTGCTTCTCATATTTTATTTTCTTTCCTCGTATTCAATTTATGGCATATAAAAAGAAAGGTAAGGCTAATTTCACATCAGACTGCCCCGGAACATCTGCTCAGGGTACTGAGTTGGGCCCAGTAGGTCTTGGTCTTCAGGGGCTGTTGTGCCACCGAGTTAAGTTGTAAGACTCATTTATGCAATTTAGAGACTTAGGTAAACGGTATACAATTCATTTCATTTGACATATTTTATTTTCTTTCATTTTGGGTTTCTAGTCTTAAATGTGAATAAATTACTATTGTCTTACTATTTTCTTAAATTACGATGTTTTAATTAATAAAACTAAATACACTAAATAAATTAAAATTTATTAATCAGAAATATATAAAAATTTTCAAATATTTAATAAATAGAGCTTAAGGCTAAACGGTACCCTTTTTCAAAAAAATTTTTTGGAGACAGTTACAGTACAAATAATTGATGTTTTATATTTAGATTATATTATTAAGCTGATTCTGTAAGCAAAAAGTCAGTTTGACCAGCCATTATTTTACAATTTTAAAAAATTAGTATTTTTTGAATTTTTTTCAAACTTTTATAAAATACTCAATTTTTAAAAATTTTTAGTAACTTTAAGTTATTTATGATTATTACAAACAATATTTAGTATGGATTTGAAAATCTATTCCCTTGTTGATTTTCAATAATTATTTTTCTAGAAAAACCTGGAAAAAACACCAAAATTTTTTAAATATCAACTTTAGCATTTCTTAGAAAAATAACAAGAGTTCTCAGCCCTAAGCCCATACTAACTTTTATAGAACATACACTTGGGAGAATATACAAAAAAATTCAAGGCTCTATCTTGAATAGGAAAAAGCCTTAGGGATTAGAAAACACTTATACCTTCAAAATTAAAAGTCTAAGAAAAACGCATTTAAAGTTTGTAAAGTCATAAAACAAAAACTTATAATGCCCGTAAAACTCTAATTTTTAATGTGTTATTTCCCCCTCACCCCAATGTATATTCTACATTAAAACACTATTTTTATTAAATATGACTGAAATATATATTTAAAATTCAAAATATATTTTTGCATAATATTGATAGCATTTGTTAAGACGTCAGTTTATTCAGCTTTATCTTAACCTAATATTTCACAAAAATTTTGAAACACGAAGCATTTATGTACAAAATAATGATGATACTAACTTAAGCTAAAAATAGTCAGGTTTGCTCATAAAACTTAATTTTTTCAGTTTTAAATTGAGGTAGTTTAGGAAGTTTTAGCTCTTGTCGAACGACTTTAAAATACTAAAACATAGTAGTACAATATGTTTAGTATAATGTAGTTTGGTATATATATATATATATATATATATATATATATATATATATATATATACATCAATGAAATATTCAGTTATATTTGCAGCATTTGAATTCAGAATACTTGTATTCGGAAGTCTAAGTGCAGAACAGCTGAGGACTGATTTTTATATACATCATTTTCAGTAGTATTCCATCTCTTCGAAATATTGCTTCTCACAGAAACCCAGAACGCATTTGCCATGGCATTTTCTCTACAGGAAAAAATTAATGATAAAGCTTTTAAGTTATATAAACTATTTTTAAAGCAAAAATGGGCCATGAAATTAATCTTTATTAATTAATTATGAGAACTCAAAAAACTCAAAACATAATCAAGCAAAAATGATTTTAGTAATGAAAATTGGAATTAATAACCATTTCAAACTAAAAGCTCGAAAATAGTTTTAATTAATTCAACTTAAGTGTGAAAAAATGCTTTAAAAGGAAACCGAAACTAAAACCATAGCTCATAAAACTTCAAATGTCTTAAAAACTAATTTGCTAATAGATCTGAAATTTCGTGCCAAGCATCTCAATGATATGGGCCACTAAAACATGCAAAAAAAAATTTTCGGTAAAAATGAAACTTTTAGGGTACTGTGTAGTCTTAAATGTTAATATTGCTGCGAATTTTGTGTTGTCATTGCTTATTTTTATCTTAAAACTGTATATATAGTTTAAATCTGTGTGTTTAACAAGTTAATACTACATTATGTTTTCTATGTTATGA
The DNA here is from genome assembly GCA_019973935.1 of Trichonephila clavipes. Taxonomy (NCBI): domain Eukaryota; kingdom Metazoa; phylum Arthropoda; class Arachnida; order Araneae; family Nephilidae; genus Trichonephila; species Trichonephila clavipes. The sequence goes on along the minus strand of BMAU01020878.1, from coordinate 32,398 downwards.
TAAAAACTGAAATATTGACAAGCAACGCCGTCTATTACGTTATAATGACAATTTGAAGGGAATTTGACGAAATATTGGTAATAAAACCAAGCTGGCATCATTTTTGTTGACCAAGTGTAGCGACTTGTTGACCGGTTTGGTGACTTTGTGATTATATGGAAGCTCCTGGAAATTACTGGAGAAAAATACATCTCATTGACATATGATATAAGCAAATTTTTCGAGAAAGCGTTGGAAGACAGCCGTGCAAACTATAAATAGGGGTTGCTTGCTGAAACTGAGTTAGCTGTTGAAGAGCTCTCTTACCTAAGACCGAGTGGTGGCTTGAGATTAAACTTTAAAGTTACGTGCCGGTATTTTTAGACTATGCTAGTTGCACCTGGGTGCCATAAAAAATGCGAAAACTTTGTGCGAATTTTTGTGTTGTATCTTGTATATATAAGTATTGTTTTTCGACTATAAATTTCGTCTGTCACAAGGAACTGTTTTGCTCTTTGAGACTGATAGTGTAAAATCCATGAACTTCGATCTACACAATAACAAAAAAAAATTATTGCATTTATAAATAATTTGCATTTATTTTATTTCAATGAAATGTGCCCCAATTTATCTCCTTATTTAAGTATAATTGTTTTATTAATTATTTAATAAAACTACATTTAAGAGCTACTCAAGGCCATTTGGAGCCAAATCTCTATTCGTATGAGGGCGAGTCGGAAAATAAGCTCTCTTGTCGACTGTGGTGAGAGTTGTGCATGAAAGTCAAAACAAAGAATGATACGTTAAAGATAAGACATAGCTCTATTTTTCCACATAAGTACCAAGCCCATTGAGACATTTGTCATACCGCTTGATAAGCTTCAAAAAGCCCTCCAGGAAAAACTCTGGGCGTTGCATACGGAAGAAGCGCTTAACGCAGTGCTTCTCAAACTTTCAATACTGGCGCCCCCTTTTCGATCACAAATTTTCGCGCCCCCTTATACATTAATAATGTACTGAATGCAATAATAATGCACTTTGACGCTAAAGTTACAATAGGCGATCTTAATTATAAACCATACAAATTAGTAACATAAGTATTAAATTTTGTATACTACTTTTAAGCAAAATAAATAAATAAAATAATAGGATAATTATTATGTTATTTTTCCTTTCTCTAATTTTTAAATTGAACATATTGCAAAATGCGGTAGCTGCTTAGAAGACAAAATATAGATATCTGCTAAATATAGAAAAAGAATTCAGAGGGTCAATTTCTCTAATAATAAGCATTCCTTATAAAAACTTTGCTTTTTCCAAGACAAGCTCATGGACGTCATTAATACTTATTAAAATTGTTCTTACTTTAGTATTAATTAATTAGTTATAAAATATTCTGTGTGCAGCACTGATACATTAAAAGTACACCGGCTGAAGTGCCCGCTCTTTTTGCACGAGTTCATTTATAACAAAATAAAACATTATTGATATAATAGCTGAATTGTGAGGGAAGCAAAGCCAAGTGCTCGACAATGTTTACAAAACGTAAAAATGATTTTTTTTTTTTTAAATCGTTGCTCAAATTATAATTAGTTGTAAGCGAATTGTAATTTTAAGCCTCACAGAATTAGCATTTATAATTGATGTTAAACACACAGGAATTTTTCAAGGGGTCCGGGGTCGAAAGTTCACCAATCTTGTGTATCAGGTTCCTTTTGATTTTGTCGATTTTCGGGAACAAAACACAGCAAAAAACTAATTCTTGAATAAATAATTTGCATTAATTAATAAAATTAATCATTAATAACAAATACTTAACTAAATTTTGCGTACTATAAACTTAGAATTATAATCAATCGGAAAAAATCAGGGGCTTTGGGGAGGGGTTCCGCCCCCCTTGTGTGCGCCACTGATGTTAAATAATGATCAATAATATAAAATATCGATGAAGAATAATTGTATTATTCTTAATATTTAAAGCGAAAAGACTTCAACATGTTTTTCACCCGGGAGCAGGCGCGCACTCGATACGGTCGGGGTTATTGAGTCCCCCAATCCTTTTTTTTTTTAATTATTTTATTGTACACGATACAAATCATGATTCAAGTGAATAATTTAACTAAGAAAGTTAACTTACCTACTTTCAAGGACTTTTCAATTTTTCTTTGGTAATAAATAAACAGTTTTGCCAGAATTAACGATTTCGTAATTTGTGTGTCCCGCGCGACCACTTCCGGGTAAAAGTGTATTCATTATGATAATATGTATGTTACTGCTAAAGGATTGTGTGAAACGTTTTTCGTTATACTTTATACATTGAGAATATTTATAAAAAAATATGTCTTGGCCAAGTAATCCTTCATGTGCTTGTGTGTGTGTGTGCTCTCCGTGGTTTTCCAAATATCATAAAACTCTTGCATGAAAAAAAGCTCAACAGAGAACACATAAGAGAGGGGTCATAACTAACTGTACCAATAGCTTAGAAGGTCAAAGAGATTACAGCTATAATGTGCAGTATTTCAAAAATAATGACATTGATGAATTTTTTATGTTCCTAAAGTTTTCGATTCTGGGGTCCGGGATCTGTTTTTTCTCTGAAAGAGTAGTATGTTAGGTTAAAAAAAAAGCGTAATAAAAAAATCTCTCATCACGGGATGACAGCAAATCAAATAAAAGGTTTTTTTATTTGATTATATGATCAAAGATAGCTAATTAGGTATTAAAGAAGTTTTTTATTTTTGATGGCTTAATATCGCTTATAAATTATATCAGAGTAAAAGTGCATTTTTTATTATGTCTGAAAGTATTTTGTTTTAATTCATTCCAGTAAACTAATTATTTTTTAAATCTTTTATTTTCGATATGCTCGCGCCCCCTCGTAAGGTCATCGTGCCCCCAGGGGGCGCGCCCCACAGTTTGAGAAGCACTGGCTTAACGGCTTGTTTGACTTCAGCATTGCTTTCAAAGCACCTTCCGGTGAAATGGGGGACCCACGATTCATCCCTCGTCACAATCTGAAACAGAAAATCATTGCCATTCGCATGGTAACGCCAAGATGTTCCAGGATGACTGCCATGTGTGTCGGGGTCAGTTGTCAGGACACTTATCGTGCTGATACTTTCCTGTATTCAAGAATGTCTTTGAGGATCTTTTGGGGAAGGTGGATGACGTGGTTAAAGCAAACCGGCTAATCACCATCGATGGAGAAGCAGAAGAAGGTCATGATTGTCCGATGGAATTGGACATTATTGAGCTCAAACGATGCAAAGCCCTGAATTTTTCCTAGAGAGCTTTTTGAAGCTTATCAAGCGATATAACAAATGCCTTAAGGTACTTGGTACTTTTGTGGAAAAATAAAGTTATACCTTATCTTTAACATTAAATTGGGGAAAAAGAAATCCGTTACTATTGCATGAAGTTCAAGACTTTAACATATTTCGGATTGTCCGGTTTGGATCAAATATGCGCCGATTTGTTTTATAATTTACCATTTTAAAGATAGCTTCATAATACCTCCCTCATATGAGTCTTGGTCCTTATTGGCAAAAAACTCCAGTAATCAAATTTTCGCAATCTTCCAATCTTCTCTTGATCCCAATTTTTACCACTCAGTAAGTTTTGCAATGCAAGAAAGAGGTGGTAATCGCTTGGTGCCATGTCCAGACTGTATTGTGGATGCATTAAAAATTCCCAACCAAGATTCCAGAGTTTTTGGTGAGTCACTACAGACGTGTGTGGCCTGACGCTGTCCTGATGGAACGCAACACCTCTTCTACTGACCAATTCTTGCCATTTCTGGTCAATCTCTAGCTTCAAACGGTCCAGATGTTGACAGTAGAGTTCTAAATTTCGTGTTTGGCTATAGGAAAGCAACTCACAATAAGATTATTCCCTTTCAATCCCGCCAAATACACAGTAGAATCTTCCTGGCTGCTAGTCCTGGTTTGGTCACCTTTGAGCTGCTTCACCGCGCTTTGACTACGATCGCTTATCGCACAATATTGTAGTATAGGAACCATTTTTTTATCTCCAGTCACCCTTCGTTTAAGAAATTGGTCGATTTCATTCCGTTTGACTAAGGCTTTGCAGAAGGAAATTCGATGCATTATGTTTTTTGGTGTTAATTGCTGTGACATCCAAGCATCGAGCTTCTTTTTTAATCGAACTTTGAGCAAATGTTTTAAAATTGTTCTATGTTCAATCTGTAGCTCCTGGGCGTTGCTACGACTACTAAAATGCCGGTCAATTTCAATTATTTCTGTGATTTTATCGACATTTTCGACGACGGGCCTGCCAAAGCGAGGTGCATCTTTAACATCAAAAATGCTTGTACGGAATCGACGAAACCAAAATTGCACGTAATTAGCTAATACAGTATCGACACCATAAACACTATTCCCAATTTCGGCCGATTGACTTTGATTTTTGTTTTTATCAAAGACAAACTGTAAAATGTACCGAATTCTCTTTGTTGACTACCATTTTTAATACCCTGTAACTCACAACTGAATGGACTTAACAAAAAAAAGTTAAAGAATTTTTTTAGTGTGATATGTTGCCTTGACAACGAGCATAAGTTTGAAATTGTTTGATTTATACTTCACGAGATATCGACACTACTACCATCTACCGAAAAAATAATTAATTTCTTTTTCCCCAACCTAATATATCATTCTATTTTTTGACTTTCATACACAACTCCGATCACTGTCGACTTACTCTCGTAATTTTGACTCACGTTCGAGGATTACTTTTCTGGAACTGATGTCCTTTCAATGTTCAAGACACTTAAATTAGTACCGACTCTTGAACATTGCTAAAACTTACACATACCACCAACGAAAGCATTTGAACTCCAGTGCATTTAACGTATTTAAGTTTCGATATAAAGTGATGCTGGAATTTGTACCAATAACATTACGGAACCAATGCGGACCATTTTGTCACCATGACCTCTAGGCTACCATTGCCTCGAAAAATGCACGTTAAATATGAAGAAAGTCAACCATTATAAGAAGAAAAACTTTTATTATTATTACTTTTGAGCAATTTTTAATTGATTAATTTTAATTCGAGCGATAGTGGGAAAATGTCTTAATTTTTAACCATGGTCAAGTGACATGGGGGGGGCGTCTTAGTTGACACTACATTCCATTGAATGAGAGCTCTATTGTGTCGCACTATAAGGCTACACGAAAGTTATTAGTGACAGACCTCGTAATTTTGAACCATGGTCAAGTGATAGGGATGACACCTGAGCTGACGCACCTCTCCTAACTTCCACACCACACCACCACTTCACTTGCCAAACTTTTATAATGGGAGGATTTTCAACTTAAACAAATTTAAAGTGCATGCCCTTCAACACGATGGGTTCGAGGGAACACCTGTGGCCGCGGTAGCCGAGTGGTATAGGTATCGGACTGTGGCTTGCTGTCACGGGTTCGAGCCCAGTACCACTAAAGACCCGCCGTGTAGGGCAGCGATGCACGTTAAATCTGTCGAGAGCTGAAACGTCCTCCCGTTGGTGTGGTGTGGTAGTTAGGAGAGGGGGGTGCCAGCTCAGATGTCGTCCACGTCACTTGACCTTGGTTCAAAATTACGTGGTCCGTCGCCAAAGCCCTCGTGTAGCTGAACAGTGCGACGTTAATATTCAATCAATCAATCAATCGAGGGAACACCTGGACTAGAATCCACGACTTGACGGTAGATATCCTGACCACGAGTTTGCGACCACGACTACTTGTTTATAGCGACCACTTATTTTGGTGTGTCAAAGCTTACATGAATGAATGAAATAAAATTACCTAAGTATACACATTTTTTTATATCAGGATATTTCAATATAAAATTGCGGTACAATCTCCCAGAAGTTTGAAAGATAACTTTATTTGGGGAACTTGATTTACAAGACCCAATTCCTCTGAAAGTATTCAATTATTCCAATGTTTTTTAATTTTTTTTTTGGTGAGACATAACAAGATTTTTCTTTTCCTTTCTTTGGCATTCTGCCCACTCTCAAGAATTAAATTTGATGCCAAAAATAGAGAAACCATTGTACTGAACCATTAGTTTCTTAAAAATATTTCAATACCCTTAACTAATACGTCGATTCATTCAAAACTGAGTTAAGCCAAGCATACAAAATAAGCTATTTGATGTTTACCCTTTTATGTTTAATAGTTTTATGATAGCTTGCAACCAAAGTACAACAGACAGTAAAAGCTTAGCTTGTTTTTGAATAAAGGATAAAGTATCCTGGCTTACCATACTGCTGTCCATAAAACTTATTCTACTATGAGTCAAATTAATCAAATTTAAAGCATGAAATTTATTTAAAACGATGCGAAATAGATCATAATATTAATAAATATATATTGGTAACGTACTCCAATATATCGTGGTTTTTCTTTCAATTGGTACAGAAATTAATTTTGTTTAAGTTACATTGAAATTTGATACATTGAAATGTAATATTAAATTTAATATTTAAAATAATAGTATAGTAAAGAGCATCTTAATTTACACAAATTAACACATCAAAAATGCTAAGTATATAAGTACACCATCTTTTCTGACGAGAACTTTTAGCCACGGTAATCAATTGATCATGATTAAAGTTTTATTTTGTATGAACCTAGTACTCTAAAGCAGTACAAGGGATATTTAAGACGAGCCTCGTAATTCTGATCCATGGTCAAGTTGCAAGGATGACACCTGAATCGCGCGCGCGGCATTTCCCTCTCCAAACATCCACACTACTCCAACAAGAGCACTTTGAGCCTCGACACGTTTAATGTGCATAAACTCTTCTGAGCGTCGGGTCTTCAGTGCCCACTATCTCTCAAACTCACTACTCACTGACCACGAGTTTGACAGAATGACCACAGAGCTACCGTGGCCACTGCTATGCTCGTGAACTCACATTCGGAGGTGTTTTTCTGTCGACTGTGGATTTTCAATCCGAAATCCACTTAGATCAGCTATGTAAAGTGAGTTCAAAGAGGTTCCATTCGAAATTCAAAATGTTCATAATGGCGTAGTGTGGGAGTTCCATTTCAGGTATCGTCCTCATAACTTGAACCGAATGAGTGAGTGAATATTAACGTCGCACTGTTCCGCAACACGAGGGCTTTTGGCGACAGACTTCATTTTGAACCATGGTCAAGTGACAAGGATGACACCTGAGCTGGCATCCCCCTCTCATAATTACCACACCACATCAACAGGAGGGCGTTTGAGCTCTCGACAGATTTAACGTGCATCGTACCCCTATCTGGTGGGTCTTTAGTGGTACTGGGCTCGAACTCGTGACATGCTAGCTACGATCCGATACCTTGATCACTATGCTACCACGGCCACGTGTAACTTGAACCGAAAAACAAAATTATGAAGTTCATCGCTTCAAAATACGTCATTAACAGGCAACTAATCAACAATTAATTAAATTAACTAATTATTCCAGTATAAACTATTTTATGAATTGAATATTAATTAAATACAATTTCAATTTTGATAAAGTGTTCATTCAGTGTTACAGATGCCAATCACTCGAAAATTTTCTTCAAGTAACTAAAACTTACCTCTAGAAATATCTACTTGACCTACTCCATTAATTATTCAAAGTTGTTTCACAAGGTTATATCGCTAAGTTTGAATTATAAACTACTTATACATGATGACTATGTGAACATTACTCCATAAGATAAGTTCGAGTAAAAATTACATTTTAGAGGTAATGACTTACAAAAATACATAACTTTTAGTATATTAGTCATCCATACATACTTAAAGAAAAGATAACTTTTACATAAAAAAGGCTGTATTTAGAATTTAGTTTGGTAAAGGGAGGTAGGCCAGAGCATTTAACTGAATATATTTCGAAGAATTATTCGTGTTAATTGTGCAGTCATTGTTCTCTTACGCATTCTACGATATTACTTGAATGTTGTCTCAATTGATCAATCTAAAAGAGTTATAGAATAAAAAAAATAAAAGCCAATGAGCAAATAAGCTGAACATTGACATATTTTGTATGTATTTGATGGTATGTATGTTCACATTTTCTAGCCCATCAAATCATCAGCATTCTTTCTCTTCTAGCTGTAAAATTTCTGGAAAGAGAACCTTTTTTGCACAAGCCTTTATTATAGCATCAAATAATTTCAAGTACTGTGTGTGTTAAACAGCAAATTAAAAGTTTTAAGTTCAATAGCATTTTAAAAAGGCAACACAGCTTTTCATACATGTACGCTTATGAATAAGCTTAATGATAGAATTGATGATGAATAACCAAAAAGTTTAATATTTTAAAGAGGATTTTCAACTGATTGAGAGTTTTCTGCACATTTAGAAACAACGTAATACGATTAACGACGGACTTTTTAATTTGACACCACAATCAAATGAGAGGACAACACTATGAGCTGGTATACCATTCTCAAGATTTCCACACCCCGTCAGTATAAAGAATTTGACCAGTGGCATTACATGTAAAGCTTGTTGTTTTGATGGAATTTAACAGCTTAACTTTTTTCGCCTTATATCGATTTCAATCTTTTTATTCGAAAGTCTATCTGACTACTAATTATTCATTTTATTTGATAAAAAAGAAATTTACAAGAGGATTAAACTACCTTTTATTCGTAAAACTTAGAGAACACTAATTATGTTTGTCTCGTATTTAAATTACGAAGAATTTGTGGACGATATTTTTTTCCTTTGAAGCGTTGAAAATCTGGAGGTAAAAACTAAACTATTTGCATATTCTTGCAGTGGAAAAAAACTTTCCTTTGTTTAACATACGTACTCGAATTTTGTTTCTGAAATGTAGTAATTCAAAAAAAAGATTTCGGAATCGGCTTAAGATTCCAAATTTGCAATTTTAAATGCATGGTAGTCTTTATTTTTAAAGACAAGTTTAATTATTTTTGAGAAAAAATGATGTAATTGAAATTTTCTTGTTTCTTTTCATGCAAATTCATATTATATATATATATATATATATATATATATATATATATATAATAAAGCGACAAATTAGAATGAAGTATTATTACTTTTAAAAATTAAAGAATCTTACTGTTTTTTAAATTTTAATATAAGAGTATAAATTTCTGGATTGGGGAAATCTAAATAAAAATTCAAACACAAATACAGTTTTATCAGAAGCAACATAACCCATACCTTTTTGAAAAATGGTACAAAAAGCTAAATAGTCGCAAAAAATATGAAATCAAAATAAAGCATGTAGATGCTCAGCTTCTCGAAAAATTTCAGATGTTTGAGGGAATTTTGAAAAAAATTAGAGGAGTAATAGAAGTGGAGATTATCACTTCTTAACTAATATATGTTATATAAATTGATGTATACATTCCATACTCAAAATTGGATTTACGAACATATTAAACTACATACTAAATTGAGGAATTTGATCTAATATAAAGAAGTTTAAAATTAGACAGTCTCTGCTGATAAATACTAAAAGGTAGTATATACACTGAAGAGCCAAAAAAACTGGTACAGGCATGCGTATGCAAATAAAGAGATATGGAACCAATCAAAGTACGATGCTGCGGTCGGCAAAGCCTGTAAAAGACAACGAGTGTCTGGCACAGTTGTTAGATAGGTTACTGCTGCAACAATGACAAGTTATCAAGATTTAACTGAGTTTGAACGTGGTGCGAGGGTCGGAGCGTGATAAATGGGACATAGCATTTCAGAGGTAGTGATTAAATTTGGATTTTCACGCACGTGAACATCAGAAATCTGGTAAAACATCAAATCTACGTCATCGCTGTGCCCAGAAAAAGAACATACAAGAACAGGACGAACGATGACTAACGAGAATCATTAAGCGTGACAGACGTCCAACAATTCCACAAATTACTGCAGATTTTAATGCTGGACCATCAACAAGTGGCACCATGCGAACCATTCAAGGAAACATCATCGATATGGGCTTTCGTAGCCGAAATCCTACTCGTGTAAAATAGACTGCCCGATACAAAGCTTTACTCCTCACCTGGGCCCGTCAACACCAACATTGGACTGTTGATGACTGGAAACACGTTGCCTGGGCTGACGAGTCAACTTTCCAATTGAATCGATCTAATGGACGTGTACGGGTAGGGATACAACCTCATGAATCCATGGACCCTACATGTCAACTAGAGACTATTTAAGCTGGTGGAAGCTCTGTGATGGTATGAGTTGGGTGCATTTCTCGTAATATGGTACCCTTGATGCGTTTAGATACGACTCTGAAAGGTAGGTAAGCATCCTGTCTGATTGCTTGCGCCCATTCATTGCATTCCGACGGAGAATTTCAGCAGGACAATGCGAAACCCCACAAGTCCAGAATTGCTACAGAGTGGCTCCAGAAGCACTCTTCTGAATTTAGATGCTTCCGCTGGCCACCCAAATCCCCAGACATGAACATTATTGAATATATCTGGTATTATTTGCAACGTGCTGTTAGAAGAGATCTCCACCCCACCTTACTCCTACTAATTTATGGGGGATTTATGGTATAAGTTATCTCCAGCACTACTTCAGACATTAATCGAATCCATGCCACGTCGTGTTGAGACACTTCAGCGTGCTCGTCGATGCCCTGCGCGATATTACGCAAATGTACCAGTTGTTTTTTTTTTGGCTTTTCAGTGTATACGAGCATTAAATGTATATTCACAATTAAATATTCAATAAAATCAGACCTGAATCGAAATATTTTATCAAAATGTTCTTATGCTAATGAGTTTTTCTGTAAGAATACATAAAATTTATAATTGTTTAATAATTTTCTTTTTCCAAATAATAAAGATATAAATACCTATAGTTATTTCACTACATGAGGGGTACAACTTAGTTTAATTTTTTTATACAAATTACTGCTCTCACCTTATTGGTCTTCTTTTTTTTTTGTTCTTTATCATAACATTTTTTCTTAAAATCACAGAAGTTTATTTTCTTTTTAAGTGTATTTTTAAATTTGTAACAAATAAAATAAGTTGATTCATTTTACTGACAACGTGCCAAAATAATTCTATCCTGTTGTGAATAATAATCATACTTAAAATGTTAATTATTAAACTAAACTTAACAAAGGTAAACTTATCAAAGAGCTTTATCAGTTAATTTTCTTCATTCCAACATAAATTTAGTTATTTGTAAACGTAGAAGAAAACATTCAAAATGTAATTTAATAATTTGTATTACATCATTTTTATTAAAAGATTTTTTTGAAAAGAAATTTATTACAAAAATAATAATTTTTCGATACTTAAAAAGATAAATTTAATTTTTTAAATCAAATTTTGTGAAACTTATTACTCAAGCAGTTTCACTTACAAGAAAATTATGAAGATATTTAGTTGTATAAATGAAGCTCAATCCTAAGAATGAAAGGAATTTTATAAACCTAAAATTTACTTTGCCTTTTTAGCAAAAAAAAAAAAGAAACACGAAAATTTTATGTAATATCTGAAATTTTACTAAAGAAAAGAATAAAAGAATTTGCAAGTATTTTCTTTCAAAACATATTAGTGCAAGTATTTAATATATGAAATTTATTTATAATTTAAATTCCCGAAGACCTTCTCTTGCTTTACTAACGTTTAAGTAAAGTTTTCTTCTCTAGTTATTTTTATAACTATGAAGTTTTATATTTCTAAGATATACGATAAGAGATTTATACCTCCTCAAAAGAAAAGATATTAAGGAATTAAAATATCAAAAATTAACTGCGTTAAGAAATTATGTTATAGCAATAAGACTTCTTTTTTCTGAAATCCAATAGAATAGAGTTAAGTTTTTAAGACGAAAGAAAACGCATTAAATTCACGAGTGCAAATAATTTCTTTTTTGAATAATTTGCAAAGCGACTTTTGTTTTAACACAAAATTCATATTCGAAATGTGTTTCATATTTCAAAAAAAAATAATACAAGTTAAATGTTTCTCAGAACATTAAATATACGTTAAAATACGTATTATTAAAAATATTGAATTGAAACATCTTGGAACAACTGCTTTTGAAAAACTGAAAGAAAAATTTCATCAATCTAAGAAAAAATAAAATTTTCAGCGCTTAAAACAAACATAAAACCGTAACCTAAAGAAAATTAAATGTAATGAAAAATGGAAATATTTAACTTATTAAGAAAGCATGAAATATAAATGTTTTTCTTATAAAAGCTTTAAGAATTTTTTTGAAAAGAATACTCAAAAGATTTGATTGTGTGCGTGCGTGTGTGCGTGCGTGCGTGCGTGTGTGCGTGCGCGTGTGCGTGCGCGTGTGCGTGTGTGTGCGCGTGTGTTATATGTCACTACAATGAGAAAAATGTTGTATAATATATTACTACTTTACGAATTCTCAACAAATCAGCAATTTTCAATTTTTGAGAAAATCTGTAATATTGTATTAACTTAAATTCAAAACAACCATTGCAAAAATACTATTGAATTGTATCATTTCCTTTGGAGAAACAGACAAAAGTAATTAGTTTTTTATTAAACGAAAAACGTCTTTCAGTACATAAATAGTTATGCAGTTTCCAGTATCTGAATTAATTTCTTCCAAAGGTAAATCCGTCTGAGTCATTAGAGTCAGTTGCTTTTAATCGTCCTTTGAAACTGACTCCAGAAGCACACAAGCGTTACTAATCTATCAAATGCAAATGCGATTCAGATATCAGTCCCTGACCCAATCATTGAATACGAAAGCAGAATTAGAAAGGCTCGATTTAACACGAGAATATTCTTATACCTAAAAGATCCCGAGCAAAAATGAAATAGCATACAAAATATACTTTTAAATACAAGTGCTTAACTATTTATACGGGAAGTAGTGTTGAAATATTGGAATATCATAGAAATGTAGCAAAATTGACAAACATTTTATCAGATATTTATCCGTCTCTATTTAAATACGCCACTCATCAAATAAAATGTTATGTATCGAGAATGTTTATGATGCGTTAAAAATTACAAGACCATTAACGAAGTAATGTATTTCTAAAGAAAACATAATATGTGCAATTTTTTTAAATGTATACTTAAATTTATCATGAGATACTTTATGCACAGACTGAAACTTTAAAACTTTATTTAAACTGTATTATATCCTACTCATTTTGCTAAAAAAATAAGAGGATGCCTGTTAATAACCTATAAGATAACCTCTTTAAACAATTAGTATATGTTTCATCATTAATATATATTAAAATTATAATAAAATATAATTATAGATTATAGTAAGTTTATAACTAAAATTTTGTGTGTGTGATTTCATCATACTTAAACCTTGTTAATACTAACAACCAATTAGCAAAAGATTACCTAGATACAACTTTACTGATTATAGATCATAAATCAAATAGGTTATAGTAAAAAGTGGTGTTTATAACTTAGATATTTATTATATAATGAGTTTACGTATTTGCGTATAATAGATACTAAAGATGCGATTATAATTATAACGAATTATTTTGATTTATACAACACTGATTTCCTTATACGGATTTTTAGTTTGAAAGTATAGATTTTTAATATACTTTTTTAACACAATTCTGAATTAAGTGACTTTTAAATTTATTAAAAATTTATCATCAGTATTCAAAATTTTTTTACATTAGTTCTAACTGTAAAAAATTCTTTTCTAAATATTACAGCAGACAAATAAGAAAAAAAGTTTCAATAAAAATGGAGATTAGTGCTTTAGGAACTTAATTTAAATCTGAAAAAGTTTAAAGCACTCTACATAAGAATTTACTAATATATTATTTTCAATATTAGTATTTTGGCTTATTATGTCTTACTATTACCTTGCTTAATGATTTACTTTAGTTTGATTCATAGTGATTTATTATTAGTTAGATATCAATTTTAGTATTACGGACCGCATAATACAAGAACGTGAATGCAAGAAATGATAGGTAATATATTTTTTTTATAAAGTAAACCTTTAGCACTTTATTTTAATAATTTCAATTTATCGAAATAAAAATTATTTTTGTGAAATAGATATTACAGAATAATATATGATTAAATTATATAATTTATTTTGCTAATCAAATTGTACACGTAAGACAACAAATTGCACAAATTTACGATATGATTATTTTTAGGAAATTTGTCTAGCACAAGAAACACTAATAAATTAACGGAAAATATTTAACATTAAGGAAAACTATTATAACTATGAGTATCCCAATATGCTTTTTAAATTTAAACAATTAATCATATTAACAACATTTATTATATTTTTTAAATATTATAAATTACTTTTAAATTGCTGTCTTAGATAATAAATTAATTGTATTTTGATCCCTCTGATACTATCAATACATTTAATATACAGCATTATCAATGTTGTGATAGTGGTAATAATAATAATCTCCATGTAAATAAAATAAATAACTAAAAATTGAAATGGTAAACAGTTTAGTCATACATCGGCAATGCAACAATACATGCGCGTACTTTTTTTCCGACAAGACGAGGTTACACACTTTTTCCCATTTTTGCAATCAATTATTAAATTCTTAATCCATCTTGGGGGATAACTACTACAATTAGTTACAGTTTAATAAATTCAATTTTAAAAAGGTGTTTGTAAAAGCAATAGTCAAATCTAAAGCAGCCTTATTACTACCTTTATTCACATACTTAACGTGAAGGAAAATAAAGTATATTCTAATTTAAATATCTTTTCAGTTTATGCTAAAATATGTTATTTCAATTAATAATACTATGTGATTCTTTTTATCCAAAATATTCTCAGATTTTAAGTAAAAAATCCTTTTATCATGATACCTTTTGTTTTTAAATAATTCTAAGCAATTTATATCTTTGTTTTATTTGCTTAAATTATTCAATCATTCGTTAATATTTTACAATTCATAGTTTAGAATGTCCTTTTTATTTAATTAACATTTTTTGAGAGTTTGCCCTGATAATTACATTAATAAAAGAGTTGCAGAATGAAAACAATATAGTTTGTTTTCATTAACTGAAGCGAACAAAAATAAACTCCCGTTTCTATTGTCCAATTTCCTCTTTGTATGAAAATATTACTTGGCTGCATCTAGTCCACAAACGTTCTTTCTAAAAATAGATCTTTCGTTATCTCTTTAATCTTGACAGTGTTCCCAACTTTCTAATGGATATTTCGATCTATGGAAACAAAGGCAAAGTGAACAAACCAAACAATTTCCAAGTACTGTATCGTTGCAAATCCTTTTATTTTATTCCATTTATGTTTGTTTCCACTTGCCAAATATCATGTTTTATAGATAGGGGAGTTAAGCAAACATTAAATTAATTTTTGCTTACAAAAATAGTTTAGATTAATATAGATATTTCGAATTTCAATTACTTTTTTCCCTAAAATCACACATACAATTAAGTGAATTATTTCATACAAACAAATAGAATTATAAAATTTTTAATTCAACGGTGCTCGAATTAGTACCAGTACACAAAATGCAAGAAATAGGATATTTAGTGATTTTACGAAGAAATGTTACTAGCATCGCTCAATAAAGCAACACGAGGGGCTCTTGGTGAAGTACCTCCTTATTTGAACTTAGGTCAAATGACGAGAATGACACCTGAGCTGTCACACCTTCTCCAAACTACCTCATTACGCCAAAGGGAGGACTTTAATATCCTCGACAGATTTAACAGGTATCAGCCCTTCTTCACGTAATTTTCCCGAAGAATGTCATACTCTAAATTTATATTGGATGTTCATTTCAAATTTTAAGTTGAAATTCTAGTATAAGCTTCAGTATCTCTTTATTGTTAAGACGACACACAGTGCAAGTTAATTAGTAACAATTGATCAAAAATTCAAATAAAATTATTTAGCCTAAATTACTCTTTATATAGTTTTCTATAATCACACAAAATTTGAAATCTTGACAGAGTTAAAAAATCAGAGTTATGAAAATTTTTATCTTCATTTTCATTCACATCCACTAGCAAAATAAAAACTTTAAACGAATTTATCACTGAATAAACTCCCTTAGCTTTTCTGTTGAGCCAAATGCTTTGACTTTTTACTTATTGCTCTTAGTACAAGTAACAAAAGTTGGGATACATTTTTGAAACAAAATGATACTGTTTCTTAAAAATGGGTTTGAATATAGAATTTCTACATTTTTCAAAAATTTTCAATAAGTATCCCAGAAAAAATTATCTTACAAATATAAGATATGTTAGCAAAAAAAAACCCAAAATCAACTTTTATACATAGTTTGCAAATAAAATTTCATGTATGTATGTCAATTTTTGTAGAAGGAGTAGCACATTTTAAAAACCCTTAATAAATTTTAAATCTTTCCTTTAAAAAATTAAATTGTTAGTCTTTTTTATAGTATTTTGTTTCAAAAACTGTTTTATATAATCCATGTGCATTGGGCAAAAACCACAAAAAGTATAAAAACCATTAAAAATAAAGTTTCTTTTTTACAAATAGTACCATGGCCCCATAAATTTCCAAAACTACGTATTTTGTTCTAAAAATAAAAACCATTTTAGGTGTTAAAGAAATTGTATCATTTAATAGCGTAAGTCTATTTAATTCTTAAAGCAGTGTTTCTCAAAGTGTGGGGCGCGCCCCCTAGGGGAGCACAAGCATATTAATTTCAAGATTTAAAAAAAAATAACTGGGAAAGAGAAGTAAAACAAATACTTTCTTCCATAATGAAAAAAATACACAACAACACTAATATAATTTATGTTTTACCATCTGGCGTTTTTCCGTCATCAAATAGCTATCTTTGATCCCAAAACCACATTAAAGAAGAAAAAAACATTTTGTTTAATTTGCTGTATTTCCTCAATGAGAGATTTTTTATTACGTTTTAACATAAAATATTACTCGTTAAAGAAAAACGAAACCCAGACCTAAAAATTCTAAGATAAACAATTAATCACTGTAATTATTATTGAAATACTGTACATTAGTTGTAGAAAAAGAAAAAGGAAGATATGATTCACTTTCAGCCAGGCTGCATAATACATTTGTCAATCATTTGATTGACCTTCAAGCTGCACTGGTGTGGTTTTTTAGATCATCCGTATTTTTTTCTGAATACACACTTTTAAGCCGGGAGTGGTGGCGCGACATATGTGATTTTTATTGAGGGAAATTGAAACTGATCAAGCAAAAGAAAAACCTGCTGAAAAATACATATTATTCATGATTGAGAAACGCCATGAACATGAAACGAAAGGAAAATTTTCCAATGCTTCCTAAAAGAACTCCATCAACCTAATACACTGCTGGACAATTGCTAAAGACGGATAACTATCATCCATAGCAACCACAAAATGAAAAGGAAGCAAAATGTGGAAAATTAGAATAAGTGCGGAATATTAGTAAGAAAAGAAGTATGAGTATGCAAATTTTTTTCCTCGTCTGTTCATCACGTGATAGCGTTCATAGAGCTTTAAAAGGTTTTGACGCGTGTGGACAGTTGTTGTTTCAAGTCAAAGTTTTTACAGGAAAGATTTAATAGACGAACTTAAAATTCTTGGCATGTGTTCCCGACATCACAGATGATTTTATGCGTGGCGAAGATTATGGAAAGATCGAAGAAGGGCAAAATAACAGATGTTGCCGGGGAGTTCGACATCGCTCACAGCGTTGTTTCACGGCTGTGGAAGTCATTTAAAATTACTGGAACGTGTAGTAACAGCGGCACGGGGGAGTCGTGTTAGAAGTACGACGCCTGCAAAAGACGATATATCGTCCTATCAGCAAAAGGAACAGGCGCACTACAGTTCAGCAGGTGGCAAATCAGTTTCTTGCTGCCTCGGGAAAGCAGATCTCCCGAAAAACTGTTGCCAGACGTTTGAGGAGGGGATGACTATACGCACGCAGACCTGTTGTGTGTGTCCCATTGACCAGACAGCACCGTACTGCTTGTTTGCAATGGTGTCGTGAGCATCACAATTGGACTGAACAGGACTGGGCATGCGTACTATTCTCCAGATGAGGTAGGTTCAGTCTGTCATCGGATTGCAGACGCCAACTGATCTGGCGCGAGGTGGTACTGCTTATCGTCCAGAAAATATCAGGAAATGGACCGATATCCGACATGCAGTATCATGGTGTGGGCCGGCATCATGATCAATGGCCGCACGTGCCTACATGTGGTTGCGAATGGGACTATGACGGGCCAACGATACATTGATGAAGTTCTACTTCCTCATGTTCCTCTTTTCCGTGGTGCTGTCAGTGATAAATTTGTTTTTATGGATGACAGCGCAACATGTCATCGAACACTCGCTGTTCAGGATTGTCTAGACGGCGAGGGTATTCGACGTCTCATATGGCCAGCGCGTTCTCCAGATCTAAAAGCCATTGAAAATGTGTGGGATGCTTTGGGAAAACAAGTTGCTGGTCGAAACTATCCTCCGACAAACAAAGAACACCCTCATCCGTGCACTCACACAGAGGAATGGGACAAATTGCCCTCAACAGCTGCTGGATAATGTTGTGCAAAGTATGGTACGACGTGTGGAATGTTGTATCACACTCCACGGTGGACATATCCCGTACTGATACCTTTCTTTAAGGTGGCTGCTGACTTTTAGATGCATTGTTCCATTTCTCCGTACGCAGATCAAATGAACAATTTTTTTTCTTTCAGATGTTTCACAGCTTTTGTACTTTCAGAACAATAAATATTCTTTATTCTAATGTCTGAACAGTGTGTGGCAACTATATTTTATCCTACTAGGCCTCATGTCTCGCTTAGTGTTATGCTATTAGCAATTTGTGATCCGTCATAGCTTAATTTGTCCAGCAGTGTATATGAAGCCATAGAGGTGTACCACAAGGTTCAGTTCACCTTGTCAAAAAGACACAAGAAAGAAAAAGTTCAACTTGCTATTTGTTGATTGCAAAGGAGTCACGAGTTCAAGCCCCAGTACCACTAAAGATCCTCCGTGTAGGGGAGAGATGCACGTTAAATCTGTCAAGAGCTCAAACGTCCTCTTGTTGGAGTGGTGTGGTAGTTAAAAGAGGCCAGCTCAAGTATCGTCCTCGTCACTTAACCATGGTTCAAAATTACGAGGTAGTCTCCAAAAGCCCTCGTGCGGTTGAACAGTGCGACGTTAATATTCACTCACTCGATCATGAAAGCTCATTAAAACTACATAAATTGGAACAAAATATGACACCTTTGAAGCAAATAACATTTATGTAATATTAATGAAAAGTGTCTCTGATTTGCACCCTTTATTAAGGTCTTGCACTTTTGAATCATTATAAGTTCAAAGTTTTATTGGATTTTTCTCAAAAATCCTCAAGAAAATTGAATAGTCCTTGAAAGCCGGTAAGTATACTTTCTCTTAATTAAATTGTTCACTGGAATTCCGATTTGTATCTCGTGTACAGTAAAAATAATTATAAACAAATGATTGGGGTGACTGATTCCCCCGCCGTACCATTAGCGTTAGTATCGAGTGCGCGTCTGCTCTGGATTAAAACATTTTTGAAGTCTTCTCGCTTTAAATATTAAAAAGTAACACAATTATTCTTCATCAGAATTTTATATTCTTTCTTCATTATTTAACATTAATTCTAAATGCTAATTCTGCAAGATTTAAAAGTTACAGCTCTTTTAAACAGTTATTTACAATTATAGCATTTATCTAAAAAAACATTTTACATTTTTGTATACAATGTCGTGCACGCAGTTTTACTCTCTTTATAGTTCAGCTATTATATCAATAATAATGTTTTATTTTTTAAAAAATGAACTCGTGTGAAAAGCTGGTGTTTCAGCCAGTATACGTTTAATGTATTAGTACTGAAGAAGATATTTTATAAATAATTTCTTAATACTAAATTAAGAGCAAGTTTGATAATTAATAGGGACTTTCATGGGCTTGTCTTATATGGCAAAGTTTTCAAAGGAAGGTTTAATATCAGATATTGACACTCTGAGTTATTTTTCTATATTTAGCTGAGATTTTTATATTTGGTCTTCAAAGCAGCCACCGCAGAAAATTTCGGTTTCACAAAGGTAGAATGTTGAAAATGGTAATAGTATACACGAAGTTCTTTTGTTTTTCAGTACAGAAAATTCATCATCCACCTCTACCCAAAAATTCAAAGAGCGATTTATTACAAAATTGCCTTTTAAGTTTTCACTGTATGTGAAATGTATGAAGATTTCTTCTTCGGGAGTTGAGAGTCCTTCTGGAGTATCTTGAAATAGATCCCTAATCCGCTCGTAACTTGCTACCAAGTTGTCCCTCATCCAGAAAATACTTCTTAAAATTCTTTGCCAACATAGCTAAATGATTTTACATGGTTTAGAAACAACTTTTACATGTTGTTCTTCAGATTTGTAAGTTTTGACACAAAACGACTTTTCCCCATCATTTATTTTAGTGGTGGTAAATCCAAAATTTAAGTATTTTTGAGAATATTTATTGCCTTGATTTAATTTTCGGAACCATTCTCGTCTGTGTACTTGTTGATCCTTCATTATCGTCGAATGTTTGCTTACGACTTAAAAATGGCGTGTATGATTTTGTTTTTAATCTACTGCCATAGATACTTAATTACCGTGAATTACGATTAACGTCTAAATTTAAAAATTTTACATTCTGAAGCTAGATTTGGTAACTAAAGTATCGAGTCGACCAAAACTGACTGGAATTGTACGAGGTTTTTTACATGTTTTTGCGCAGATGCCGATAGGTTGCCCAGACTAACGCAAACGTACCCTATAATACCAAATGTGATGGATATGATGAGAGCTACATAGACTAGACTATTTTTCTAATGAAAATTTGTGCTTTGAGAAACGAATGCTGAAGGAGAAATAAATCTTTAATTAAATGTATCATTTTGCGAACTGTTCCAATTTAAAAATTAGAGAAAGAAAAATTAAAAATTAACATAATAAGTAATATATATTTTAAGTAATTTTCTTAAAATATATATTATAAAGATATATGTACAAAATTTTATATACTTATCGTATTAATTTGTACGGTTTATAATTAAGATCGTATTGTACCTTTAGCGTCTCTCTCTCAAAGTGCATTTTTATTGCAGTAAATACATTATTGTTGTACAGGGGCGCGACAAAAATTATGATTGAAAATTGGGTCGCCAGTATTGAAAGTTTGAGAAACACTGTCTTAAAGGCAATAAAGAGAATTTTGAAAATCAGTTCAAAAAACTACTTGTAATTCATGTTTAAAACAAATGCATATATGAAACAGAATTTTCTCAATAAAGCAATTCTGGAGAAAAATAAGCAATTTCATATAAATCAAAATTTAAAAAAAAAAACAGCTAATCAGGATATCAGCATCATACATTAGCGAGATACAGTTAAATAAATAGTGTCAAAAAGCACATTTTATAATAGTTTATGTAGAATAGGATTTATATATAACTTCAGTTCTAACTATATACAGTGGGTGATCGGTTAACGATAATAATCCGTTCCAAGACTGTGTTCGTTATCCGAATTGTTCGTTAACCGATCATCGATTCACCATAGACTTCTATGTGAAATCGATTAATTCTTTTTGGAGCCTTAAAAATTAAATTTTAAAAAAATGTATAATTTCTTAGTAAGTTTTCTAAAAAATAATACATACATATATAGTCTTGCATATTAATCAATCCTTTTCATTTTTTACTTATGGGGCGTTGAAGAACATGTCCAATGTCGATTGCTTTTCTTTCTCTTTTTCAGGATTTTCCAGAAGTAATTAATAGCATTGTCGTTGTAAAGATTCCCAACCCTACTGACATCAGCTTGGTTTGGGTGTCATTCTAAGACCATTGCTCTATGGCAGATGTCGGCATTTGTCCTCTTTCGTCTTCCTCTTCTTCAGGAGACACATTTCGCTGTGTTTCTTGGTGTTCTTCAATCAAAGTTTCTTGGAGTTCTTCTATCGTCAGTTCATCTTCATGTCCCATTATGAGCTTTTTCGATGTCATCCTCGTTCACCTCCAATTCCAGATCTCTAGCAGTTGTCAAAATTTCATCCATAATTTAAGGGGTGTTTCCCTGATCACCTCCGAATATGTGTTCGTTGTCCAAGCACAAAAATCTTTCTCGAAAGTGTTCGTTATCCGAATATGTGTTCGTTATCCGAACACAAAAATCTTTCGTGAAAGTGTATAAGTATTCAATAAGAAATATATCTTCGAGTTTCTTCAATCAAAACATAATTATGAAAAAATAGGATACATATATATCCATAACTAAAAGTATTTAAAAATACTTTGTAATTTAATAAGCCATCGTTTTTTTTTAACTTTATTTAATGAATTTAATCAATTTTTCTTTGAAAATATTACATTTTAAAATTTCCAAACCGACAAAGCTTTGTCGGATAAATTCTTAGTAAAACAATTCCAACGGTCGATAAACGTGGAGTAAAAAAAAGGAATTTTGATTTTGAGTAGACAAAATCAATTTTCTTTATCAACTCCCAAACTGATCGAGTTAGGGCCTAAGACTCTTCTTGAATGATAAAACAGACTCAAGGGGGATTAATGTTTCATTTTTATCAGGCAGTGGGAAGAGGAGTTAGTCATAAGAAGAAAATCTATAATCGTTTTCGATTATATTTAAAAACAAAATACTTCAAAAAATGCAGCGTTTAAAGCTTTTGAATCATTTTATACTTCTAAAGGTTAGTGAAATTATTCGTTATTTTAAGTAACAGAATTTTTACTAAAGTACAAAAGGCAATGTGTAACATATATTATAGGAAATTGCGTTCTATTTTCTGCAAAAGGTTTTATGTATTTTATGGCAGGTTTTCACGCTGGTGTTCTTCTTTTCCACTGTATAACGGTTTTGGAATCTCGTTTTGATAAGGAACGAAGTGCTAGTTAAATAATTGTTTTTCTTTTAAGTAGAAGTGTAGAGATGGATTTACTGGGTGAGTGAATATTGACGTCGCACTGTTAAGCTACACCAGGGTTTTGACACCGGACCTCGTAATTTTGATCCATGGTCAAGTAACAAAGACGACACCTGAATCGGCACACCCCTCGCCTAACTACCTCACCACACCAATGGGAGAACGTTTGAGCTCTCGACAGATTTAACATGCATCGCTCCCCTACACAGCGGGTCTTAAGTGGTACTGGACTCGAACTCGTGACAAGCCAGCCACGATCCGATACTTTCTTTGGCCACTCGGCTACCGCAGCCACGATGGATTTGCTGGAAGTGGTTATATTTGAAGCACTTGACCTCTCGATTCTCGATCTCCTTACTGGCCTTTTTGAGGCCAGTGAGGCCTGGAAAAGTTACTTTGACCATAATTCATATAAAAAAATTGAATAATTTGAGTTAGAATAATTTATTAGAAATGCACTGGCTAATGGCTGAATTTTCTCTAGTCCATTAGGAACAGGATGTGATATTGGATTCTTGAAAATTGAGGAAGCAACTTTTCCTGACATATAAGTGAAGAAAATATAAGTGAAAACGCAATTACCCCCCTTTATCCAGGGAGGGAAGGAGCATTCTCATTGGTTATTTCGTTAAAGGGGTATGCTACAGTCCGTAACGGTCCTGTTGAAAAGAGAAAAGAAGGCAGGTTGAAACTGAGAAGTACATAGAAAAGGTAAGAGAAAGAATTGGCATCAAAAACATTATAAAACTATTACTGTGGGACTAGAAACCTCCCAGAATGGAGTCGGTGCAAAAATTAGAATCCAGATATTTGGAGACTACTGTTTAAAGGGAACTAGTTTGATATCGGGGTAATGGCGCCAAACAGCGCTTCTTGTTGCTGGAAGGGAATCAATATGGCGACCTAGCGGTAATTTAATGATACACAATAATTTTAAAGAATTGTTTTGAAATACATTGAAATGTATTTCAAATAAAGTATATAGGAAGAGATTGAGAATAACCTGGATCAATCAATAAATAAATGAACATCAATAACGTAATAAAAAGTAACATGTAGTAATAATAGTATTATAAGCAGCATATAATTTTATTATATTATTTTATGGAAATTATATATAATATTCGTATAGTACAATTTAATAACAGTTATTAGAAATAATAATTATATAATATAATTTAATAGTAATTATAAAAAGAATAATCGTCGAATTGTAAAAAATAAAAATAATGCATAAGATTACTCGTATTACATAATTAAAAATAAATAACATAAGAATTGCTATAAATAAACAACAAAACTAGTTAAGAATAAATAACATAATAATTACAAATAAATAATAATAATAAATAAATAAAAATATTATTACATATTTTGTTATTTATTTATAATTAATATTTATAAAGAAATGTTAAACGAAACGATTATAAGTAACGAATATTATATAATTATTACACATAGTAATAATTGCATTTTTGTATTACATTATGAATAAAATAATTACATAAT
Organism: Trichonephila clavipes; assembly: GCA_019973935.1. NCBI lineage: Eukaryota > Metazoa > Arthropoda > Arachnida > Araneae > Nephilidae > Trichonephila > Trichonephila clavipes. Next base: position 7,988 of record BMAU01020878.1, on the reverse strand, counting down.
GTATGTTAAAATTTATTTGGAATTCTAATTACAAAGTAGAGAAAGCTCGCAATATGAAACTTGCCCTGCAAGTTCCTTCAACGAATTAACATCGAACAAAGTACGTAAAAAAAAACATTTTTAAAACGTAAAATAAAACGAAAGAAAATGATTTATAGCGATAATTAAAAGCACACAACACTTATTCTTCTAAGAAAAAAATATTCTAGTACTCACTCATTTTAGAAATATCCATAATCGAAAATAGCACATAATTAAACAAAAGACGCAAACAATAGAAAAATTACACCGAAAATGGTTAAATTTTTACAGAAATTAGAAATTTTTATTAAAATCGTCTGAAATTAATAGGGTTACAGCGGAAAAAACCCCAATAAAAGTTATTTCTAATATACGTTATCCCTATGGCAACCACATCGACAGACGTTAAAAATATTAAGGTAACCATATTGTAATGTTATCGCCTATCTTGGCGAACGTAAACAACAACTTAGCGCTATTACCCCGGATATCACAATAGCACCGTTTAAAGATCACAGAATAAGTAAATCTACTTATAATTCATATTTGTGGTAAAGTCGAGTCAAGTGAAATCGCTCATTATATCTAATTTCTTTCCATATTGTTTATTCAGAGGCTGAATAAACTAGTTAAATACAGTTGAACCTGTTTTTGTGTGGTAGATAGGGACCGCATAAAAAAACGCACAAAAAAATATTCAAATATTTCATAAATTCGTACATAAAACAAACTAATTCATGGAAATACTACAAAAAACTTTTTATGCGGTGGATAGGGGCCACATAAAAAATCGCATTTTTAAAATATGCCAATTATTTACGAAATTTATGTAAGAGTACTTCCATAACAAAATAAATAATTAAATATTACACATGGAAACATTTCAAAAACATATAGTTTATCAATGCATATACGGATAAGTCTTAAAAATGCGCATACATAATTCATTGCAACTCATCGTAATCAAAGTCCTGTTTTGAATAAGTTCAAAATCGCTTTCGTCACTTGAAGGTGCACATTTTTTATTTATTTTTGGCAACAAAGTAAGAGATAAGTTTTTGTGGCCAAGGTCGGGTGGTCAGTTGCTAGTAAATGTCATGATAACCAGCTATACATTATTGAAACCCTTTTTGGAATTCTATACTCCTTTCTTAATTGGTATCTATTTTAAGAAAATACTTTTCAAATGTGTTAGAAAGCTGAATCCCTGCATATTTTTTTTCCGCTCTCAAGGAATTCGGTTTTTCTTGTCCGTCTTCATAATTTATCAAATTTTTGATAATGTCACTGTCAATCGTCTTCAATCAAGTGAAGGCTGATGGAGCGTTGAGAGAAAGCAACTGAATGCGCATTGTCGGGAGACTGTTTATAACAAATGAACAGTGTCTTGAAGTGTCTACATTTCAGTGGTGTAACGTACACCCCAAATCACGGGGTGGGGGACAGGATTCTAGGGCACAAGGCCTGACTTTCGCTAAATACGTACTTACCCAATTTATAAAATATTAAAGGCAAAAACCTGACTTTCAGAGGGGGTTCTAATATTCTCCGTTACACCACTGGTAAATAGATAGAAAACATTAGAGGCGCAAAACCAATTGAAATTCATACCCCGCATAAAAATGATCGCACATAAAAATCGCACAGAAATAAAATCGCGAAAACAAATCGCACAAAAACAGGTTCTACTGTATACGAAATATAATTTCTCTCATTGTAATGTAGTTGGTTCGTCATAATTTCAGGAAAATAAGTTATTTTTAATGAATTACTAGCACAAGTGCATGCAATGCAAAATAATATACACAAATAGGGAAAATTAGATATTATATTTTTGTAAAATAGTAACTGTCTTTTATCTTCCTTGACTCATTAACTCTAAAATCATCATTTAAAGCAGCGATTCTCAAGGCTATAAAAATGAGAGCTTGAAAAATGAAAAAAATGAGCATAAAAAATTAGGCTACTACATAGATCAAAATACTGTTTTTTGAAAGAAATGACATTTCTTATGAACTTAAGGTATCCGACTACTCTAAAATCATGAGTTTTTTCAAAAATTGACAAAAACATTTTTATGATTGTATTGTATAGGCTATCATATTAGCTTTACAAAAATACCAAGTTTTTTATTTTCCCTTCACTGGAACAAAAAACTACAAGTATTTTTTAGTAAAAGCAGATGCAATAACTTTACATAAGGTGTCAAACTCTTTAAAATGCGTTTTACTCGAAATGTGTTTTTTTTCGAAAAATTCAAACGGGGACAGCGATTGCTCAAAAAGTTTTTAAAATAATTTGCTGAAATTTTTCGTGTATGTTCTGTATAACATTAGAAGTGTTTTAACCGTCAGATTTATCAATCACTGTTTTTATTTCAAAATTTACTATCCTTTATGTGAATATAACCACTATTTTTTAAGCAATTCCATGTAGTCACTAAAATAAAGTGCTCTAATTTCTGTGAAAATTAAAATATCTCTTATTCTGAAGGTCATTTCAAACATGAATAACAAAGTAATACATCAAAATTGAAAAATTGAGAATTTGTTCATAAAATTTTTGTACAGAGCGGGCTCCGTTTATGTAATTTTGTGCATTTTTACCTGTTTTTTTCCCATTTTAATAATTATAAATTCCTTTCTTGTTTTCAATTTTTAGGATTTTTTTCTTAAAATATACTAAATAAATCTAAAAATCACAAAAAATCGCCATATCTCCATTTTTTTCAAAAGTTCTCATAAGTAGTCGGGTTGTATTTCTAGAAGTATACTTTTTTTTTTTTTTTTTTTCAAAAGTCTGGGATAATACCTCGAATGAATGGCATCAAAACATGCGAGAATTTATTTATGAGAAACATTTCAAATTTCTTCTTAAAGAGTAGTGTGCGCGTTATACGGCGAATGCATCTTAAAATTAGAAAATTGCAGATCTAAAGTAATGGTGCGCGTTATACGCCGGATTTTAAGATTGTTTAAATAATTATTACTATTAAAAAATTGTTATTTTACTCAGAAATATCTATTACTTAAAAGTATTATATACAAAAAGTAATACTTATTTAGTCAATTTTTAAATTTTATATAATTAAGGTCGTATTATAACTTTAGCGTCAAAGTAGATTATTATTGGTTTCAATATATTACTATTGTATGGGGGAGTGATGAAAATTATGATTGAAAATTGGGTCGCAAATACTGACAGTTTGAGAAACACCGATTTAGAGATATAAATTACGTTGTTGTTAATATTAAACAAAGCTGAAGTTTATTCAAATAATTTGTAAATTCAAAACTGAATTTCGCTCAAAATTTCCCATTTATTCAAAAAATTTAATTTAAATGTTGTGGATTAGTAAGAGGTCACTCGTAGTCGAAATATGAAAAAAATATTGGATATTTCATCAAAAAGGACTTAATTTTTCATGGTTCTTTTTTTATTAATTTCAAATTTGATATCCAATCAAGTCAAGGCACTGAAAATTTATGTTAAATTGATAAAATATATTTTTCAAATATACAGCCAATTAGTGTTGAGTTTACAAAATAAAGGTTTAAACTTATTCAATAAATTAAGCTTTTCCTTTAGAAATAGGGAAAAACTCATAAAGAAATGGCAGGAGTATAGAAGAAATCTATTCGCTTCAGAAACGTTTGGTTCGTCCAAAGGGCGTAAGAAAAATTCTTATTCCTGCTCTAGTTAGATGCTCACTATCATTTTAGATGTTTTCAAAATTTTGTTCGGAAAATGCTTTTGAATGTAGCTCATTATATTACGGTCTTAGCGCTATTATCAATGAAGTTTTTAGTTTAATTCTTTTCTTTAAAAAATATTATTTTGTAACAATGAAAGAATGATTTTATCAACAGTTTTAAGAGCACTTCAGATGAAGAATTATGGGTTCTTTAACGTATAAACCACACACCAGCGATTTTCCCCAAATATTAACTGCAAGCCAAAGATTTATAGCCAAAAACTTTTTTGTGGCTTATGACACCCTGTTTGATATTATAAAGAGGATTGATTAAATTTGCTGAAATTCACCAAAAGTCACTAATGGCATAACGCTAATATACTTATATGTAAGTACCTGAATTTTAATAATTTCAAAATTTTAATTTATAAAATAGAAATTTATTAAATATATGGCTATTTTTACGAATATTTTATTCATCTATTATTTAATTTAAATGGCAATCTATTTACATCACGTGAAAAAAGTGCAAATATTTTTAACAAGCAAAAACGCAAAACGACTGATATAAAAAGTCTAATTTCAGAGAAATAAGCGAATTTAAAAGACAAAGTGAAAACAATAGTGTCATCCTGTTTCCATTCGTAAATGACAAAATGAAAAACAATCTTCATCTAATCTCGAAATGTTTTAAAGAGAAACTTGATAAACAATTTAAAAATTAATTTTAACTGTGTTTCTGTGTAAACAGATTGATGTAAAATTATTTGCATGTGAGTAGAAACAGATATATTTTTCTTAAATTATATAATCGCGTTACTGTAATTAAGATAAAAATAGATTTTCAGCATTTTCTTTTAAAATTTTATTTAAACTAAATGTTTTCTACTTCAGAAATACAAAAAGAATTTTGTAAAGACCGAAATATTACAGTTAGTTCTATATCTAAATGGTTAGTTCTATAACTTTATTTTATTTTTAAGTAACATTTTTACAGAGAAAACTGTAAATTATATTTTTCTTGTTGTTGTTATTGATGCCACCTGATCGGCGAAGGCCAGACCGAGGCCCAAGAAAGGGCTAAGTGACGCCTGTCGTTCGCCGTAGCTTTGAGCACCATACAGGTAACAGAACAATTTGGCTCGTTTCCACCCCAATTTTGAGGAAGGACCCCTGGGGTGGTCAGGGACCTCCCACACCCTTCCACCAACCACACGAGAGTACTTGTGGCTTGACGGCTATTTAAAGTACACCCGTGCCGCAAAGGCACTATACATTTACAAACATCCATGTCGTCTCCGAGATTCGAACCCAGTCCCTACGGCACCACAGTCAGCGTCGCTAACCACTGTACCGGTTGGGTGACAAATTGTTATATTAAATGCATTATACCATTTTAATTATTTGTTTCGAGTCTTTTTTCCCCTTACATATTAATATTTTTGTATTTTTAACATGAAAAATTATACAAATAATAAAATAAACAATGTAATAATTTATCAGTAAAACATTTAAAAAATCAAATTCTCATGAGCATTTTATGAAATCATGTAAAATATTTAATAGCGTGTGTTTTATAATTTTATTTTAACTTCTAATTAACGCATTTATTTTATTTTTTCTTAAATTAAAAATACTTGAAATAAATATTTCATACTGTCATTTTACAAAATCTATTACAGCTAATAATTTTAAGAAATTCTTTTTGAAAAAATCTCTTAATTTTATTTTCAAGTAATTCACTAAAAGAAAAAAGCGTAGACAGTAAATTTTGTTCAAAATGTTCAAAAATATCTTTATATATCACTTCTTTTGTAGTAATATCTTCCGCAACCGTAAACATTTCAATAAACACATAGGAAGCGGAAATATTTGATTCTGGGTGTAATTCAATTAAGCAATTAGCACGTTTAAAGTATTTTTAAAAATTTTTATTAAGTTTTTAAAGGAATAACCTAGCTGATTTGGAATGCATGCATAAGTTTTTCCTCGGATAAATTTTCCTTTTTTTTACCATGAATTTAATTAAATTGTATGCATATGAATTAAGAATAATGAAACATTTAAATTATGTAGTCTATCCTTAAGAAATATTTCGATGTATAGAGCCATTTTTAAATGAAAACAATTAATTGAAGATAAGTGTTTCAAGTTTGCGATTTCATACTTGTATTAAAATATATTTAAATCAGTATAACACAGCTTATAAAATCTTCGCTTTAAACATTAAAACTTTTATCACGTAAATAAATTTATTCCACTTTTGGGGAAAAATTTGAGGTTTCCAATAACTAATTTGTTCCATTCGTTGAAGAATCAAAAACTCTTCTGGAACTTTTCTTTTTTCCTTCATGGCATTTTCCCCTTGTAGAAGAATTGAATTTATTGTAGAAAATAAACCGGGGAACTTCAGCAAAAGCCATGCACTCAATACTTTCAGCTAATACACAGGCTTCAACAAAAGTGAGTTAATCCAAGCGTACCAAATAGCCTATTTAGAATTTTCTCTCAACTTTTATGGTTGTTGAAGAGCAAAAAACCAAAAACGCAGTAAAACTAAGACCGCGTTTCTGAACAAAGGAGATTCATCAAATTTGGGTTATTCTTTAGAACATGGAAACGAAAGTTTATAGATAAAATTCATTCACTGGTATTACCTTCATAGTGTTTTTTTTTCTTAAGTATTTCATAAGAAATCTAGTATATGAATAAATCAATGTTTGTAGCATGAGATTCTAAAAATAATTCAGTATAACGTTGATTTACACAGTGTGTATTCAATTTAAATAAAAGAATTATATCCTTTCATAAAAACTATTTTTATATGAAATAAATGGCAGTAAAATATACATTAAAGGAAATGATATCTTGTACAGAGCAACTGTTTATCTTGTACTGCTATTAGATGACAGAACCACGAAGAAAAAAATATGTTCTAGGATTATATAATGACAAATTATATGATGTTAGCCAAATGTGTGTGAAAAATATAACCGAATTACTATTAATTCAAACATATTTTGCACTTGTGACTCGTAACTCATTTCTAATCTAATTAATTCAGATTATATTAAAAATAGCTATTTCTAATGTCGATTGGAAATTTTAGTAATTTAATATGGTCCTAATCATTTATTCAATGACTAATAAAATTTCAATAAATAATCCTATCCTTAAGAAGCATTGTTTTATGCGTTTTAATTGTACATTATACTAATTATGAAATTATTTTGTTCTAATTGATGGGTAATGAATCAACACATTTTTATATTAATGTAAGCTCAAAGTGGAAATAATACTGTGAACATAAAAGGTGTTATATTGGTTTATTCAAACAGGCAACATCAAAGAGTATTCATAACTTAATAAATAATAAAGCAACCGACAATCATACTATTTTTCAGACATTGCGATTAATACAAACATACTGGCCAAAATGGAAGAATTTTTATTGAAAATTATATATATATATATATATATATATATATATATATATATATAATTTATGATGCCTCACGTGAAGTTGTATGTTTTAAGTCTACAAATTACCTGTCCCTAAATAAATTAGTTAGATAATTATGTAAAGTGTTCCGGTTTTTGAATCAATAAAACAAGCGTGCCCTTCCTCTCAAAGTACATATAAATATACTTCATCAGATGGTGATGTGTGTGAGTTATATCAATAATTTAATACCATTTGTGAAATGCTAAATAAGAAAATTGACTTTGTAAATTAATGAAGTAAAAAGTAATAGGCCTATTTTAAAACCATACTGAATTGAAAAGACAATTTGTTTTCTTAGATTAACCTTAAAAATTGGTGGTAAGCGTGCTGATCCCTAAATTATTTTTCTCATTTTCTTCGGCTTCGGGGCAATTATTGTACGAAGATATTTAAAGTCAATTCAATACCTGAAACAAAGGGTATTTATAAAACTGGCAGTTGCCTGACATTTGAAGTAAACAAAAAATAAATGTTGTGCATACGTACTTCTAAAATTAATTAAATGAATTAATTAAAAAATACGTACTGCTAAGTTTTAAGAGTTAATTACAAGTGTTGATGTATTCTAAAGCCACATTCCATGATAGAATATAAATTAATCCTTCTATAACCCTTTGTTTTCAGTACCAGAGATACCGACACATAAGAGAGAATAACAAATCTCAAATGTCAATTCTTAATGTCCTACATTCGCAAAACCATTTCTATTTCTAAAGCAGCTTTATAAACATTAGTATGTTTAACCTAAAACATTTTCCATAAGTTAAG